>OU015466.1:10340655-10803155 GCA_907164805.1 Brachyptera putata | reverse complement strand
AACGAAGTCCAAATTTTTTCAGTACCGGTATATAAAATGAACATCTCCGCTACGCTCATCTAATTATAAAATATAAGATTATAAAATTGATTATAAAATAACATGAAATTGATTATCTTGTAACGTGGATGCTTGAAGGCGACACGAATGTATGTATAATTACATTCGTCATATTCTTATTTCCCATTTATGTAATAGTTGTTGTTGGAAATTGAATAAATAATCATGACGTAGCATGCAAGAGTAGGAGAAATAGAATTCACTTCAACAGAATTATTGTTGTTGCACATTATACAAACAGTTACGAAGCCAAATACTTCCAACTCAACTCACAAACTTCTAGATATGTATTATTGTACATTAGTTCTTGATTCGCTTTTTGCTCAATATTGCTACCAGTGGTTAGCACGCTGAACCGTCATTAAGGAGACCGGATTTCAATTCCTGCTATGGTCAGCTTCATGCCACGACCGTTTCCTTTTCACTGTTCAAAACACATGATAAAATAACCTCCCATCTCATCTCTCCATTACAGCTCGTGCATCATTCACCGACTGCAATAGATCGTAGTCATCAGTGCTTTGCGCCGTTAAACTTAGGTAATTACTCATTGAAATGCTATAACATCTAGAACATTCTAGGCCCTATAACATTTTTACTCGGAAATTATAATTCAAATTTGAATAAAATCTACTTTATTCTATTCTATATTTTTACTCTTCTTCTCTTGTAATTCCATTTTTCTTTGTCGCTTTATCTCTAATGGTGATCGCATGGATTCTGCTGGTTTCATTATATATCATCTACATTTTCTTCTGGATGCATTTTAATATGGTTTGATTGGCCACTTTATGCGACCGCAATTAAGTGTATAACGTAGCAATTACAATGAGATGTAACACGTGTAATTGATGTTATACATTATTGAGTTGTTCAAGGTACGTTTCTTCAGCTAGGTAAAGAACTTCTCTAACTTTTACGAGTCCATGGAAGTCGATTTAATTGAATATCATTTTACGGTGATAACTTTTGAACGGTATATAGGCCTAAGATATCGAAATTCTGAAAACGAATTGAAAATATCTGTGTTTCCTTGTAATCATAATTTCGATATCTTATACCGTTCAAACGCTATCACCAAAACATTGATATTCCGCTAAATCGACTCCCAAGGATTCTTTATGAAGGTATAGTTGACATTTGCTCATATTCCCTGACTATACATACTATAGTGTATTTGTATTTATTTATTGGGGCTTCATGAACAAATGAAGTAAAATTGAGCTTAAAAGTATAAGTGTAAAGAATCGGAACTATAACGTGTCGTAAAGTAAAACTTGTACATTATTGTGATATTTCAGTCAACCGCTATCCATTTTATTGAAACTAATCAAACTGATAACCACCGAAATATCTGAATTATTGATTACTTTTTTTTTATATCAATCAGGTATCAATATCACTACACATAGCGTCTAGACTCTAGACTTTTAGAGTTCGAACTTTTCCCCATTGCGAATCAAGTACATTTCAATCAGGAACGCTGAAGAGCGTATACCGGAATAAATTCGACTCGGTCGTGTGACATGGGCATCAGGATACTTTTCAATGAATGGTTGTAAAATGTGGTTAGGGTTCAGGTTAAGGTTGGACACCCAAACCCATGTCACACAACCGAGTCGACTTTATTCCGGTATATGCTCTTCAGGCGTCCCTTTACCTACTCATGTCTTCCCGTAACATCTCTATTACTAATACCATCCAACAATTGAGTGTAGAGTTAACAATTTAAAACTAAGTAAGTGGGCAGTGTCATTTAATTCAAGTGACGAAAGAACTTCGGTAAATCTCAATCTCGATCCTTTAATCCATGTTACCCAATAAAATGTTGATAACAGATCCCATACTATCGTATCACACTTCTCGACAGATGGTCGAATCTCGCGGATTGCGCTAAAAAAAGTCAACACTAATGACTCCGCGTGAGTGTGAGTGAAGCGGCCGTACCTCGTGCGAGGATAATCTGATCTCACGTTGCCATGACAATGGCTAGTGTGAGGGGGGGGAGGGGGGGGGGGCAAAGAGGCCATAAACCACACGTGCAGAGATCTGCCACCTCGCGAGGGAGAGGGAACGAGATAATGGCTGGACAAATAACGAGAGTGAGACACACAGAGAAGGGGTAGATTTATCGAGGTCGACTGGCCAATATAGAGGAACGTCATATTCGTGTTCGCGGCTATATAGAGTAGTTGATGACTTTTGGGACTGCGGAATGTTGAATGATGGTCAAATAGTGGGTCTCTATGGAGTTGGGATGTAATGCGGAATTGGGTGTGGTATTTTTTTATTTTATTTTATGAACATTCTGAATTTAAGGTTTTAATATCAAAATATTTTCTAAAAAAAATACACTTATAGAAATAGAAAATTGCACCAGCAATAGAAATTGAAGGACCCAAATGACGTTTAGCAGTGCACGGAGATAAATTTTGAATAAATAAATGTTGGATTCGAGTAAATTATTCTTTAGCAAAGTTAACGATGCGCGCATACTTTTCATTTCCTTGTTATGTTTCAGCGAACTGTCGAAAACTCGAGTTACTTATTAGGTTTTTAAAAATCTTCGTTTCCTGCAGTCGTGAATCCTATATATACTCAAAGAGCGATAATAGTTGTAAAAAAAATGAAGTGACTTTTAATATTTGTTACTTCTAGTGCTGATTCTAGAGAAAGGCAAAGTGGAAACGTATATAAAGATGAAAGTTTTGTATTTCAAATACTTGATAGAATATCACCATTATGTTTCTCTTGGACTCTTGAACTTGATGGATAATCCAGCTAATTTGTAAAATTTTCTCAAGATATCGCTGCATGTCTATACGTTGTAGCATGGACCAAGAATTACTCTATAGAATAAAGAAAGGGGGTGATAGGGGTACGGACCTCTTTAGTGTCTGGTTTGAGTATATTCCAGGATATATCGACACCCGATGATGTATGTATGCCGAGATGCATTGAGGGTTGCGTTTGTTTGCTGGTTCCTTATCGATGCAGGCAAACCAACGCAACCCTCAATGCATCTTGGTGGATGCTCTGAACTCATTCAGCAATAGATTATTTTATGAATATAAAAAATGAAAATTTATTATTTGCCAAAATATGGTAAAAAATTGTGTCATTGTTTGTGCACGATAGACAAATATGTTTCAATTGTATTTTTTTTCAAAAAATACCATTTGAAAAAACCATTTGATTAATTTTGATTCAGTTATTCTTCAATAAAGAAACATATTCATTATGTTTCTGGTATTGATTTCTTGTTTACTGAATACACAATACAGGCAATAAGGTCTTCTCACGATTTCCATTGTCGAGAAAAGTCTTTCAAACATTCCATTTTTTTTCCTATTTTACAAAACTTTATTATTTTCATAAATTTGATCCTTGAACTTTTTCTTTCTTCTCTTGAGTACATACTCTATCTTTTTCTCACCCCCAGGCTAGATTCGTCACACATAAACCTTACTTCATCGCAATCTATTTTCTACCAACGTTTCAACGTTTCAACGTTCAAGATCCCTTCGTCGAGCCGTGTGACATCATTTGCCACTTGCAAATCTAATAACATAACCTCCAGGGGATTATTGATTTCACTTCATACTAATACCTCCTACCATCTGTTAGCCAACGCTAGTACTAACGCTGTTGCACTCACACGTGCCTTCTTAGCGATTGACGTTACACGATAGTGGTGAAAAGTGTTCTAAAACTTCGTCGTTGACTCGTTTCCTTTTCCTCAGGTTGATCAATGGCGGGTCGAACCGAGGATGAAGATTATTGGAACGAGAGCGAAACGAAAACAAGGGCGAAGGAGTTCAATTTCGAAGAAGATGAAGTAAGTAGGACAATCTTGTGTCACCCTGAACTGTCTGTAACCCAATTTACACGTGTGTCAGTCGGGTTGAATAATTCCCAGGCGTCGTATAAATTCGATTAGATATGGAAATCGAGCGGTTAGCCAGCGGCTTGACGTTTTCTGAACGTTCTAGCTCGTTTATTTATAATGACGCGGGATTTTCGAGCGAGATGGATTTGTTAAATTTTTGAATTAGATTTCGTATGAGATTTGAGAAGTAACTTGACATGAGGTAGATTAATATGTAATGTTTTTTTCATTGTTGAAATTTTACCGTTTTAGATAACAAATGCGATTTGTTTCTGTAAAGCTACAGAGGGGAGGATGTTGACATCAATGCATAATAGAAAGCTATTAAAACTATTGAATTTCAAATGTAATCATGAGTATAGTTCAAATTCAAACTGATTAATTTGAAAAATATGCGAGTTAATGGCAGCCGATTTAGCGGATAATTTTTGGTTATAACTTTTGAACGGCATGATAAGACAAAAATTCAAAAATGAAATTCTAATAATAATAGCAAAAGATGAATAAATAAATAAACAAGAAAGAATCCAATTTGGGTGAAAATATATTTTCTATCGGATGATCTACTTTTACAGGGTGATGGGTTAGAAGGGAGTGGATATAAAATAGAGGAAGTCAGCTTGAAAGATGTATCTTTCATTTGTGTAAGCCTAAATACTTTCATTGTACATTCCTTCTAGTTCGGCAGTCAGTTATGTGGTGTATCTAAAAGCGGTACAGCCCGATTATCCCAGCAAGTACGGGCCGGGATGGGGGGCGACAGTGGCTCGTTCAATGCTGATTCGCTTACTGGTAAACATAAAACAAAAATCACACTGATATAAAATATTGATGATATAGCTTGAATACACTTGAATCTTTGTTAAGAACCGAAACTTCCAGGATGGCACAACAATGAAAGATACGGTGGAATTCTAGTCAAGGTGTCAAGACTAGTCAAGGTGAATAGAGTTTTCGAGTAGACTTTATATGCTCAAAACACCGTTTCAGTACTTCGTGTAAACAGTGTAGCAGGCTGAGCGATGAGGTACTTGGCTCCCGTCGAGCTACCGCTCGACTAGATTCTAATATCTCGCTCATTTCACAGAGCATATGCTGTGTTTACCGAGTTATTGGTGTTAGCATGCAACTTTTGTTCACTAGTACGGCCATTGGCTAATATAACATTTTTGAACAAACCTGATCAAATCCGTGATTAATTTATCAAGATTCCGTCCCTTGGTAGCTGTTGAATTATTTTTACTTTCAAAGTATGTAATATAATTATAGATCTTATCACTTAAATGTTTTATTTTCTATTGATATATATGCCTAATATATGCGGGGGACATGGTTTAATGCTGCATATGAGATAATCAGTGAAATGATTTTATCAATTTTGATTGATAATGATTGAATATTAATTTGATACATTTTTGTATAGGATTATGCCCATAATTGTCTATTGAATAAGATAGAAATAGTAAAAAATAGAAATAATATAAAATAAAATAATTCTTAAAAACTCGCAGTAGCTCTGAGTAAGTTGTTTTCAGTATGTCTTCTGTATTTGGATGATATTATTGGGTATATATTATGACACGAGACTGAGTGAGGCAAACGTAATTTTGTTTTGACTTCCAGGCTCTTTATCTCAGGGACCCCAGAAGAAGTCAAAACCTTTGTTAACGCTTATATCTGAGCGATCACTCAATTGTAGTAAGTATTAATAATTATCATACATTTAAATTTATAACAGTGTAGGCCTACATATCATTTTAAAAAAATACAAAACTATTAGAACATTCACAGTGTTGCTCGTCAATTGAATTATAGGACTACATACAATCCACAGCGTAATATTTTCAGCGTCAGCACGAATATAAGCTATGGAATTATTCATAATCTATAATCTGATTATAATCTGTCTATCAAAATCTATTGTAAGTTACATTTGAACATGTTTTAGTGAAATTGTTGAACTATTCAGAGAAGTATCTTTTGAAAACCTGTCGAACCATAACAAACATGCACATTCAGTTACGTGTTATAGTTGGGAATTTGATTACGATTTCTGATGTTGTGATAATAGTTGATATATAATAAAAATATATGTTTTTTCTAGAATCAACGTTTAATATTTTCACACTTGCTTTTAAAAATTTAGTGCTGATTAGTTTTTTGTTCAATTATTGTCTGCAAATTGTGACGATTTTTTCTGTGTCTTGGCCTACACACGTTTTATAATAATCCTGGCGGCAACTTTTTTCCCCAATAGTGAGAGGTTCGCCTTAAAAACAAAACAAAGCACAATGATAAAAGCAAGTAATATTTCCAGAGTGCTTTGTGTATTATTTTCAGGCTCTGAAAACGAGAGAACCACTCTCGGCTTATTGCAAGCTTTTATCATTGCGTTGTGTTTTGTTTTCAATAGTTTCAAGAGCACCATTCACTGTGAGTGTTCCAACAATTGTTGTTTTTTAAATTATTTAAAATTGGAAATATGAAAAATATGAATTTTAAATAATTTCGTACATTGTCTGTAGGCTTCTGTCAAGTGACGTCACCCATTGTTGCAAGAGACAACAAAACAATGTCCACCAGTTGGTATTGACCAATCAGAATGTTTGCTAGTTCACCATTTCACTTTATTGCTATAGTAACGATTGTTTGTCATTTGTTACTTGACAGAAGCCTATAAGCATCTTCATAACAAAGTTTATACATTTTCTCGATTAATGTGTAACTCGTGTAGAGGAATTTGAACTCTCAATTTCTTGGGATTATTCGTGGAAACTATATTTATACACTCGCGCGAATCTGAAACTTTTAAACTTCGAGATATCTATTACTGTGTTGCCAACTTCTCCGTAGAGAAATCCATCTGAATTAAATCACAAAAGGTTTAGTTCAGTCTAGTTCTTAATTTTACAGTTTCTATAATAAATTGAATGTGGTAAAGCTATTATCACGCATTTCTTATTCCAATATGTATTCTAATATAGGTTTATGACATCAACTTGAAAAAAGAATGTACATTTTGTATTCTTATTTATTATACAAGTAATTATTATATGAATGTCGTATATCTCACAGTTCTTGAAGCTGGCAAGCCACAGCCATGGGAGGCGAAGGGACCAATACCACCAAATGAAGAGTTAAGAATATTACGAAGGCAAATCGAGGTACGCATTACTAACTACAATTAACTATGATACACGATTTGATCGATTCAATTTTTTGAATACTAGCAATTTTCATAAGTATACCATCACTTATATTTATAAAATGTGATTTTTCAAAATTTAAGTATTGAAAAAAAATCATCCTATTTTTGTTTTTCAAGTTACTCATCTGTGCATATTGTATAAAAACGTTCGGTAGATGTGGGCATTATTTTGTACTTTTTGTTTCTGTATTATTTCAAAATTTCCCTCAGTCGGCAAATACATGTAATAGATCTACATAGAAAATACATATTATAAAATACGTTACCTGCGCTCTAAAATTCAAATTATTTTTCTCATGAAAAATTTGAATTTCAATCTCGTAATGCAGGTGACAAAAATAATTTGTATTTGCTTAAAAAAAGGACAGTAGGATTGGAAAGCTATTTTCTCACTACTTATTGACTGGCCATTAACTTCTAAGTATTTATATCTATATATTTCTATTTCTATTTATGTATTTATTTCAGTGCCACAGTTATCAAACTTTCTTGTTCCTCAGGCTCGTTGGTCACCCCCCGATGTGGCCGATACAATTAGAAAGATCTTTCTTGGACACCCTTATTCACTCGAACTGTATCGATCTATCGAAAGTAAAACAGCATTACTCGATGAAGCGATTAAACTTGGCGACGGAAATGCTATTCTGATCGTAAGTTGTAATTATTTATTCTTTTCTTGTATATTTTCAATCACTCTTTTCAAATGATTTTCTGATTTTATTTCATCAACATCGAAACTTGATATAAAATTATTGTTTCCAATTAAGTGTATGGATGAAATTGAGATCGTTTGGACGGGGCACCACATGAGCGATCTTACCATATGGGGGTATTAAGTCAATTATCTATATCTAATTATCTTCGTTTTTTGAATTAATTATATTTTATAGGAATTTTTCTGCATTCAACTACGGATTTCAAACATCAGAGTCTGGATTTTCTGAAAGATAGAATTTATCTTTGTTTTAAAAAGTATCCAAGAGCATTGTATTGTCGTCATTAAGTGGCAAACAAATTTTATTTTCCATGTAATTCCAGACAAAAACTTCTGGTAAAATCAGATCACAATAAAAGTAAAGAAAATGTACGCATTGCTGTGTTAGTGTTGTCATCTTATCTCTTGTTACGTAATGTTTGCCAACACTAGATAGAAAATATCAGTTTTACGACCCGTTTTTTTTACCCTCTTTATCACATGGGACGTAATATTACAGTGAAAATAGATACCTAAGGCGATAACATCCGGTAAAGTTCATTCGCCTATTTGTGTGTGTGTTTTTCTAGTTTGGAAAATGAAACTTTATGACTCTCGAAGACACTAACACACTTTTCTCTACACAGTGATTCACAATATTTGGTTATGTTTTGACTAAGAAATTCAGTTTCACTGGGGTTGGATTTCCATTTCTTATATTACTAATTCTGTCTTGTAGACACTTTTAAATCTGCTGACTTCACCTTTAATTTAATTATAATTATATTTTCTTTCGACTTTTGACCTCTTGTGTTTCGCTTGACATTTTCGCTTATTCAGTGCTATTTTTGCTTACAATAGTGAACAAGAGTAGACTAAGTTGTAGATTTACAGTGAGCTAGAATTGAAGTCCACCATTAGAATTATGGTTCCCTACATGTATCAACGGCAAGACAGTTCAAGACACACAGTTATCAGTAAAAATAGTAAGACAGTTTTCTAAAAGTATTTTCTCGAAATCGACTATGCCTACTTCAAGATGATTCCATGCTCTTTAATTAATATGATATTCTATTTTTGTGAATTTAATCAGTTTCAAGACAATACGTCAATGATTTTCATCACATTCTTGGTATTCATTGACGTGTTATCTTGAAACAGATTGAATTCACGAAAATAAAATTCCATAATAATTAGAGAGCATACAATTATTCTGGAGTTGATATATTTTTGTATCAAATTACTTTGATTCATGAACATAGAGAACAAATAGTAAATGTGGATTTCTCCGTTATTATAAGCACCGTGCATGTACCCCATTTAAATAAGTTTGTTTTCTCTCAAGGGAATTCTAGAAACCACGCAGAAAATAAACTATCGTCATGAGAAATAAACTATCATAGTAACTTCGCGCTGTAACGTATTGTGTTGTAATTGCTTCTTAACATTCAGAGATGTTTATGTATCTTCTAAAGAACTCTTGATCCATATCAAACTTTCATATTAGATTAATGACATATATAGATTACGATCCTTGGTGAGTAAAAGTTTCAAATGTATCCGAGACTTATCATACATCCGGCTTTCAATCTTCCCACTTGTGCGTTCATGAAATAAATTTCAGACATTATTATTTTGGACAATTATTATCTGCATATTTTGAGATATTCATAATTTTGTGTATTGCACTACTGACGTTTTTATATCAATATATTCCCAAGGCTGAAGGTTTCTAAAATACGTGTATTTTTTTTTCTCACCTCGCTTTTTTCACCCTTTTTTCTGACATATTCATGAATTTTGTGTACTGCACTTTTTTGACGTTTTTATATCTATATATCCCCAAAGCTGGAGGTTTTTAAAAGAAGTATATTTTTTTCTCACCTCGCCGAAGTAGATTACTTCTAACTAAAATATATTCCTTACGTTTTCCCATATGTACTATGTAATAGTTTTATTGAGATGTATGTGCTTTGTTTTGTTTTTAGGTGGTTTTATTTCTTGCCAAAACTTTGAACAAAAGTTTAGTTTATAAACTTCTTCTAACTCGACCGGACGCGGTATCACAGTATATGCAATACCTAACGACCCGGCTACAAGTTCATGAACTCACTGACCTTTTAGAGTAAGCTCGCTTTTATAATTCTTTAATATACTTCGACAAATGATTTATTGAATCTAATTGATTCATAATTTTCATATTTGCTTAAAATTGAAACTAAAATTATAAACCAACTCAATATTTTAAATAATAATGTGAATGTTTGTGACTTTTATAGAAGTGATAAGTATAAGATTATTCTGTCCAATATCGATAAATAAGTATTTTTGAATAATCTTATAATAGTTGTTCACCTAGTGTAGCCCATAGGCCTATACAAGGAATGTATTATGTAAACAAATTATGTTGTCAATGTATGAATGGGAGCTTCTGTAATTTCATTCACGGATTGTCGTCGGCATGTCACTTATTTGCTTATATAATTGAGATTGATTTATATTTTTTAACCCCCAAATAACCTGGGTGCTGTGTGGGTGTTCATCAAACAATAGTCATTTTCTATAACTAAATCGTCCCTCTAAAACCGAGATTTATATCATCACGTTTCATATACTTCTGTTATGTAATTCATGTAATACATGTATCGGTACATAAATTAGATGTAATTATGTTATACAGGCCTACTTTATGTAGTTTATGTAACTATTTAATCTCTGTTGTTCTTGTTTTCAGAATGCTTGGACGCCGAAGGGACGCATCAGTAAGTAACTTAATGAAAATACTCGGTTCCCTGATAGGAGCAACAGGTCGAGTGGTAGTTAATTTTATTACCACGTTTATATTCTCTGGAGGAGAAGGAGAAGTACAAGTTAGAAACATGAGTTAGAAATACGAGCTAGAACTAGTTATGAGGTTATATTATTTGTTGTTCCATTTATTATTTATTCAGTATATAGTATTGGCCATTTTACTCATTGATTAGGTTTTATTCTCCAAAAATGTTATTGAGGTTTATATTCAATTTGGTGCGCAAATTCACGGAATGTTTTCATGTTCGATTTTTTCCATTGGGCTATATTGTATAGAGAATTATTGGCCTATAACAATAGGTCTACAAAATTATGAAAATATTCACAGATTTATTAAAATTTCCTCACCGGTGAATAATTTGATGACTAATTCTTCATTTTATGTGGAAATGTTGAAAAGTGAAACAGTTGTTGGAAAATGCAACATATTGATGGAGGAGCCGCTATTTTGTGATCACGGCGCCTCCACCAATATGCTAAATATTGTTCCAGAGAGTTTTGTTTCCAACAAAGTTACTGCTATGTTATGAATGAAATGATTATATTCCTAGTATCAATATCATTATTCCAGATGAAGCAGTTACAGCTGGCAATAAAAGGAACAGGAAACCCGGACAGGAAACTCCAGAAACTTCGGAACTGTTACGTAAACCATTTCTCAACTTTAGAGACCCGTGATCGACCTCTTGTTGAAAACTACGTGAAACTATTGGGTAAGTTGACAACTTTAAACAGTTTTCCACCGACTAATCCAACTTAATTCAACTTTCAGTTCAACATTAATATGTAAATTATTCAGAATTAGCAATTACGGAGATGCCGGTGAAGTTAGAAATGGATAAGTATGACGGCGCATGCAGCTTGAACTGATCATGTAAACGATGTACAATTGTAATAGAATATTTGATTCGAATTGGAAGTAAGTGAATTATTTAGATATTGCTGAATTGAAGTCTTGAATACCAATTGGAAATAGAGTCTCACAAGGGAATACCATCTGGATGTAGCATCTGGACTAATTTGACAGAGGATTACATTGAAATTTCTTGAAGCAAAATATAAAAACTCTATTCATACTGCTCTTTTACGTTCATTTCTCATTAGATTAGGATTGATTTCGATTTGGCTGAAAATCTTCTCTCTCTGTCTTCCCATTCAATAAAAACTATAACAAACTATAAAACTTCAAAACTTTAAAAAACTTTTTCCATTTTTTCAAGTTTTCATAGAAAGTTTATTGTTATTCAAAATCAAATTTGATTATATTTTCACTAATCGGTGACAATGCAAAAGTAAGTTTTCTATTGGATAAATTATCTTGAAATCTATTAGAACATACAAAACTGGTTAAGAGGAGTCTTTTGTATAGTTTACCATAACCTCATCCATCTCATCCATCTTAACATCTCATCCAGATGTTAAAGTGTGTATATGGAATGAATTTTTCTAATGATGTTTTTCGAGCATTCATTGTTGTTCTTCTTATCCATGTATATCAGCCATGTTCTGTACAAATTATTGTTCTGAAACAGAATAAAACTAATTCAAAATGCCATAAAACTGAAAATATGAAGCGAGTCTTCCAACGAAATTCATCAAAATACTTTCCAGAATGGCAGTTGGGTATAGCTAAAAGTGACCCCGCGATTGGCGCAAGTGTGGTCGGACAGTCGGTGCTGGGGTCACTGGGTTACGCGTGTCGTCACCACTGGAATGACCCGAAGGTCAGTGTGACTGCGCCAGCAGCCGTCTGTCAACAGCACGGCGTCAGTGAGAGGCAGTTCCAGTGGACAGTCGTCACGGTCAGGGCGTCAATGCAGTCTTGGGACGACATCGAATCACTATTCATAACAAAGGTGGAACTATTTTATTTTTCTAGTTTTCTTTTTCAGTTTGACATGTGGTGTAGCTCTTGTGGTGCTCCCTCCAAACGATCATATCTTTCATCCATAGCCTTAATTGGGGGAAGAATAATTTTGTATCAAGTTTTGATGTTATTAAAAATCGAACATATTGGACAAAGTAAAAAAAAAAATCGTGAAAAACCACAGTTTAGTCAAATCCTACTTCTCACGATAACTTGTTAGTTCACAAAAAAACTCTGCGTCTTACTGTACATCAAAACGTAAATACAGGATACCAAATGAATTAATTCTTGACAATCCAGTTGGTGTGATTATTTTTTATATTACATGTATTACATTTTTTATAATGATTTTGTATCAAGTTTCGATGAAAGAAAAAACAAAACATCTGTTCCATCACAAATAAATGAAATACTTCTCCAATGATAAATTGATAATTTTCACTAAGCCCACCCTGAAATGAATTCCATTTTGGATTTGAGTTGATCTAGAATGAATGCAGGCTTGCCATTGAATGAACAAAATATAACTTCGTTGTATACCAAAGACTGATATCCACGTGTGTTTATGCAATATTATTCACCGATTCAGAGTTGGATAGGCGGGCGGAAGCTGAAGGCTGCAGTAGCAATGGACCGAGTCGTCATCGAACTACATTCCCACAACGCCCCGACACCCGTACTTCTCAAATACCTCGAACTCATCGACAACCTCGAAAAGAGAGTCGCTCTTGCCAGAAAACTACAGTGCCACAAAGCTGTTATTGATGTAAGACATCTGATTACGTAGTTAGCCGTGATTAGGTCATTGTTAGAGATGATTATTGAGGCTTTTCTGTGTGCCTGATCCGCTCAAATGAGCGGATGATACCTTAATGATGGATTTCAAGAGAGTAGGCATTCTGTGAGGTGTATCATTCGGATCTTTTCTTAGGTTGATTGATTTGAATTTGTAGAACGCTTTAGTGATCTATTTTGAAAAAGGATATCGTGTAATATCGCATAGTGAAGGGCTACATCCAGAATTGAACATTAATCAGTATTTTCAGGACTAATGTGCAATTCCTTTTCTTGATCGATATTTAACGTTTAGGCATAGACGTAGATCATTTTTGGAGAACTTCAATCTCAACTTGACTCAACTTAGCTTGAACTTTATACTTGGAGCCGATAGCTATACTTAAAGTTTTATCCTATCTAAGAATATAATATAAGGTAATGAGTTACATGTTGTTTTACAGGTATTTGTATCGCAAAGAGATCGCCAATCGCTTATTGGCTATAAAGCGAATCTGCATCCCCAATCAGAAGACTATTTTTACGCTGAAAATGTTCTGAGAGTGTCGGTAAGATTATTTTCAATCTAGTTTGTTTTAGAGCCAGTTATGAATTCCAGTACTCGTTGAAATAGTTAAGTGCTGATAGAAAAAAATTGCCAAAATCACCATGATAACTGCCAGTTGGGTCTTGTTAAAATAAGATAGCTGATGTTTGTATTTCAATTGGCTTTATAATATCGGTCATGATCCAATAAGTATTACATACTAAAATAAGTATCTACACAAATTTTAAAAATCATGTTGCAATATTGTTATATTTGAAATTCCAAATTTGTCTCACGTTATTCAAGAGAAAAGTGTAAAGATTTTCTAGAGAAAATAATTATTTTCATTTATTGAACATTAATTTTTATTTTTACAGACTATGAAATGGAAGAACTGAACTGATACGAGAAGAACTGAGGGTCATTATAATGAATATCCAAAAATATATGCTTACTATAATTTTATTTTTGTATATATATATATATATGAGTGTTGTCAAAATCATTGTTTACATGCTGTTTCCATCGTTACTCAGGTTAGGGCAGAGCTCAGGTCAAGTCTCAAAATTACTTTTTTCGGTGAAACTTTTCTAAATTCCTTTTCTATAGTGCCAGTTTAACAATTTAATTAGTATTTCAAACAAAAATACTTTCTTCACGTAACAAATAGTAAGTATTACGAAAACGTTACTCAATAGATTACTGGAGTATTTTTTGCCCTGATATTATTATTGTATAACATCAATTAAAATGAATGTATTTTTATTTTGTTTAAACCTATAGCTGTATAATAACATGCACCTTTATGGAGAGCAGTCGCTTAATTTATTATTGTAATGATTATATTGAAGATGCAACACATTACTCGCAAATAAACTGAAATATTCAAGTTATGAAATGCTTCTTCATCACAAAACAATATCCTATCCCGTGACAAATCATCCTTTTATGATTCAAATTTCAATGCATATTATGTAATTTATTTCTTGCGCCAACAGCAATTATTTTCATGTTTCAATTATGTTTGGATGATGTACTGTAAGCTGTTGCCGGCCTATATCTTGGATCTAATTTCGCTATAGTATTAAAATCACAGTAATACACTTTCAAGTATTGAAGTATTAAACTTTCTAAGGCCCTCAGTAATGCAAGTCACGTTGGGCGTGGATTCGAATCCCGCATAAGGCATACATTTTTGGAAACGTCCTTCCACTCATCATCACTTCATATTTTCACTATCACTTGCTCATTCGTACCCCCGTATAACCTATCTGTTGGTGGGGTCGTTGAGCAAGCAATGATGAATCGATTTTTTGCAATGCTGCTTAACGACTCCAGCAACAGTTAGGTTACACTGGGGTACGAATAATCGGGTGATAATGAAACGCTAAAAGTGATACGAAGTCATGATAGGCGAAAAGACGTTCACAAAAATCCATGCCTTATGCAGGACTCTAACCCATGCCCAACAGTGACTTCAGTTTCTACCGCTAGCGATAGTTGACTGAGCCACAGGGGCGGCTATCAGTCGATTGAATATTTATTTCAACTAATATTCGATTTTTAGCTCATACCCCGACTTCACCAACCGTGAAAATGGCCTCCCCTACGGCACCTCCTTCAACTCCCCGTTGTTTACGCCGTTTCATCTCGCTTCCCGACTTCCGTGTCACCTCCGCGATCCTGACAGCCGACGACGTGCTCCCCGGCACGTTGATGCCGTTCACACACTCGGACATGGCGCTGAGGAACCAGAAACCGTGGATCAAATGGTTGTCGGTTGTCGAGACGAAGAAACTGTTGAATAATGTCTGCAAGAAGTTGATGACGTTGCCTGATCATGATGAGCTCAACATCACGGAGATGTGTATGAGTTGCGAGGATAATGTGCCACCTCTTACACGAAGAGGAGAATTTCGTCATTAGAATGAGAAGAGTCTTTAGAGGGAGAATATTTCCTGGTGAATGAGATTATTTGTTGTAGAATGAGAATGCGTTTCTAGGAGAAGAAATTTCTTCTAGAAAGAGAATATTTCTTCCAGAAAATGTTTTTTCATGCCGAAGAGGAGGATCTAATTTCTAGAAGGAGATAATTCCTTCTAGAAGGAGATTATTTCTTCCAGAAAAACAAATTCCATGCCGAAGAGGAGGATCTGATTTCCAGAAGGAGACAATATCTTCTAGGAGGAGAATATTTCATTCCTGAAAGAAGGATCTCATCCCTAGAGGGAAATTGTTTCATCGTCGAAGTGAATACTTCATATATCATCTTTAGAAGCAACATCCACTCTACTTTTCTTCAAAGTAGCTCGATCTCAGAAGTATAACGGAAAACCGAATTGCCAATAAAGAAACATATTTCGACGAATAACGTTCGTGTTACGTATTTACAATGTATTGAAGTTATATTTTGTATCCAATAAACATTTCTCACAAATAAGCTTACACTCCTGTATTCAGTTCAGTGGTATTTGTGAAAATTGCTTTCAACAATAAATCTTGACCGTTGAAAACTCGAGGTTGTATTACTTACATGTTTTTTTTTCATTGATAAGGGTTGATTTATTTAATTTACACTTTCTTTGATAATTTCGTAGATGTGAGTGTGGGTTTTCACAGGTCTGTGATATTTCGTGTCTGTTCATTCCACATTAATTCCACTCCAGAGAAACCTGTTGATTGATCGCGTCCTACTATATATACTTGTATCCACGAAAAAAGAAGGTTGTCTATATCAAATGATTTGGTAGAAACTTCGGTAATCACATGATCTCGCTGCAACTTCAACGATTCAACTCTTTCTATCTTTATTTTATTTTGTATTGATCCACAGATTTGCACATGATACAAATGTGGGAAATATCAAAATGTAAATTCAAAACAAAAAATAAGTAGATGGAAAAGATAATTGAAAAGATGTCACTTCTGAGAGATGGAGTTACTCTGATCAAGCGGATACTGATCGACTGATACCATAGTAGTCCCATACATCAGATGGGACAGGTTTGTAATTGTTATTAGAATTAGAAAAAATTAAATATAGGAGTCCAGTTTCAAAAGTAATTTCGACAATTATAATTCAAATGGAAATAATCTTTATTTCAGTTTCAATATATTTTGGGCACTATACTCTCTAAATATGATTAAATTACATAAAATTTGCAGCCAGTAACTTGAAGTTTACCCATTTTAAAGTTGAATAACTATTTATGCAGGCACATTAAATTACGAACTAATTTTTGTGTAGAAATATCCCATTTCACTCAAATCGGTGTTCATTTCAAATAAGAAATAATTTCGCTATAGAAATGTATCAGTTCTATATGATACTTCCAGTGTTGACTATTGTTTCGTGTTTCAAACAAAGCCTTAGCGATTCATTTTATGATGCTGTTGGGTTCTATCCGTATCAAGGTCTAGGGCTGTCGTTGACATGTTGGCACCCCAGGGAACATTTCCAGAGACAACGTGAGATGAAGTCCAGAGTCCTGTCAGTATCTGCAACATAACAAGTATCAACATTCAACTTTATATTGGTTCACAATCATCAATAAAATCTACTTGGACAATTCATATTGAATTGAACATTTTGGTCTCATGTATATCTTTTAAATATAGCAATGTTTCCACGCGACAGCAGATTTTAAAAAAATGTAATAGGCTGTATCCTAGACCATTATACTATTTGTAGCTTATACTACTGTATCGCTCAGCATTCTTGTGGCTTATTGAAAATCTTATTTTTAGCTCAATTCATTGGGCTACTTACTTGGAAATTTGGTTCGTATTCTAGGTCTATATTCAAGATGTGTATATTTGAATTGGTATCTAAATACTTATAATAAAGAAGCATGTACATCAAGCTACCAATGATTCAAACCAAACATTAAATATCGTCCAACAAAGAAAAATGAAATGAATAAAAGCGACAAAATTTCGAGATTGGTTTGGCTGATAATCACAGTAGAAAAAAGTCGTTTTCCAACTGTATAAGTTCAAAATTTTCGTAAAACACAATCTTGCTGCAACTTCAAGAATTTCACGCTTCTGAAAGTTGCAGATACGTTTCTCATGGCAAAGCTTCTCCTACACTATTGAAATATTATGAGAAGACCACAACTAAACAAATATAATGGTGATATTTGTGTTTTTCATATTGGTAGACGACCTTTTACTTTCGTGGAAGCAAGTATATATTCACATGCCTTTATGTTAGGCTCTGAGCCTAACATAGATTCAAAGCATTCTCAAAGTATTGCTCTTTTACATTCATTTTGTTTTCAATTGTTGCGTGATCATTAGTATAATGTTCTGTAGTTTTCAATTTAAATAAACGTTTGATGATTATAGTTGAATACTCACTAGAAATCTCTTTCATAACCTCTCGACTCTTCGGTGCGTAAAAGAATTCCGTCGAGTCACAGTCGTGAACTGGAACTGAAAACAAGTCCTCGAGGTGTGAAATTACCATGGCAACAGTCATAATGAAACCGGCACCTCCACATTAATTCGTACATAACTAGGAAAACGCCACATAAGCGTTGTAAGATAAGCGTTGTAAGCACATTTATATGAAATGTAATGGGAACACACACCCTGATTTTGAAACTACTTTGTCACAGCCTTCCTGTTTCATTTATTGCATAGTCTAATCGTTTTAGGATTCAATTGGTTTGTTTTGGTGTTCTCAGGAGCTAATTGGTGTAAAAAAATACATCATACTCTCTTCCTTTAGAACGGCCGATCCGATTTATGTAAACCTTTGAATATGTGTAGGAATAATTTATAGGCCTAATAATGTCAACATATCATTCTAGTGTGAACCTATTCCTATCATTCTTGTACTCAACTTCGAACATATTGGCAAAGCTCACTCTGAAATGTAGTGATACTGAAACAAATATAATGCTGATGTATTACTGGTCTGAACTTCACACCTACCATCTCTACTCCGCTTGGTAGTCAAGTCGACGGTGGTAGCACAAGGAAACCAGCGGCGGTTATGTTTCACGCGATCAACCTTATTGGCGCCGGCGACGTCGAAATTTGCCTTACCGGTACTCTTGGAACAACCGATATGAAGGTAATTGTTACGCGTTAGATGTCCTCCTTTTGTCACCAGCTTCTTATCAACTATGTTACAAACATTGAAAACAAGCACTCACTCCCGAGTTAATTACGACTTCTATATTATAAGTACAGTTTTGAGACAGACTTTAGTTAGCATCATAATAATACAAAAAATGAAGTCATTATAGTGATATAAGTTTTAGAACATCAGCTCCATAATGGGCCTATTGATGATTATTGAAAATTACTTGACTACATATTAAAACATAAATTTTACTTTTTTATAATTATCTTTTTCCATTTTTTTTTCATTTGTAAGAACCTCAAATATTTCAATTTTTTCATTAGTATTATATTTTATCACTAGTATTATTTTTTTAAGCATACTGTTATTATTATTCATTTCAATTCATTTTTCTCAAATTTTTTCTTTTCAATTTCTCACTTATTCAACTATATTTCATATTTTTGATAACATCCTATTATTATTATTATCATCCTATACACTTTTTGATAAGCCAGGGACCAATAAAGTTTTTTTTATATCATTCATAAATAGGAAATTATTGATATGGCAGTTCAGTATCATACAGGGATGAGGCCCCGGAAATTATTTACACAATTGTTTTATTAAATTGATCTTACAAACTTCAGATGTTTTCTCATTCTCTTCCCACTTCCTTATAGGTGTTTCGAAGATAGATACAAGTCCTAACTCTTTCGGGATATGCAGGCATACTTCTGGATCGCCAATCTCTGACTGTGGGAGACCACTGTGTCTATCTGGGGAACAAATGACTTCACCCTTCATCTTGTTTCTTTACACGAAGTAACTTACTGTATTTTCTTACTGCTCTACTACAATGAAACAAATATTACTTTGGAACGGCATCCTGGAAATTTTACGCCATAATTTAAAATATCGTTATTAAGCCTTAACTTTGACAGAGATCGACAAAATAAGTTGATATGTGAAAAATCTTAGATTAAAACAAAATCAAAATGAATGCCAATAATCACAGCCTACTGTACTGTATTCCTAAGTTGTTGTGTCAAGGACATTATAAACTCTGGTAAAGTACGAGTAAAAGCTGGTTATATTTCGCACCATAAAATAGATGGGGAAACACTTGTCTTGCTCAAATATGCAATGTTATTTTTATTTAATAGTATTATTGGGAAAACCGTTGGCATATGCGTTTGAATGAACTAGAATGTTAGAAGATCAAAAGTCTATTTTAAAATAGATATGAAATGAAATGCGTATGTTTCATGAAGTATTCAGAGTTTTCATTGCCATTTCAATTCTATTGGATTTTCAAAAGAATCGCATGAGAAGTCACGAAGGATGCATTTGTAATGTAAAATTTTTCAGATATATTCACGGTATAAGTGTCAATCAGTATTCCAGAATTATTACAAATAAACATATTAATGTAGCCTATAACTTTTTTTTTTTTTATAACATCGAAACTTGATACAAAATCATTGTTTCCCCATTAAGGCTAAGGATGAAAGTAGATATTATGTGATATTATTTCTGGATTCATTCATTCAATTTAATTTTATTTATTTACAGAAGCACATTCAAGTCTTGTATGTAAATTTAAAAAAAACACTCATTCATTGTGATTATACAGTCTTGGATATTCCCGTTGACATCACTAGATGACCTTATACCAACTTACCAATAAATAACACAGGAATTGCTCTATTTACAGTTGAATTAATTATAAGTGTTTACATAGAATCGATAATAACATCTATTATTATCATCGTCATAACATCGTTATTGGAGAAAAGACATGAGTACATTTCTAATGAAACAACAGTACGTATCACAATGAGGTAATTGTTTCAGATCGCTGAATGTGCATGCATGCTATTTGCAGTATATCGTAATCTGTCTTTTAGTATGCAATAAAAGGTGTAATCGTTATTGAGTAACAGTTAACGAGTTGGAGTTGGTGAATGCAGTGGTAGTTTTCTCTGGAACTAAATCAAAATGAAGATCGTCTTTTAGTATGCAATAAAAGGTGTAATCGTTATTGAGTAACAGTTAACGAGTTGGAGTTGGTGAATGCAGTGGTAGTTTTCTCTGGAACTAAATCAAAATGAAGAATTGGACGAATTATCGAGTACTTGTTTTATTGTGTAAGTTTTTGAAGACTATTAAATTATAAAGTGTATATATATATTTTTTTTTTGTGGATTATGTTAATGACTGTTTTGTACTAATAACATCGAAACTTGATACAAAATCACTGTCCCCTAATTGAGGCTATGTATGAGAGTTTAGGATCGTCTGGACGGGCCACCACAAGGGTGATCTTACCACCCCAGTATTATAAATGAATCATTATTTCAATGAATGATAAAGTTATTCTGCATTATCATTCAAATCACTTAATTTTACTTTTCAAGTTCCATATTACCATATATTGAAATATAATAGTCGAAATATCAAGTCAAAAATGAAATAAGTGATTGGTTCAGTAAATTTAGTAAGGTTTACATCAGATATATTTATAGGCTTTAATTGCATATTTTTCAGTCGTTCATACACGAGTTGTATTAATACTCATGACAACATATGTGCATACATTTAGGCTCTACTAAGTATTATATGTGGCAAAACACTTTGAGAAATGTACTTATAAAATACAGATTTGAGAAATACAAATTACTCTTCAACTTGTTTGTCTTTCTCCTGATAGTGTGCTGCTTGGCCTATTTGGACCAATCACGATGCGAACTCATAAGCCCCTCGGATGCGATGGAAAGGTTCTTGAAACCAAGTTACATAAAATTCGCTTTGTCAGTCTTCGAGGTAAGTTTAATGACACATCAACAGCTATAATAGCTGTACAATAATCTTTATGAGCAGTGATTTCATCGGCTACTAGGTATATGAATAATAGAAACGCATGTCACATGGAATGACACATTTTGTTGATAACATTTGAACAATTGAACGGTTTATAATATGAAAATTAAAATACACAATATGACTTGTATACTTGTGTATACTTGTATCCACGGAAGAAGGCGCGAACCGCACGTACGCTATGTGTTGTGGTACTTGTATTCTTTCGTGGATACAAGGGAAGCCTTTTTTTAACTTTTTTTTGCTTTTGTTTTTGTTTGCTTTTGTAACTGCTTGTTTGCTTTTGGTGACCCAACCAACATCTAGGTCATTTGTACTACAGTTTTTTGATGAGTGAAGAGGTAAATAAAAGAATTGAAGGATACAATTCAGTAAGGTTTTGACCACAATAACAACATTCAGTATAATTTTCAACGAAAAGTTTATATTCTTATATATTTTCAAAATTTGCCATCAACGAAATTTTATTTATAAAAATTCTTTCGTTTGTGTGTCATTTTTTCAAGTTCTAACGAGATATTTTGTCTGATGAATGACTGACGCTCATAACAACATTATTGCACTTCTTGCATGTGCAATGCATAAACTTTCGTTGCGCACTTTTATGTTTTATGTGTACAATTACTCTGAAACTAAGTGATATTCTAGTTCATTAAAACAAATAGTTTCAAGTGAGTGTGTTACATAGGAGGAAATTACATGATGATTATGTGATTACTCATAATTATTCCGACCCTGTCTACATTGGTTATCTGAGATATCCAAGTAAAATTATAAACGAATTTATTTTTAAATTATCAATATCTTCAATCAAACTTACACATCGATATTACACATAGTGATAATTAGTTGTAATCATAATATTTATGTTGATGATTGTTGAGTAATTGACTAGAATAGATAATTGATTTGTCACTGCATTAATGAGCAATCAATAATGCTATTTCAGGACCATTCAATCACAAACAGTTCGATAAATCTTTTTATTTGATTTAAAGCAAGTTAAGCAAGTTATCGTGAGTTTTTTCAATTACTCGTACGGATTACTGTAAACTCACGCTAACAAGTTCACGATCAAATCGAGCCAATTACTTCAGATTCAAGAGCTGTTATTTAATGTCAATCATTATTATCAAACCTTTCCTGCTAGACGATCAAATAATTCTAATATTTACACTTGCTTTTGCTTGAATCGCTTGCTTATTAATTTCACTTTCTTAATACTAGTTTCCAAGTATATTGTTTTTTTCAGAAAGTGAACACGAAACGTCCTAAGGACAACGTGGTGATGTCCGTGCCAGCGCTCATGAGTGGCCTTACAATGTTGTACGAAGGAGCGGCTGGGAATACCGAGAAGATCCTGCAGGAAACAGTACAGTTTCCCGCGAAGAAACATGATCTGCGAGTAGCATTGAACAGCGTCCGCCAGAAAGTTGTGGTAAGAATATAAATAGAGACAAAAGGTATACCATGGAAGGGTGAAGTTTGAATGTGGAAGAACATTTATTTTGGTAACAATACATGTAAACACGAACGTTTCAGAAGAAGATAGTATGAATTTACAAAGGAATCCAAACTTTTTAAACAAGAATAATGAATTTCAATATTTTCTTAGTGGAATTTCTTAAGGATTTTTTTCAATACTGTTTTCAACAAAATTAGATACGTGCATAAAACTATGTATAAATTTATATATAAATTATGTTCATATTTAAAATTATTACGTTCATGTGTTGTTTTTATGAACACAAATTTAGTATGTGGGAGAAAAATCTTTCCGGTAATTTTGTCAAACATTACAACCCTAAACAATTGGGTTATAAAATAAACGAATGAATTTAGAAAATTCATACGGAATAAAGAAACACTTCAAATTTGTATAAGCCTATATATTATTATGAATAATATACAATTTCATATACAAAATGACTGAATATGACGCATTCATGTGTTAAGAAATTTGATTGAAAACCAAAATGTTTTTGACGTTAAACTAATTTTACAAGTATGCTGTCAAAAGTTCTAATATTTTCCTTGATTTCAGTCGTCAATTGGTCCAAATAACATCTACAAAAGAGGAACTCGATTTTTCGTCAGTCAAGATGTCACCATCACCGACCTCTATGCCGATATTCTAAAGGAGTATTATCCCAATTCAGGCATTGAAAACTTGAACTTTGACATGGCAGAAGAAGCAGCCTCTCATATCAACTCTTGGGTTAACACACGCAGTAATGGGTCAATACCTACGATTATAGAGAAAGGTAATATTATTATTATTCAATCGTGTTTTAGCTCTTAATTATGGTTTGCAATCTACAGGTTTGAGTAATGGCTGGTTACTGAGTAGCACACGCAAGTACGCACAACGCCAGACATATTAAGAGCTGCAACACTCAAATATGCGTTCTGGTAGCTGATTAGAAGGCCTGTATTTGTCTTCTGATGGTCACCATGGTCACCGATCAAATGATCAACCAAACTTTTAGCAACATCTAGATCTTTGTTGAGCTTTCCTATAACTTTATGAGATTCTTCCAAATGGCGTAAATGATATTTGCTTGACATTATAAACAAGGTAGTGAAAGACACCTGACTGCACCAATCACTGTGGTTTATGCTGTGACTGGTGGTCGAGTGGCTATCAGACTAAACCGTCATGAACTGGGGTGCGATTCCCGCCATGGTCATCTATACTGACAGATATTTTCATGGTTTCTTTCGGTCCTTCTTAATGCTGGAGTGGTGGAATGGTTCCATAACACAAGTCCAAGATCTACTCATTTCTTATATACAATAATATACATATTGAAATATCCTTCCATTTCATCATCTTTTATTTTTTTTTATAAAGATGTCTTTTTTTTACCGTATGTTTGTTTTGTTCATACTCATCAACAGATCATTATGTTAGGTATATCTTTTAAATTATCCTTTTTCTATCTTCAGTACTAATTGCATAACCACCGGCACAAGCAGCGCAATGGTTAACGCGCTCGCTTCATGTGATCCGGCAGGCGAGAGGAATTTCGATCCCCGCCGCCGACCATCTTTACAGAGGTTTTTCTTGGTTTCCCTCTGTACTCTAGGCTAATGCCGAGATGGTTCCTACAATAAGTCGGCCATGACCGCTTCCTTCCCACTATCCTTCTCATTACCCAAGAACCTTCATCTCATCTCAATTTTATATTGGGTTTAACGATGCACTGTTATGATAACTGAGATCTAATGGCGTCGGATGGATGATTAATGAGATGATGGGATGCATCATCTCATTAGTCATCCATCCGACGCCATTAGATCTCAGTTATCATAACAGTGCATCGTTAAACCCAATATAAAATTACATAACCATCCACCCACCCACATACCACATAACCAACGACATCCCAAACACAACCAACTCATGCCAACCACATAACCAATTGTTGCTATCTCAATTGTTGTTTTCAGACGACATAACTAGTGATACGCAACTAGTGATAACGAGTGTTGAATATTTCAAGGGCAAGTGGCAGAATTCTTTTAACCCGGCGTTTACTCGTACTTTACCATTCCATGTGAACTCTGTGGAAACTGTCGATATACCGATCATGTTCAGTAAGGGCAAATATCAGGTCAAGTTTCAAGATGGACTCACTCTTCTGAAGCTTCCTTATCAGGTATGATCACGTGGTTTTTAGAGATTGTGAGATAAGTATTAGCTGAGTGTGTAGTGGAAATGTGCAAATTTTGAATTGCTTCAATTCGAATAGAGGTGTTGAAAAGATTTAATGAATGTGGTTTCTCGTTTACGGATTTCGACATTTTGTTTGGTTGTTTTACTGGTAAAAAAAAATGGAGAAGAACCAGACGAGGAAGTTGATATTTTTGTTATAAATTTCTCATATATTCATATATATATATATATATATATATATATATATATATATATATATATATATATATATATATATATATATATATTGATATATTCAAGATAGAGGGTCACATGATTCTTCGTCTTAGAAATACTTCGATTTCAGTGTAAGAAACATCACATTGAAATCGAAGTTTTTTTTAGCAATCTTATGTGTACAAGACAGAATCTTCTTCATTAAAGATTTCTATATAATTTCAAATGTTTTTCTCTTCCCTCAGGACTCCAAGATATCGTTTCTGATAGTGTTGCCGGACGAAAACAATTCGTTTAACGACGTATACCAGATCCTACTGAAGTCACTGACGTCATTCAGAGGTGATAAAGACCATTTGCAAGAATGCGAAGTGTTTCTCCCAAAGTTTACTGTCGAGGAGTCGATTAATCTCACTCCTGTCTTCAGAGAGGTAAGAATAACGATAGATATCTCATATAATTATCCATTTCTATCACGTCAAAATAATCATGAAGTAAATTAAATTACCGCGAGATAATAAAGAACTAGTTATTCATATCTATAATAAGCATGACAACCGCTTCCTTCCCCGCTTCCTTCCCATTATCTCAAGAAACCTTCATCTCATTTATCTCATTAATCCCATGATCTCGTTAATCATCCATCCGACGCCAATAGATCTTCGCTATTATTAGAGTACCCAATATTGATATTAATGAAAACGTGAGGTTTCTTAATTTTCTTACAACCTATAAAAGGTGTAAAAATCTCGTTGATGTAAAAATCGTGATGCTTTTATAATTATAAAGTTATGTACGAATTACAGCCTATAATCGTATGATATTTCATATTATACATTAGTATAATATTAAGTATTAAGTAGGAAGTATTGAAAATGTGGTATTTCGTATTTACAGTTTTCAAATATTTCTAAGCTATAGTAATATTATGAAATGATGCGAGTAAAGAGATTTTGCTGACAAAACGTTTCATTATAAAACTTGAACTATCATTTTGTCATCGTTTCAATTGATATCAAATTTAAATTTCTATAGAATGAAAAAATGTTCTCAATTTTTTCCGAAAGATCACTAAGAAAATACTCGCTTCTAAAAACAGCAAGAATTTGATATATTAAAAAAATTATTGCCACAAAACAAAGAAAGAATCCCACGGATCACTTTTACAACTTCACGTGCAAATACCAACATTCTTTCAATTCTCATTCCCATACATATTAGCAAGAAAGAAGAAGGTCGTCTACCAACATAACAAAAACACATACCTTCGTCATATTGGTATTGCTGGAGTGTTTTTAGGGTATTAATATTTTTTGGGACGAGGTTTACTATAAGAAATGCAAATTACATCTTTCAAAATTACTAGATCCTAAATATATAAAGTGAGCATGTAAAATTACCGAAGTTTATACAATTATTCATTTGATAGACCTCCATATTCTTGCGTGAATTCAAAACAAATAAGATTCTTGATCGTCAATTTCCTACCACGCATGCGCCACACCCACACATTTTACACTGGTGTTCCGATTATTGAATGATGCCACTCACGATCCACAATTATTGCCGTTTAACTTTCAAATTGCATGTTCAATTTATTCAAATAACTTATTATTGACATCCATTTTCACTGCCAAAAGACATTTCATGCTCAAAGCGTGTACACAAATTTATGTGTTAAAAACTTGGGAAACTTATTTAAATATAACTTGATAATGATATTAAGTGAAAGTATTTATTGTCACTTTCACTCGATCCATTGTCATTGATAGTGTTACTAATTTTTTTCCCAAAAAAGGTCATTAGGGTTGTGGATGAAATGATTACAGGAAGTTTGTTTTTCATGTATTTGTCTCGTGTGGGACGGACTTTGCAATGGTAGGTTAGCCCGAATTTCTTTTTCACAATTTTTATAAAAAAATAGTAGACATGTTCTTGTTCTACCAATACTATATATGCTGTTATTTATATTGGGTTTAATGACGCACTGTAATGACAGCGAAGATCTATTGGCGTCAGATGGATGATTAAGGGGTGGTGGGATGATGAGATGAAGGTTTCTTGGGTAATGGGAAGGATAGTGGGAAGGAAGCAGTCGTCGCCACTGTTGAAGAATAGGAATATAATATAATATACATAGTATCGATGGAAAACCAATCAAATAGATTATATTTTATGATATAATTATACTGATAATTACTATACAAAATGCATGTGTGCAATTACAGAAACACATTTGGAAAAATTAAACCTAATACGACAGATTATTATGGATCGAATAGATAATTCTCAGAATGGTAAATGAAGTAATTTCATTTTTACGATGTATTCAAACAGAAAGTAGTTATATTCAAGGTAGTTGAAGGTATTCTATTCATCTTGAGTTGACACTGACCATGTTACAATATAGGTCGAACCCTTTTTAATTTCTCATTACTTCAATCTGTAGTCTCCTCACACAACCAGATCTTCACACAAGCGACATTATGAGTGAACGTAACTTTGAGCGCAAGAGGAACTAGGGAGTTTTCATGGCTATTTACAACAAATCTACCAGTAAGAAACAGAAGAGGCCACCCCCTGGCTTAGTCAATATATCGCACTGCATTAGGAACTGAAGTCAGGTCGGGCGTGGGTTTGAATCCCGCATAAGGCAAGAGTTTTTGTATTCGTCCTTTCAACTATCATCTCTTTATCGGTTCATTATTACCCGTTATCCGTACCCCCGTATAACCTAGATGTTGGTGGGGTCGTTAAAAAGGAATGAGATCGTTTATTTGTAGCAGCAGCTGCTCTAAGTGACCAGTAACATTTCATGTTGTCATTTTGTAATCATTGATCGGCGCTTGCAACTGGATTTGAAATTAGTAGCAATGTTTGAAATTTACAAACATCGTACGGCCAATTCCTTCCTGCCATCCACTGTCTGTTGTGAAACATGCTGTTGTGAATTGTGAACGTAAAACATCATTGATCAAACCTTACTCTAAAGTTGGGTTTAAACTTAATTTCGATTGTGAGAGGGTCGTTGAAATTGAGATTACTCCCAATTACGTTGTTGCATAATATCATCATTTGATAAATGATGGTATCAAATATCATCATTTGATAAATGATGGTATTATAATTATTGAATAACTCAATTGAAATACATTCTTATATTTTCTAATATTTAATTTAAATGATCATTTTTGTAAGTTAATCAACAAATTTCAGAAGCGTTCTCGATTATTTGGCTCTACATTTTGTCTCTCTCTCTCTCTCTCTCTCTCTCTCTCTCTCTCTCTCTCTCTCTCTCTCTCCCTCTCTCTCTCTCTCTCTCTCTCTCTATATATATATATATATATATATATATATATATATGTAATTATGTTCTGTACTTATTTGAAAAAACATTGAAAAACAAACAAAGCAACAAACCAATGCCATGTATCTGTCTGTAGATGGGTGGTTTGGGAGCACTGTTCAACATGCCATCCAATTTCACAACAATGATGGAGAACAAACCTGTCTCAATTAGCAGTGCTTTGCAGAAAGCCAGAGTGCAGGTGGACGAAGTTGGCAGTACAGCTGCGGCAGTACAAGGTAGTATTAACATTTGATGATCCTACATTTATTCGATTTGGCTACGGCATTTTTAAAACAATCATTTTAATGACAGTTGTAGGTGTATTACCTCTAGCCATAACGGAATTTCATTAACATTTATTTCTAGATTTCTAATTCTTGTCTCTCATTATTTTGTTCGTATTTCACGAATTTATTATCGACTTAAAAGTTGTTTTTTATTTCTGTATCATAAGATTTCAATCTCTTCGCTGTATATATCAACAAGATGGAATTTAAACAAATGTGAATGGAATTTGAAAATGAAAAACAATAGTAATTGGGGATATGTAAGAAAGAGATGAAATGTCACAAGAGATAAAGACAATCTTGTTTTAATATTGTCACAGTCTTGTTTTATAGACAATATTTGCGCTAATATTTGTGAATTGCAATTCGGCTCTACCCTAGCTATGGTCAGGTTGGCATAGCAATTATATAAACGTTGAGGACAAATAAACTAATACTTACGAAGTGATTGGAAACAAAATTTGTTTGAATCATTATAAAATTATTACAAGAAAGATAACATGAGAGATTTAGGCCTATATTGTTTGGCATTTTGATTTTCTTATTGTAACTCATTTGTATGCTTCTATTTTGAGGAAAAATGCTGCATATAATTACGCTTTAAATTTCCCTCTTGATCGCTTGATTTCCTCTTGATATTTCTTGATACCTGTTTATAAACCACCACGTTATTTATTACTGGAAACAAATTGATTTACTTGTATCCACGGAAGCAGAAGAGTGTCTAATAACACAAACAAATAACATCGACATAAAGATGTGGTATTTTCAGTGTATTTTTCAGGAAGAGTTTCAGATTTGAATGGCAACTACATGTTTCAAAAGCGTCACATCCTTGAATTAAGTTGACCAATGAGATGATGTAATTAGTAGGCCTAATTACCGCAGCTTCTTACAATTATCTATTTGGTAGATGGTTTTCTTCTCTCGTGATTAGAAGTAAGGTATCTTAAAGGACATCACAACCCTAAAAACAGATTTTGATGAATAATTACGATATATATTTCCATAACTTCAGAGAAAACTATAGAAATCATCATCTCAATTTCAGAAATGATAATATTTTATTATCCTCCAGAGACCACTAGTCATGACGTCGGCATTACCGATTCTGTATAGAAACATGAACAGAATCGCGTAATGTCTACGTCACGACTCAGAAAACGGGTCGGGTCCTAGAGGACACATAAATTAATTATAATTTCTTATATGGTTATGATGATTCCAAATTTTCTATAAAATTAGGTAAATAAATACCGTCATCATTCATTATAATCTAGTTTCAGGGTTGGTATGTCCTTTAATTGTCCATGGGAGTCGATTTTGCGGAATATCAGGTTTTTGGTGATAACTTTTGAACGGCTTGAGATTCTAGTAATCCTAAATCCTAGAAACGAGGAAACACAGATATTCTCCATACCTTCAAGACGGTGGAAGTAGGCCTACTAACTATTTATCTCAAATCGCCTGATTGTCAGGCGTATACGTTTAAAAATGCACATTTTTTAACCGTATAAACCTGACGATTATGCGATGTGAGATAAATAGTTATTACTTACACCGTCTTAAAGGTATTGAGAATACCTGTGTTTCTTCGGAGTCTCTAGGATTTCGATGTCTCATACCGTTCAAAAGTTATCACCAAAAAACTGATTGTCCTCTAAATCGACTCCCATGGACTCCCATGGTAGGAATTGGGATGCTACGCTTTGACCTCTGACCTTTCCTCTGACCTCACGCTAATGCAATGTTTGGTTTCTTGGCACAGCTTATATGATATCGCGACGTATGATGCCGCTGAGAGAAGAGTGTCGTGTTAGAGTCGACCGTCCGTTCCTGTTTGTGATCATGGACGGCGATATACCGCTGCCGATGATCGTGGGCAAAGTCCTGAGGCCAAAATATACCTCTTAAGATTTCCTCCAGGCTAGTTTTAATATAAATAGCAAGAAATAGCAGAAAACAAAATCATATGTGAAATAGTTACTTCATAATTAGTATGATTGATATAATAATTGTATTCATAAGAATAAGATTCATTCTAATTATAATCATGTATGAAATGATCTGAGATGTATATAATTTTTTTATTGTTAAAACACGTGAGATGTTTCTTATAGATTGATTATGATCAATAAATGAGCGATTTTACCAATTTGACTATGAAAACATGGAACGTGTTTTGTGAACAAAGCATATTTAAGTGCTCGTATTTTTGCAAGAAGTATAATGTCTAATGTCTAATTTTTTGTATTTTCATTTTTCGTAACGCGCTAACAATAGAAAATATGGAAATTTATGAAAATTCAATAATGCTAGATTCTGTTGTCTTGGGGATAAGTTAATGTTTTCTCTGCATAGATAGCTTGAGAGTTTACTTGACCGACTGATCTATAAACATTCCTAATTTGAACCCTGATTTTATGCATATCGCTCCAAAATTGTGATGAAACATTCTGAGCACAACACATTTATAATTTCTTCAAATACCACTCTTTTAGATTTTGGAGCTTTAATCCATAAACTTCAATTGCATCATATTATTTGTGGGTATCTAGGCCAATCGCTCACGGTGGTTCAGCTTAATTCTACAAAAAATATTAAAATAATTATAATTTTTAATTGAAATTACTGTCAGAAGAGCCGGGCAATGTTGCTGCATATAAACTGCTTATAATTGCATTAATCGTTGTACATATTTCTTCATAATAATTGTAATATATTACGTCCTAAATATTAAGTTTCCAAAGGTGCAATTTTTATATTTGTATAATATAGCTCTGTTTTCAGTAAATTTAAATCGTTTATACTGCTTTCCTGTATCTGGCTGATTTTTACTCATTTATATGTAACATGAGTTTTTACTTCATTCAAGTTGAACAAGAACTTTATTATAAGATAAGTTTTGAAGTTTCTATATACATTCGTTGTAAAACGTGCTTTCAGTTAATGTGAGTGGTTTTATCGCTCCACTTCTATGATACCTGAACATTTATAGTTGATCTTGAGCTTGGAAATACATGGCGAGTTTGTTTATAGTTTGGAGTTAATCATTTATATGCCTATACATTCGTATTTATCAATAAAATGTGAAAACCATATATTTTAGAATCATGAACAATAAACTTGACAGTTTTACAATTTCCAATTCAAACAATTGTAAAATTCATTTGTAAATCCAACAAATAAGTGAACAATATATACATGAATTCACGAGAGATGAAGGTTCCGAGCGACCGTCTCCTCTATCCCACACCATGAACACACGTGGTTCGAGCCTTCTTCTGTCGTAGATACAACTTTATGTTACCTTATCGTAAATCTTTTCTCATTGATATTTCTTGATAATGTTAGTAAATGACTAATATTATTATCTCTATTGATTTTTTCCTATTGATTATTGTTTTCTTAACGACCCCACCAACAGCTAGGTTATTCGGGGGCCGGGAGCTTACTCTTTATACTTAGTTATTGATACTCTTAGTTATTATACAGTGGTTATATATGAGTCTTCATCAAAACACTGCCGACAATAACGTTGCCACTTGAGCACAGTATAACAAAAGCAACAAATGATCAATTATAAGAAGAAAAACATCGTTATATTTATAATAATATTATCTTCAAATGTAATTATCGATATTCGTAGGAATGGTTCCAAAGAATTACATAGTAAATAATTAATACACTATAGATGAATTATCTAAAATACAATAGAATTCTAATAAACAAATCAAGTAAGTCAATAAAATAACTGACAAACTCTTGAACACAAAAGCTCGTGTTTTATAGAGATGAGATTAAGACCATTTAGCTGGTGGCTAAGTCGTCTATCACTAGCGGTAGAAACTGAACTCACCGTTGGGCATGGGTTCGAGTCCCGCATAAGGCATGGGTTTTTTCATCAACATCTTTTCACCTATCATCACTTCATCGTTTCATTATCATCCGCTCATTCGTACCCCCGTATAACCTAGCTGTTGGTGGGGTCGTTAAGCAAAATTATATGATAGGCCTATATAAAAACATACAGGTGCTTTCTGAGGATAGCAATTGAACTTCGGTCAGCATGCTTATGTGATTTATTACAGTTAGTTATTGATTAGTTTTTTGTTTCTCCTAATAGCTTTGTCTTTGACGTGGAAGATGTTGGATGAGAATTGTCGTGTATCTGTGAGTCGTCCATTTTACTTCATGATACGAGAAGAAGATATTCCATTACCATTATTTATTGGTAAAGTTGCTCGTCCAATTTAAGTTACCCATATACGTACCATTGTTCTAATGCCAAGTATTAGTAGATGTATTTTATACACCAGAGAATAGTCTCTGGTCTCTGTTTAATAAATGTGAACTGTAGCAACTTTATAAATTATTGATACTTTATTGAATTGTGCATTTCTTTTGATAATTAGTTATGATACATTATTTAAATCAGCAGTATTTGAATATGTGTACACATAATTTGTTGATAATTAAATAAACTATAAATGAATCACATTCCGGTACTGAATTCTTAACAAAAAAATATTCAGTGGAGATAAATATTCTTAATGCTATATTGTTATAGAGAGAAAGTTTATTTAAAAAACACTGCCGCCAAAACGGTTGCCACACGGACACAGTATAACAAAATGTATAAAAAACAATGCATTATTTTAAAGAAAATAAGATGAAGAATTAATAATGTGATAGTAATAAGAGGTATAAAACAAAAGAACAAACGGGAATATAAATTGATAACACTAAATTATGAATAGAAAATTAAATGATATGTTGGCCGTATAAATGGTTTCGTAAAATGGTAATAGATCCTCTCAAAGCTAATAAACTTATATGTTCTATAATGTCTTTTTCAATTAAAAATTCTTTACAAAAGTTTACAAAAAATGACGTGATCGTACCCCTTGCTCCAATGCACAACCCAACCACGGTGATGTCTGAAGCATTATACTTCTCAGTATAATAAGGGATGGTTGGATTATAAATGGCTTTCTTTTCCTCATCTACCTCTGTTGCTTGATTTTCGTTTCTTTCAAAGCGAACAGTTGGGTCCATTATATATCCTTTCCGTGTTATAGGATGTATAGCAATTATATCGATCCGGCGATTACTTCCGTCATCGGCTAGTCCATGTACTTCTTCGGCCACCTCCCAGCCTTTCTTCTTCAGCTCGTTGGCAATAACCGAACGAATTGCGTGATGCCGACTGTTTCTTAATAGAGATCCATGTGGGCAGGAACCAAGAACATGTGGTAGTGTTTCAATCTCTTTGCCGCATCTGCGGCAAAGGTTACTGTCTTGAGTCCTGCCATGGAGAGCTCTAACTGGAGCAACATTAGCAGTCATTTTGATGGCATCACGCCACTCTGAGCTAGAGAGGCCTTTCTTGTGTGATAACCACTTGTTGGCTGGGGTGTATTCCTGGTATAGAATAGCGCCTTGTCCTTTCTGTGGTAACTTACACCATTTGATGTATTCCAGCTTACGGAGATGAGTCCGGACAGAAAGTGGCTTTATGGACTTATTACTTTGTACACCTAAATCAGTCAGAGTTATTGCTAATTTCTCCAGACAAACGCTCTTCTCACCGCATAAATCCCTCGTTGCCAGAACATATGGGTTCCCATCTCTTTCGAGAACATTGCATATATTCAATTTTTGTATATATGCTTCCCATTTTGCTCTGAAGACGTTCAAACCTTTGAATTTGAGGACGTGTACAACATGGAATCGGGAGTGTCAAATGGTAAAGAAACTATCTCTTTGATAGTGCTTTTAATGATCTTATCCAGATCGTCTAAAAATGTGATTGGCAATTTTGATACGGGTGCATTTTGTAATGGATAAATGAGAGTCGGCCATATGTATTGGTTCAATATGCTCAATTTCTGGTCTGGAACTAATAATGGTGATGCTGAGAGATGTTGGAGTGTATCCTTCAGATTAGTAATAAGTTTCATGCTGTCAAAAACTGCAGATGTATTAAAATTAACACCAAGATACTTGATAGTTTCTTGAGGACCAATGCTTCGTATTGTTGTTATATCATCTAATGGAATATTGATCTCTTTTAGCTGACCTTTTATTATATTGATGGCGAATGATTTGCTATCGTTCACTTCTAATCCAAGTTCACATAAACGTCTTCTGACCATTCGAGTCAAGATTTTAGCTGATTCAACGCTTTTCCCCACAACCACAGTATCATCGGCAAAGCCGAGAACTGATATGCTATTTAGATCATCCACAACACGGAATCCGTTAGTGTTAGCAACACTGTCCTCGGATAGCTCTTGCAGAATGTGATCTGTGGCTAGGTTGTAGAGTGTCGGAGATAATGGTGCTCCTTGCATCACACCACGATTTAGTGATATTGGTTTGGTTTTTTGGTGATTTGCTTCGATCTGGGTACTATTCCCAGTCTGAAGTTCAATTACGAGATCTCTAAGCTTTGTTGGTAAATTAGAGGCTCTTAGAGTGGATGCTAAATGTTGGTGGCCTATATTATCAAATGCCTTAGTTATATCTAAAAATATCAATGTGCAACTTTCTTTTTTTATTTTAGCACGTTCTAAAATAGCATTGATAATAGATATATTAATGTAGGTGCCTGGATTTTGGGTGAATCCTTTCTGGTTTTCGTTGAATGTAATGTATTGACGCATACGTTTATCCAATACTCTTTCAATTACTCGTCGTAGTACTGAACAAATGGTTATAGGTCTCCAGTTGGAAGGATTATCTATAATACCTGTTTTGTATATCAAGACAGTTCGAGCTTTGTGAAAACATTCAGGGACCCATCCATTCATCATCATTTTCGTTGCAATGAGGGATAGAAGTTTCGCAACTCGTTCTGATTTAACCACTCGCATAATGACATGATCAGGGCCAGGGGCAGTATCAGTACGAATTGAATGGATTGCAGACTGAATATGATCTGGTGTAATATTACATGTGAAACTGTTGTTGATTGATGTTCTCTCCTCCACGGTGAGTGTTTCGGGGTATTCTTCTCGAATCCGAAGATTTGGTTTCGTGTACCGCTCCGCAAATGATGAGTATAAAAGAGAAGAATCAATTTTACAACTTGGATTCTTGCTATTAAGAACCATATTCACCGCTTTCTTCCTCATGTTGTAATATAAATACTGAGCTTTTTGATATAGATATTTTTCTTTTCGTAATGCACTCTCTCGTTTCGTTTTTCTCATTGGGTTGGTAGTTTCATTATATTTTCGCTTATCTGATTTGAATGTGTCCTTCTTTCTTGCGTTATAATATCGCGTAGCTGGGTTCTTCGGTCCTGGAAGAAGGGCAATCGCCTGCGCAAGGTACACAGATAATTGATCAACATACACGTTAAAATCTTCTTTGGAAAAAACAGATTCGAAATTAACAATATAGTTGTCCAATTCAGAATGTAATTTCAAGGTTTCATTTTCACACTTTACTTCAGAATTTCTTATTGTGGAATTCTCTTCAAATTCGCCGTCAGTTGTAGTGATGACCTTATTTGTAGCGTATTTGGACGATATGAGTTCACGGTGCTGTTCTGGGTGAGCTCGTGTTATGTGTGCTCGAACACCTTTATACAGTTTCCCACAATACGGACACGGTATCTTGTCACTCGTCGTGTTGCTAATTTGTGATGTTTCATGAAGGCTTGTGCTATCTTCAGTATTATCATTATTGTCAGCCAAGATAATATTGGAACTTACGTTATCACAGGATAAATGCCGCACAGGCACAGATGAAGACGTTTGTGGATGTATCTTGCGTATGTGAACGTTCAATCCACGGGCTGTTTTAAATGTTTTATCGCACAATACGCAAGTGGACGATAATTGTGATAACGTGAGGACGTTGGATGTTGAGGATGTTCCTGGAGTTTGAGATGACATGAGGTAGACATCGATGTGATATTGCTCGATGTGTTCTCTTAAATTCAATATATTGTCCTTGCTACACTGTGGACATTTTATAGTACCGGTAGCACATTTTTCCATAATATTAGTCTTCCAACATCAAATATGATGACATTTCCTATGTTGCCTATGGCAACGGTGTAAACAAATCTGAAGGAATGGCTTAATTTTTACCTCAAAATTTCCTGTTATAAAACCGTCGATTCCAATACTTCTTCCGAAAACCAAATGTTCCTTATCTTCACACTTGTGCAGGATTTGTTACACTTTCCACTGGTATGCACTAATATATAATCGACAAATTAATTGAGTCATAATAATGAAATTATTTGGGAGCTAAAACAAGCAGATTATGAATTCAATCACGGCCTTCCGTGTTATAGTGTTATAGGTGCTATATTGTTAAGATAGTATATTGAAGATCGTGTAAGAGATGACATGTTTGAAAGATTTCGTTAATTTTGTAATTTAAATCATTAACAAAATTGATTAAATTGTTAGTTCAGACATATTTATTTAATATTTCAACATTTATTCTGATGTCAACATAAGAATTACTTGTAAGTGGTTTATTGAATTATTTCATCATTAATATGATTATTATTCATTAAGATTGTATTGAGAAATTGAGAAATTGTATTAAGAAATGACATAATCTCAATTTTTTTTCTTTTTATCGAAATGTTTGTCTTTTTATTTTCATAAAATCTATTGGAACATGTGTTATATATATAAGAGGTAGTTATAGTAGAATTATAAAGGTATCTATTTTGCACTAAAAATATTATATTATTCATAACGTACGCTTTTCTCCACATTCCTGATTCACACAAATAATTAAAATTGATCTTCCAATAAAAGGTAAAATACAATCATATGAAAACAAGTTTAGTATGCAAATGGTCTAATATGTATAATATATCGACTAATTGATCAATTGACCCAACAGTCGTATTTTTATGTTCCTATTCATGAATATTTCAAATATAAATATCATAAATATAAATATTAAACATGAATTTTTCTCTCCTGTATTACGGTATTCATAAACATAAACATAAAATTAAACAGTTGTACTAGGATTATCACTTCAAACAGAGTTACCAGTACTCTTACTTCATCCAAGATGAGTATACATATATTTGTTAAGTAACTCCATAGTTTTGCAATCTACAGTCTTTTAATGCGTCAATAACCACAGAATAATGCACATAATGCTTTTAACATCATGTTAAGATGTTAACTCGGTTTAATATTATTTAATGAAAGTGTTTGCCAATACAAAAAACAGTGGTTTGTTTATTACAATGTGTATAAAATGGATGCCGCCCAATCACCATTGACCTCAATCTTCCAATGTACCTCCAGTCCTGAGCTTGTCGTGAAGAAGACTGAATTAGTTGAACGTTTGCTTACTAGACGCTAGGAGGTGGAGTGACTTGAGGTGTGTATTTATAGGATATTGCCGGCAACAATGGGAATAAAAAATACAGGTTTGTACATTTCTTATCATCAGAATTTGATGGTTATAATGGTGATGTTCGATTGAATAAAAGTGCGAGTGATTAAAAATATAAATTTGTATAATTTTTTCATTTTTACAGTGATAGTATTGGAAATTTTATTAAAATATTAAGTCAGAATACAGTAATATTCATATGGTTATGATCATATAATACAAATTGCAGCCTTTAATTCTTCTGTATGAAGTGAATTTATGAATTTTAATATTATGTGAGTAAAAGTAATACAATTCAAAGAATTATTTTTACTCGATTAATTTTCTGAAAGTGGTATTAAATTCGTAACTGCAGTTAAATTTGCTTTGAAAAGTTGCCATGATTAGCCAAATATTCTATGATTGAACCAATTACAAATATTCTTCAATTAAATTTAACGTTGTTCTGAAAAACATATGAGAAATAACTGTAAAAGGCAAAACATTTCAACATTCAGGATTAATAAGTCAAAGGAAAGATTTTTACTTTTTCAATTATTGGAAAATTGATTGAAATACCTTTAAGAGTTTTTTTGATCTTCTTCATGACGTATTAGCTGCAGTAATATCCGGAAACATGCACAAATGTTTTAAAACGTGTTTTTACTCAACTATTTCAGATAATTATCAAATCAGTCTAGTAGAAAAACATAATAGTATACAAGCATGTTCGTGTCACAATTGTTGTAGGTTCCGACCGACCGTCTCACGTATCAATTAGAACAGACGATCGTCAACTTGTCTATTCTACGCTAAAAAAGCTTTTATTTTTTTTCATCTTTTTCTTTTCTTCTTATTTGACTAAAAAATATAAACTATTACAACCGGTCACCTATTGTTGTTGGAATTATCGGATGTTTCTATTTATTCAACTACTTGCACTTTCTTTAAAACATCTAAAACTTATTGAACGAGAACGAAAGTGAATGAACTCAATTGAAGATCATATAACACGCTATCGGTATTTTTCGATATGCTAATAAGTGATTATATTTCAAAATCGAAATGTCAAGTACAACATTTCGCATGAATAAATACATCTGAACCTGTTTAGTTATATTTAAATTTAAATTACTCAATATCTAAATGTTTATAATAAGTGTGTGTAATTGCAATAAATTCCATGTGCAATTGCATCACTTGTTGAAGAGATTTCTGTATTCAAAATTGTAAATTGTGAATCAAATTGATATTCATCAAAATTATTTTGTTCATGGACTACCTTCTTCTTTCGTGGATCCGAGGATATCAAGAATAAAGTTTATTTAAATCTACGGTCAATTAATAATTAATAATTGATGTCGATGAATAAAATTTTACAAATCAATACCAGATACCTTCCAGCGAGGGGTTTACAACTCACAAATTTGGTGTACACCTGATTTCAAGATTTCAGGGATTTCAAGAGATTTCATAGGGATTTCATAGAGATTTCAATGGGATTTCAAGAGATTTCAATGGGATTTCATGGCAAGTGTACACCGGATTTCAGGAGTTGTTAACCCCTCGCCTTCCAGTTCCAGTCATACATGATTGTAATGCATGCACACTACACCGACATAAAAAATTGTCAACACTCATTAACCGACATGTACACATTTTTTCCATCTACAATACCCATAAGTAGTACCGTCCGACCCCTCCCTACATTACACATTTAACTCTAATTGCATGTTTTTAACTTAAAAGGTATTCGATGCGTAATCTAAGTCTTACAACACATCTGTTTTAATAGTTAAAAGATTTCCAATTAATCTCCCTTTAGTTATGTAAGTATTTGATGTGTATCATTATATAATGTAATTCTTTTGGAATATAAGTATATATCTGTTATGTCTTCAGAAAGATTACTCGTCGTGGTTTGATGTTAGCTTCATAGGACACAGTGAAAGTAACATTGACTAATACAATACACAAATGAAGATGAATCGCATAACGTTTTGAAGTTTAATGCATTGTGGCTTGACATGTAAAAGGAACAGATTAAAAGTTACCTTTGGTTGAACTAAAAAATGGTGGTGCCATCGAAATGATTTTACGATAAAGTGTTACTACTATTCACTGAAAAAGTCATTCAGCTGTAAAAATTATTTTTCTTCAGAATAAAAGATTTATAATCGATTTAAATCCACGTTGAGCATTCATTCATTTATTTATTAATTTATTTATTTTTGTGTATTGTATTCAAGTCCAGTGAGATGAACAGTGGTTTATGTAATTTAAAATTGTGTGAATTGATTACAAATCGAATCAGAGTACAGGCAAACATAATGGTGTAGGAAGTAGTTATACACCCGTGCAGGGAGATTTTAAATTGTATACATTGATGAAAAAATTGTTCCAGAGTACACGGCAAACATAATATGTAGGAAGTTAGCTATATACCCCTGCAGAGAGCGTGTAAATTGATTAAAATTCGAACTGGATTACGCGGCAAACATAATGACGTGGGACGTTATAAACCCGTACAGGGATTTTAAAATGTATACATTGATGAAAAATTCGAACTGGAGTACACGGCAAACATAATATGTAGGAAGTTAGCTTTAATCTCCTGCAGGGAGCGTGTAAATTGATTAAAATTCGAACTGGATTACGCGGCAAACATAATGATGTAGGAGGTTAGCCAAAACCCGTGCAGAGATTTTAAATTGTATAAATTGATGAACAATTCGAACTGGAGTACGCGGCAAACATAACGATGTAGGAAGTTAGCTATACACCATGCAGAAAGATTTTGAATTGTTCAAATTGATGAAATTATTGAACCAGAGTACACGGCGAACATAATATGTAGGAAGTTAGCTATAAGACATGCAGGCAGCTTTTAAATTGAGCAATTTAATTGAAAATCCTATGAAGTACGCGGCACACTAAGGCAGTAGGAGGGTAGATCTTATTAAAAAATATATACATTATTATTAATATCATTTTATTCCCAAGTTCTTATACATTTCAATGATTCATATTGTAAAAAGTATAGATATTCAACTGATAATTTCAATACAATCACACAGTTAACAAGAATCACACAATCATTCGAATTCACATAAACAATCATTCTGTTGTACATGTCACACATACACATGGTCAGTTGAAGATGAAAAAGTATAAAGGACACCATTTAATACAAATATGTACGTAGCCCAAGAGATGAAATATGAACTAGAAGATGATAGTCAATTGAAATGTCATGTTCTGAAACATTCGATACATTACCTTTCATTTTAATAATGATATATTATATTGTTTTATTATAAAATAATAAAACTTGTGCTCTATATTTTACTAATTTGTGTTATTTTCTTATAGAAATGTTCAGGGCGTTAATTATTGTTTTGATTCTGCAAATTAGTCTCACAGAATCAAATATCGTCACTGGAGTGGATTTTGTGACACATCTTAGCAATAGCTTAGTACCAAAATTATTTCAGGTAAGTAAAAAACCCATAATCCAGTACGTTTAACATATTATTCATTATTTAAATACAAATTAAAAATTGCTTATTGGTTTCAGATATAATTTGGATTGAGATACAATGTTTATCCATATAGCAGATGTAATATTAAAATCTGGAATAGATATAATATGATATACTTCATACTTTATCATAATCATACTTGATATGATACGCTTCATCTATAATATAAATTCAAATATTACGGTAACTGCTTACTCACCCAAGTAATATGATTATATGCATAATTTCTTGTTTCAAATTAAAATCAGTGTTTGTAATTAATGGTTGTTCAATTATTCTCCTGTTTTATTATTTCTAACCAAAAATTAAAACCACTCTGAAAAATAGGAATTCTTTAAAATACTCACTGAAGATGATGTTATTTCATACCTATATAGAAATCAAATTTGTTTATTAGAGCCGGTTGTACCAACTGACATTTAGCGAATGACGAAACTTTATAGCGAATTCACTTTAATTTACGTGTGTTATTTTCTTACCTCCATTAATAATCAATTAAATTAATATTTATTTGATAAGGTGGTACAACTGGTTCTTCATCTCTACCTCTTCAATCTAGTACTCACATTTATGTTCATCTCTTTCTGATACTTTCCAGGCCTTAGCCCCAGGTCGAGAGAACCTAGTATTCGCTCCTTATGGCCTTGCCAGTAATATTGCCATGTTGCTGGAAGGAGCTGATGGAACAACGTCAGAAGAAATACTAACTTCTCTCAACGTGCCCACAGACTCCAGAGAAAAGATGAGGATAGGATTCAAAGCTTATTCGGATACATTCGAGGTAATCAATTGATATAGTTCAATTCAAGAGTGTTAGTTACCAACATAATAAGCGAGAAAAAATAGTTGGAAGATCTAGAGTTGTGTGATCTGTTTGAATGCAAATACATTTAATTGGTGAGATTTAGGGATGACTTTCGACGAAGAAGTGTGCTCACATACAGTGAAGTCCCGGTGTCGAATTTCATTTTTATAGATTTAAAAATTAAAAATCAAATATTCATATTGGTGACAAGACTGCTTCGAAATAATCCAACTCTATAAGCTGAAGATATAAACCAAATACCTTTAATCATTGTACCCCAATTAAGGCTATGGATGAAAAGTAGGATCCTTTGGACGGGGCACCACAAGGGCGATCTCACCACTTCAAAGAATAATTGAAATAATATAACTCATTCAACAAACAATAAATCTCACGGTAGTAATTTTCATTGTTGCAATTGGAAAAAATCTAGAGAAATCCTCTAAACAGCATTGCTGTTTGAGAGGTTGTTACGCAAAAACAATAATGAATCAATCATCAGCATTTTCACTATCACCATCACCAAGGCTTCTGTCTAGTAATGCTAAACAATCGTTACCATGGCAACAAAGTAAACTGGGGAACTACCAAACATTCTGATTGGTCACTTGACAGAAGCCTATAGATACGCTTTGAATAAATGTTTATAATTTCAGGCCTCCTCAATGGGACTGAACGAAGAAGCTGCTGGTAGTTTCAATGCCGTTATGTTGAAAAGCTCACAACGTCTTTCTACCTCTTACACCAAACTTCTAGTCAAGTATTTCCGGGCAAATGTCACAGCAACCCAATCGTTCGAGAATACAACTGGCAGTCGGGCAGTCAACCAAACACTTGAACTGAGAAGCGATTCTGGAGTTATGAGTCACTGGAAGGATTACCAAACATTGTCAGCGTTTGCTTTTCTCACGCATCAGGCGTCGGCGTCGTTCTATCGACGCGTCAACGACGTCATTCAAGTGCCGATGATCCCTCAAGTTGGTGTATTTCGTTCGGGAAGAATTGACTATCTCAAATCTCATGTAGTTGAGTTACCTCTCGAAGTTCATACCATTAATCTTCTGCTTGTGGTAAGTAGGAACCTACTAGAGTATTGCTGTTGGTTGGCTGTAAATATTTTAAGCCAAGATCGAGAAAAAAACATTTGGAATTAAGATATATCAATTTTGAAATTGTTAGAGATTTTTACCTATTTTCCTACAGTATCTTCAATTTTCTAGATTAGCTTTTTTCAAATAACTTGATTACTTGTAGTTTTAAGAAAAAGAATGGTAGGCCTATGAGTGTGATTAAGGAAACTACTAATACAATGTTTAGTAATGTTATTTTAACATCATTTCATACCTGATTGTGAAGTCCATTGTATGGGATCTTGTAGGTACTAAAGCTGTCTCTGTTTTAAATATTCAATAATAATTACACACTGATAAATTCAACTGATAATTTTACAAATTGTATTACTGGAAAATACGCAGTCAAGCATGAATAAAAATGTTAGGTTATTGTATTCCCAAAACACAGAAGAAAGTCATATTTTTTCTCCCTGTTCCAAAAAAAAGCTGCCCTCGAGGTTAATCATATAATATGAAATCTTGCATTTTTTTTCATTGTATTACCATAGATTAATGAAGTTCTTCAAGAACCTCTTTAATCTATGATATTACTTCACCTATCCAACAACTAAACGATTCTGTATAATTTTCAGGTACCAGATTCCTTCGATGACATGGACGAACTCTACATCAAATTATCAAACTTTTCCTTAGAGTATATAAGTCCTTATTTAAAACATGCAGAAATGGAGATCTCATTGCCACAACTTGCCATAGTGACAAGTGCATTGGACTTCACACCTTTCTTACGACAACTCGGTATCAAAGAGATGTTTAACGCAACAACAGCCAACTTTAGAAGAGCAATTCGAAAGAATGGTCTTCCGTTACATGTGAAGTCTATCACACAAGACTCTTTCTTCTCAACTTCTTTCGTTGCTGTGAATTCGGTTGGTTCCGTCTCATCAAATATTGGTAAGTTCATATATCTTGGATAGATATTGAATGAGTGGAGAAGACATTATTTCCGTACTTGTAGACAACGATCGATAATTTTCATTGAATTTGTTATAATCCAAAATATTTCCAACAATTCAGCCTGAAGTAATTTGGTAATTGGTAGATTATTCCACACATTGAAAGTCAAACATACCATTTTATTGAGAAACCAAATTGACATGATTTCCAAAAGTAAATGATTTGATTATACGTACAAGAAAAAATCTAAAAAATCTATAATTATGAAGCCATCAATTATGGAGACATCCATGCATATGGCATTAATTTAACAGATTAAACATAAGTAGTTTCGAGTTTATTTATTCTACAGATTATTCAACTTGGAATTTATAGACATCTAAATCATTCATTTTAATGCTCCTAGGAAACCAAGGAAACTAAGTTAATATTATTGTTCCATTTTATCAGGTAACTTATCTTGATTTTATAAATTAAGTTCGATGAAAATTGAACAGAAATTCTTCAAATGCTTGAAAACTAATAAGTTCTATACATGCTTGAAATCTGTTTTTTTTTCTGCTGTGTCCTCTAGTTAAGAAGAGGCCGAAGCGAGCCGCAACTTTAAGCATGATTATCAACAGGCCGTTCCTATTCTTCCTCGTGCACCGAGATACGCAATTAGTCTTGCTGGCTGGCAAAGTTCAGAACCCAACCCAAGTACCCTGAACAATCGCTACTGCATTACATTGTTACAAGTGCGTGCCTGACAACAGTGACCAAAGAGTACTAAGAGAAAGACAATCGCTCATTGTCTTTTCAAGTGACGTAATTTATATGACGGTCTACCAATTTACACAGGAGCTTGGTGTATTGACACAATACGCAAATTGAGGTTATGATTCCCAGTAAAGTTGTGATGTTTTCTACAATGCTGCGTCATAAAATGGTGCATTTATAATTCAATGTATTTTACATTCCATGATTATATAAATTACAAAGAGCCAACTGATAATTAAATACTATTTCGTTAATTATTACTCAATTAAATGTACAAAAATAGAATGCTTAACCAAGGGTAATAATGAGATGATTTTGTGGTCCATTAATTATCAGTTGGAAAAACTGGCTTCACTCATAACAGTTTGAAAATATTGTTTTGTATAAATATACTTATGCTACGTTCGAACTTTTATAAATTATATATTATTTTGGCATAATAAAGAGTACAAAATGATAAGAAAAAATCAAATGATATAAATCAATAATTTATATGACATGCTTCTTTCAAGTAGAAGATGAGTAACAATTGGCAATTCCGTGAACTGGGAAACTAACACAGATTTGATTGGTTAATTATATATATATTGGTAAAACTTACTAGATTTCTAGGATTTGGAAATGAATGTCGTCATCAATCATTGAAATCTAGTTTCAATGTCCTTTAAGGTATTTCTACACAGTAGGAAAACGCTATTGTTAGTCTTCGATTAGTAGACGGGTCATGCGTGCATGGACTTATAATACTGCGTTAGTCCATGATGCGTGTAAGCGAATTTTATTTTTGTCACAACAGAAAAAAAAATATTGGGACTGAGCTTCGACATCAAAGTGGATCTAATTAACTCATTCCATGATTTTTTTAAAAATTGTGAACAATTCGAAATATAAGAAATAATATACATAGAGAGTGAAAAAGGACGAGGCAAATTTAACAAACGAAATTATATTTCTGTATTGTTGACTTCAAGTGCACTGATGTGTTATATAATACTCTCTCTATAATACTTCATAAATAAATTCCACATGAAAAACAGCGAATACTCATTTTATTTATTTTGAAAATGTTTACATAATGGCGCAAAATTGAAGATTAACATTCGATTTTGTGTAAAATTTTTAGATGTTTTCATTTCGACAATGGATTCGATACTCTTGCAAAGAAGAGAGGCATATTGTTAACTTTGTCTACAATGATCGTTAGGAAAGGTTCGTTCGCGATGAAGTTGACCCTTTCGTATTCTGGTTGTATGCTCAAAGCATTGACATTAATTCCTGTAACGAAACAAAAGTCGAACGTCATTATATATTATTGTTTAATTCAAAGTGATAAATTAGATACGCGAACCGTCTGAAATTTTATATTCCGTCATTAAACGAAACATTGGAAAAAAGTCGAGATCTTCCCCGTATGTGAGGGTCCCCGCAACATGTGCATGTAAGATGTGACAGTGCTATGAGTATGCTTGTGAAAATGATGAATATTAACACAGAATTGGTATCACAGAGTAATGTAATAGAGAATACCAAAATAGTTCCCCAATGGGCGCTGATATCCCAGCTGTTGAGCGCCCTTAAAAGCCACCAATCAATCAATCAATCAATCTATTCTATCAAACCAAAGCTGTTAGCAAGCTGCAGGTTTTTCGGGAAAATTTAAGAATGCTTGGCAATTCCCTTCGCAATTCCCTGGAGCGTTAACAAGTTATATTGGGAAAATAGAGAAAAATTGTTTTTCAAAGTTGAAAAACAAATTGGAGCGACAGAACTATCAAAATGAACAACAGCGTCATAATGGTGACAGTAACTAGACTTGATGGTTTCAGAATCAAGGTGTGTAGCTTTCGAGTGTATATTTCATACAAATATCTCGCCAGTTGCGCGCCAGTTGCGTTTTTCTAGGTGTTAATAATTGTGAAACAAAGTAAGCTTGAATGAAAAGGAGAAGTATACTGCATTCTTATAAACCACGAATGAAATGAAAGATGGGAAAACTATAAGCAGACATTATCTGCTTCACCTGTGGAGTGCAAGGCATCACAAACAAAACATAATTCAGAGTGAACCATGGTTTTGAATGAATTAGTATTCGCTTATCCTAATTATTAATCATTGGTTTTATAAAATTCCAAATTAATTTTATTAGTCAATTGACAACTGAAAATGTTGAGTGATAAAATTAAAATTAGTGGTGGTATTGAAACACACATCGAGTCTGTATTTAGTCTGTATTTAGATAGTATTTAGTCTAGTATTTAGTTTATGTATGAGATAAATTAGCTTCATTAGTATTCAAGGCTCTCTCGGTATGACACACAATTATTACACAGAAAACAATTATTACAAATCACGTTTATTTTTTATTTATACTAATCAAATACACAGTCATGATGGGAAGAAATTTACTAGTTGATAACTTATTTCATATAAGACTTAAAAAAAAATGATCTCATTTCGATAATGGGCTAGATACCCTTCCGACAAAGAGGGGCATATTGTTGACTTTGTCTACAATGAAGACTAAGAATGGCTCTTTGGCATGGAAGTCTACGCGTTCATAGTCGGGCTGCAGGCTCAATGTATTGACAAATATTCCTGAAATGAGATAAAATGGCGTTTGAATCCGACGTGCAAACTTCTGTAAAGCACCGAATAACTGGAGAAACCTGGAAATGTGAATTGTGACAAAACGTAAAATGAACAGAATAAGGACAGTGTATATAATTCGTACATTTTACATGGTGTTAATTTGGTTTAGTCCATATATATATTTTTTGTATACGTCTTATTATTAGAAAGTACATCACAACCCTGAAACTAGATTTTAACGAATAATAACGATATTCAACTCCCTAATTTCCGAAAAAACTAGAAATCATCAACTCAATTCAATCATTTGTCCAACAGGACCCACACATTTTTTTGTGTCGTGACGTAGATGTACGTATATTACTCGATTCTGTTTATGTTTTTAAACAGAACAGATAATGCCTACGTCATGACTTATCTTCTCTGTAGGACAAATGAGTGAATAATTCCAATTTCTGAAATTGATGATGATTTCTAGTTTTCTCTGAAATTGGGAAAATAAATATCGTCATTATTCTTTGAAATCTAGTTTCCAGGCTGTGTTGTCCTTTAACATGTTTGTCGTAATCCACAGAGTAATCCACAAATAAAATCCCAGAGTACGATCTTGTAATAATTTTAATAATTTAAATATCGCCCCTTGACTATTCTCCTGGTTATGTAATGACTATTACCATGACAACGATTAGATGCAACCCCCCCTCCCCCCCCCGTGGATCATTCTTAAAAAAAATAAAATGAATTAGAGAATGAGTTCGAATTCTGAATGAGCAACGAAGTTTTGTAAAAGTACTTATATCACTTCATCGTTCTCTAACCACATGCCTATTCTTACCCCCATACAACTTGGCTATTATTAGACCATATATATACATTACCGAAAGTACGTTAATTACTCGACCTCAAGAAGGGTACATATTTGTGTCTCGGCAGCAGCTTCAAACCGCTTTGCAAACCAGGAAGTTACGTCATATTGGACATTTTGTAAGCAATTCCTTCTATATGTTTACATAGATAATTTATTAATTTAGAAGGCCATGCTTGTGAGCTATTCGTACCCCCATATAACTCGGAAATTATTAGAATATGTTACCTGTTCCCGCAGAAGCTTCACTGCCCTCTTCGTTCACTTCAATCTCAGCCTTGTGGATAATATCGGAGACGACCAGGGGACCTTTGGATGTAGAGATGCCTTCCAAGTTAGATCGCTGATCAAATACGTCCACCAAACCAAGCTGACAAACAAACATGAAAACAAACGTATTCAAAATGGCGGTCTTGATTGAGAAACACACAAAATGAGTGCGGTTATTAAACTACGTCATGACTAACACTACACGTTAGACAACCAAATTATAAATTAAATTTAGTTCTTCGGCTCATTTAGTTTAACAGAACCGTTTGCACAAAAATGGAAATACGTAAAAAAATTGTGGGAATTGAAATTGTCAATAGTATAACAGATGGAAGAGATACGGTAATGAAGATTTGGAGAGAAAATTCGTGATGAGTTGTTCACCAATCTGAAATTATTACCTTAAAAGATATGTATATTGTTTGTTAGAAGAGTTAATGTGAAATTAATATATATTCTTTTTTTTTGGGGGGGGGCCCTTGTCAAGATCGCCCTTGTGGTGCCCCGCCCAAACCATTAAATTCTTCATCCTTAGCCTTAATCGTGAAACAATGATTTTGTATCAAGTTGTTCCGATGTCGATAAAAAATAGAAGAAGGTCACATACAACATATAGACTGCATGTCTTCAGATTGTTCTGATATGAAAAAAGATCCAATCCGTCGGTATAGATTGCAACTTTTCTGTTCAAGAGTACAATTTCTCTACGTCCATGCATAAGGTAACTAAATGAGATCACATTAAGTCGATTGACATAATGTGTCAATTATATTCGTATGTATCCTCAATCATATATGATCTACACAATCATAAGTACCTGAAAGTCATGATCTTAATATATATATATATATATATATATATATATATATATATATATATATATATATATATATATATATATATATATATATATATATATATATATATATATATATATATATAACCTATATATGATTAAATTTTCAAGATTTACCTTTTGCAACGTCGGTACGACTTGCACTTCACCATCAAGTTTGAAACGAGGTAATTTGATTTTGACTTCCTTGGTGATGCGTGTATTCAGCATGTTATTGAAGTCCTTGAGCGTGAGTTTCTCGATCACTTGGTTCAGTTGGTGTTTCTCCTTGGGTAGCACAAGCACCATCGTGAAAGAGTCACCCTAAAAATCATACAACATTGTTAGATCACTTCGATAAGGGAAACGTATAAATTACGTTCGACTATGTTCTTATAATTGTTCCGTCCCCCCCAAAAATGAAATATTCACAGAAATTAGGTGGGCATATATACATTTCGCACATAATTCCAGAGTTTTAGATGAATCGGATGAACCGTATCAATAATGAACATTATTATGTATTTGTTTCAATCAATTAGTAAAGGCCAACTTATAAACTATCAATGAGAGCAACAAGTAAAACCAATTAGATCATAAAACGACTGAAATAATCTGTATTTAAATCAGGAGAGCGGTGAGTCAAATAGATTCAAAATCAAGGTGTGTATAAGTCTATTCCGATATAGCTTTACACTACATTTCAGATAAAATCTTGCTCATCTTAAAACACATATGTCATATTATGTTTTTCCAGTATTACACTCCTAAAGTATTTCTTAATCCCAAACACAAATCTGTATTTCGTAATATTCATAATTTCTCCCTCAAAAAGTGAGGAAGATGAACATCTGATGGGTAATTTTTATTTGGTTAACTGTTTTTCTTAAGTTCATTAGCTATCTTTTGCAACTTTCTGCTCTTCGATACGGCGATGAAATCGTTCTAGGGCCTATAGTTATGTGATCGTCAAGGTTACCGTTATGCTCAGAAGAAAACAATTACATGTATAAATAATCGTTGACTCGTCATAATAATGAGAGAGAGAAATATAACATCAGTCAACATCTCTGATCTTTTCCTGTTTTCCAGGAAAAAACTCGCATCATAATACTTATTATTGTTTTAAACTACAATCATCATTTATGAACTTGAAGTAGTCCATACACACATTTATTTATATTTATTTATATCCCTTTGACGTCTTAAAACAATCGATGAGGTGCCGATTTTAACCAGTTTCACGAATTAATCCTTATCATCAATTGAAAAACTATATTTCCTCATCAATATTTTGATGTTCTAAATAATAAATTTAAAAAATGTTTCCTCATTCACTTTAAAGTGCAAGAAAAAACACATTTTACAAGAAATATAGACTATTCAAGAAAGAATCAATCCTCAAGACTTTGACTTACATCGAATGGCAGCTCCACCCAAACAGCCTTGAGATTAGTGTCTTCCCCAGACCTGAACAAGGAATGGATATTCATCATAGGAACTTGAACTGTGTTTTTGGCCGACGTTTGGAAGTCTTCTTTGACGGTGTCCTCAGGAGCGAATGTCTTCAACCAGTGTCCTTTGAAATAAATCACATTCGCAAGAATCATCTGCGTCCGTCCGGAGATGGATTCCGCCTTCACCAGTTCCGGAATCCGGTTCTTGGATGAGTATTTGACCCAGCTGTTGATGCGGTCGGCGGCGGCGGTGGGGTCACGGAAGTTGACATTCTCGGCTGCCGTGTGGAAATTAGTGTGGAGGACGCTGGAGAATTTAGGTAATAAATCGAAGTCTGGATTGACGAAGATTTTGTTGGAGAATTCCAACTTGGACTTGTATTTGCTTTTCTGAAAAAACCAAGAAAGATATTAATCATAAAATTATTAATCCGGGAAAGAAATTTCATATAATTTTAGTGGAGGTGCCAGGTTATATTATGTTTTAGTGGAAGTGCCACGTTTTCAACTATTGAAATCGCCATGTATCTCAAGCTACTGTCCTCTTCTTTGTCATATGTCAATCAGAAATTTAATTCCATAGACAACCCAAGTAGCATATTTTCAAGATACCGGTAGGTCCAAATTTTCATTTGATCTGGTTTATTTGAAAGTGAGCCTATCAAATCCATTACTTAACTATTCCAAAAACAAAGATCGACGCAGTTGATTTTGTGTTTCGGTGAGGAATAAAATGGATAGAAATCTGAACACAACAATTCTTCTGTAGATTGAATAAAGAAAATAATAAGCAAATGAGAATGTATCATTAGCGTAACATTGCGTAATGGCCCCTTTAGACGATCAAGATTTATTGGCAAGATCTTGCCGAAAAAAGTAGAATACACAGATTATCTATTACGCCTTTACACGACGTCAAGATTCTTGCCTCGATCTTGCTACCAGCGGCAAGATCTTTTCTGGAGTTGGACAAGGCTCTACTTTTCGGCAAGCTTGCCCGAAATCAAGCCAATGGCTGACGCTTGCGTTGTCACATGAATCTTGTCACATGAATCACAAAGAATCTTGCCGGAGCGTTTAGACGATCAAGAAAATATGGGCAAGCTATCTTGCCAATACCAGAAAGATAATCTTGATCGTCTAAAGGGGCCATAAAGAAAAAGAAAAAGAACAGTTACTCACACTGAAGTTCTGGATGACGGTTCCAAAATTCTTGGATGCTTCAGGAATGAGATGAAGTACGGAAGTGAGTTGAGCGACGGAGTTGTTCTTGGCACCTTGCTGTAGCATGGCAAGAAGCGTGGACACGCTCAATGGCGACATGATCACGTTACCACGCTCGTTTTTCAACACCGACTGGAAATCAAAAGCAACGTGTCAGACTTTTTGAAACATTGTTCTCTTTTGGAAATTCAGATACCTTTCTGGTTCGAACACTTCTGTTCAAATGGCTGGAATGTACTTATCGGCAGGTCTAGCTAAGTAACATCTTTGATTATAGCTGTATGGATACGCCACTCATGCCAATTCCTAATGCTGACTCTCTCCAGAGCTAAGAAACACGAGAGTGAATTGTTATGGAATGATGTACCGTAATTGTACCGCGGTAACAGCACACTTGTGGTTTTCAATAGTTGGGTTACACAGCTCTGGAACGCTGTCCGTCGGTACGATATATATAATCCAAGTTAATATGCATGCATTTTAGATTTATTTGTAATCTACATATTATAATAAATAATATGTTCAACAGATTCAATAATAATGACAAGCAAAGTGAACAAAAATTAGCAATGGGTTCAAAATAGAAATTCGTGAATTTCATCCGAGCAATTGCTTTCTTAGTGATGGTGTCGACCGAACCATCGACCTCTATTTTAATGCAGTTATATATATATCTTCCAAAATTATGAATACGTTAAAAATCAGTAAAAACATATTAGATACGTATTAAAGAAACATTTGACTTGGATATAGAATAAACATAATTACACGAGCTTTAGCGAGCATTCAATTTGACATACTGAAAAAAATTGGTGTTCGTTTTCATTTTTTTTTTGTTTTTCTGTTTTTCTGTTTTTTTGTAGGTTCTCCACAGGTCAAACGATTACAGCTATCATCTTCAAACGTTTTTTCAATATGGTGCCTCATCTAACGTAGATCTGTATAGTTTTGTGGCATTATCGTGGAGTAACTTTTTTTTATGAATTTTAGAAATTTCAAAAATACTCACTAAAATAATATGGCGGAAAAGAAAAGAAAATATCTTTATTTTTCCAAAAAATGAAATTTTGCGTGAAGTTGAATTACATTTTGATACACATTTCTAAAAATTGTCAGCTTGATCGGGTCAGCCATTTTGAAGAACCCCTCGGAGCAGTTTTTACCCATTTTTACCCATACTATTACTATCCGCTCGTCTAACAACGCATAGGCCTATATGGCGTTTTCCTAGTGAATATTATTATATGCATTGGACATTCCGACATGTGACTTACCTTCATGACATTAAGTGTGAACTCAGTGGTAGCTTTGGCGACATCGGTGTTGTCATTAGCAGAGTCACTTTGAACTGAAAGTGACATCAGTGTGACCACTAGTAGCGGTAGCCACAACATTGCTAGAAACAAAAGAACACTTTATCAAAATCACTGTGCAAATGAACTAATAATTTCCATAATAATCCAGTCTGATCACAGTATATTTATTTATTCACAGTTCATTCATTGTATTTTTTTTTTATAGACTTGAAAGGATTCATTTCAATTTTTAGAAACCATTCATATAGATTGAATTAATTGAATGTGTAGATGTATCGCTTTTATAATATATGAATTTTTTATGAATCTTTTTCTAAATAAGTAATCAACTACAATATCATTTTCTCCAGACTAAAGCTCCATATTACCATTATTTCTTCATCAACCACTATTTCAATGTCTTATTGATCTTTTTATCAATTTGTTTTATTCATTCATTTTTATATCATTTTGTGTCTAATGATCAACCTTTATGTTGAAGGCAGAATCTTTATTTTTTAATAATAAAGAATTTATATATATATATATAAAATTATTACATTATGATTCAGATACTGGCACTAACATGCACCACACAATTAACATCTGGTGATAAATTGTTTCAATACTGGGACTTATTGATGACTTAAACACACCAATATACACATATACTTGTATCCACAAACGAAGAAGGCAAGCTAAAATTTGGAAAAAGCAACACGAATATACTTTTTTATATTTATTGGATTCTATTTTATCGAAGATCTATTGGCGTCGGATGAGATGATGGATGAAGGCTTCTTGGGTAATGGGAAGGATAATGGGAAGAAAGCGGACGTGGCCTACTACGGACGTGGGAACCATCCCGGCATTAGGCCTAGCCTAGACCACGAAAAACCCCTGTAAAGATGGACGGCGGCGGGGATCGAACCGAGTTCGAAATTCTCCTCGCCTCCCGGATCACATGAAGTGAGCGCGCTAACCACTGAGCTACGTGTGCCGGTTATATCACTATTATATTACTACAGCATTGATAGTCTGAGCCTAATTGATTTTTCAGGACGAGATTTATGGTTATTATAAGAAACATTACTACATCTTTGAAAAGTATCACCTGCTCGAAGCTCCAGTTTATCGACGATTAGGGAAGTTTTTCAACTTTTCAGTTAGTAATTACACAGTCCTTCTTTAGTTGATACACAGTATAAGTGTATCAACGGAAGAAGAAGTCGTCTACCGACTAAATAATTGTACAAAACTAGGTAATTAAGTAATATCGAGAAAATTTTGAACATTTTAAGCTTTTGAACAATGAAGTTGTATTTCTTATAGTATTGACAACTCATTCAACCTAGAAATACCAACGCGACACAAATATGACAGTGATATTTGAGGTTGTTATGCTGGTAGACAACCTTCTTCTTTCGTGGATAAAAGTATATGTCTAGTGATTAGCATGTTATTGCAGTTTTGTTTGAGCATTTTTAATCAAACATATTCAATGTAACCTTGACACAACTAAAAAGATAAACACCAAATATAGGGAAATGCATAATTAAACTCATCTCTCACTTCTTCTAATCACGGATAAGTCAAATAAATCCAAATACAGAAATGATCAAGATGAATCGATTAAATTATTGTTGACATTAACTTTCAAATGGTGAGAGCATAGACGAAAGATATACTACCAAGACAGCTCACTCTGATTGCTAAACAATAATAAATCTCTGTGCACACCTCCACTCCAGTCGCCTATAGATCTGCAATTAGTACCTATGCTCGCCACTAAAGAAACGATTATGGTGACTGCTCGGTAGCAGCACAATCCAGCATGCCTATAGCGCTTTCTGGTCATTGGTATAGGTATTAAAAGTGTTTCAGGTAGGGGGGGGGAGGGGTGGTTGAAGAAGAGTGTGAAGTGTTGGGGGGTAGAAGTGGCGTTCAATTTCATTTCAACATTTTGTCACGTCGATCTTCGTAGTATCATTGCCTATGGTATGAGATATCAAAATTTTCAGTCAACAGATTATAATATATTATAATTTTTTTCATCAGAACGGCTCATACGATTTATGTGAAACTTCGAGATGATGTGTATTATTATTATGATAAAATTTCTTAAAAATTTGAATTCATTCAAATGAACATTTTTCACGAATTGTCTCCTCTGGGTTATTCACATTTGTCATTTTTAAACTTCGAAATTGGGTTTGAAGTCTATTCATTGACAAGTAGTATTATTATTTTATAATCTCGACTGATCCTATAACCGGATCACCATGCTAGAATAATTTCTCATAATTCCATTAGAAATGATCTGACTCATACATCCAGAAGCAATAATATGGTATTCCCCTCATACCTGTGCATACCGATTCTCTTCCTTCATTAACTGTATCGACTATCGAGTTCTACATATATATAATAACCCCGCGACCTTTTGTTTAGAATGTTGACTTGGACCCGGTATTACCAGATCCAGTTGGCCTTTATCCGACAGTTGACAAAAACAAATAATGTGAGTAACCGTGGAACTTTAAACTGCCAGTTAGAGCCACTCCCTCGTTGGTAATTCAGGCATTCAATAATATATGCGACCTTACGACATCCACGATGACCAATGACTTGTACTATCTACAGATCATTTGGTTTTCCCAAGTAATTACATCTCCTAGACTTGGTCCCAGCATGCTATAGATCTGTATTATTATACAGCGTGGACGTCAATGAGTAGGAATAAATTATAATTGAATACACAATAAGGAAAACCAAATGATATATTCTAACACAAGTGCAATATCTGTCATGTATGCTGACTTTTATCCTTATTTATTTATTTATATCGGGTACTTCACTGCATGATGACGAAGATCTATTGGCGTACGTGAATGATGAATAAGATGATTATTTATTCATTATTTATGGACAACTGAACCAAGGTCCCACAAGTGCAATGTAATATTGGGAAGGATAGTGGGAAGGAAGCGGTCATGGGAAGTAGAGTGTTAGTTATTTTGTTGTTTTGGTCAAAGTGTCTGGTGTTTCGGATAGTGGTAAGGAAACAGTCGTGGATCGCAATATTCACCTCAATGGCAGAGGAAAACCACGAAAGAACTTCCGAGGTGGGAATCGAACCTCGTTCTTATAAATGACGGTTCACCGTGCTAGCCTCTAGTCTCAGTTTTCATCATGATTTAAATTGTTTTGAAAGACGCACTGAATTGATCACTAAGATATATTGGCGGTAGAGACTCATAACACCTATTCTCATAGCAGCTGTTTACATGTTTTTCCTTTTTCACTCGAGCTGATAATTCATATATAAGTGAACTTGAATATAGTAATATGAAGTCTAATTAACTGATGAACTATCTGATCAAAAATGTGAATTATCTGATTGACTAAAGCAGAGCAAATTACAAGGGAAACATTCAAGAATGGTAAAACCTAACCCAATTAACCCCAACCTTATAATTTTCTGTGCCTAGCCAATTCCCCGGAATGGTGGGGGATGGAGGAGAAAGAAGTTTGTATGCGTTATGAGAAGAAGTCGGTAAACAGGTATAGTGTAGGTGTTATGGGAATAGGATGTTATAAGAATGCACCATATTGGCTTCGAATGAGTGGTTAAAGAGATGATGGAATGATGAGACGATGGAATGATGAGATGATGGAGTGATGAGATGATGGAATGATGAGATGAAGGTTTCTTAGGTAATGGACTGGACAATGAGATGGAAGCGGTCGCGATCATTATTTGGATGAGCGAAGCGAAGAGTCAATTTAACGTAGGCCTACTCGAAACAAATGATCACGTTTTTCTTTTACCACATTTTACCATAGTCAATATAATATAAATTTAGCTTTATTTGTTAGAAACCGCAAAGCTACTCAGTATTTTCATTTTTCCGGAGGAGCGCGCAAAAGAAAGCCTTTTTTCAAGTACTGACCTAAAAATATATAGTATTTTCAAAAACATTTAATAATATAAGTTTGAATTTATTTTGTTATCTGTAAATTATATGGATTGATTTCACTCTCAAAATGGATAATAAATACTTGAACACTGAATATTCCGTTACTGATTTTGTAATTCCAAACATATTCGCCTATGTGTTTAATACATCTTATAAACTGACACTGTCTACACACCTATCTTTTTCCTCTGATACGTAATGAGGACCTCAATCAACAGCTGTAGGTAGGTATAAACAGAATCTATTTCGATCTCTTAATTAATACGAAAGTTACAGCTTTCTTTCAGAAAAACAAATCGACAATATTGCAATAATTATAATTATATTCTACCGTTTTCTACTCACCAGATCTCATTCTGCAACTTATAATTTGAATAATCACTACTTTCGTTGTAATAATGTCGCAAGTTACATACACATACACACACTCTTAAAGTCTGGAAGCAACTGAACAAGTACTACTAGATCGACCAACAATAATGCAACGCATAACTGTCAACCATCTTGGTAGTGACGTCAGTAATCACGTGATATGGGCCGTTGACCATGGAGCCAAATCATTACTACTTTTAACAGCAAGGCTAACAGGTTCTGATCTTCTAGAAGTTGAATTACATGCAAAAGTACACACCAAGGTGTTGATCACATGAAGTGTTGGATGAGCGTAGCGAAGACTTTCATCCCATGCACTTACCGTGAAAAAACGGGATCGTTTTTCTGTTTTTTTGTTTGATTTTGTGCGCGACATACAATTCAGACAAAGTAACCACTCGATATGATTTTTTTGTACATTCTTGTCATACCCCTAGTGTTTTTTCCAAAAATCGGTACATTGGTTTTCTCGTAAGAAAATTAGAAAATTTGGTTAATCCATATAAGATAGCATTGAAGCCGCTCCCGGGGTTCAGTTAACTAACGCAATGCGTTAGTAACTTGAGTCAGGTCAGGGGTGGGTTCGAGTCCCGCATAAGTTGTGGGTTTTGGTAAACGTCCTTTGACCTATCCATCATCACCAACTCCTTCGTACCCCCGTATACCCTAACTGTTGGTGAGGAGTCTAAGTAGCATTAAAATTGAATAAAAAATGGCACTGAGCTAAATTTCAATCCGATCATCATGAAATGTTAACAAAATGTTAGTATTGTTGTTACACACATTTCTTTTGCTTGAAGAATTTGGTTCAGTTGTTTTTCAGAAAACAATGTAGGCCTATATTGGAAAAAAGTCAAGTACTCCACAAGTTGGGCTATATAAGTAATGCTGAGTGTGCATAACTAGACCTGATCGATAGTTTCAAAAATCGGAGTATGTATCCGGCTATAACTAGCTGTCGAGTATACATTCAATCAATACATAGACATACATGCAAACTCAGACAGAACAACGAATATACTGCGTTTTCCTAGTGTAATGCGTACCACTCAATATGGACCTGTGTTTTGATTTGCTGTGATTGGTCAAAAAAGTATGTTTTGATTTCTTAATTTACTTGAAGTCAGTTGAGTATACCATAGTATTCTACTGTTTTTCAAGTCTTGTCGAGTGGTAGCACACTGAACCGTCATTCAGGACATCGGGGTTCGATTCACGCTTTGGTCGACCATCCTAGCAGGGGTTTTTCCTGGTTTTCCTCTGTCATTCAGGTCAACACTGGGATGGTTCCTTAAAAACAGGCCCCGACCCCTATCCCACTATCCAAAAACACATAATAAAATAACCTTTCATCTCATCATCTCATATATGATCCACCGACGTCAATAGAACTTAATCATCTGTAAAGTGCGTCGTTAAACCCAATATTAATAAATACATAAATAAAGACGTTTTTCCGATCATAGTCATACAAGATGAGAGAAATCTTTGGCGGTTTTACCGAACATGTGTTAATAGACCAGGGAAGTGATGTGATGGGAATAACATAGGCTGCTAGGGGAAAATGATTCAATTTTTAGTTTAGTAGATTGATTATACATAATCATTCATCACAGTAATTAAATTCACATTACAACACATGTTATTTTATTTGTATACATCAGAAAATTCATTATTACTTAAATGTATCATTGCGTATTAGAAAATATATAAAAAGACATACGTTTTTTTTAAAAAAAATGTTGCAATCAAACGGTGTCTATAAAATACTTAATTAAGATAAAAATCGGACATCATAATGTAAATAATGATTCCTATTTGTTTAGAGCACCGCGATCACATTTATCACATTTTGTCCCAAATACTCGCAGCCCCCACCCCAGCCCGTTTAGCCCGTTATTGCCAACCCAATCTACCCCGCGAAATAAATGTGTGTATATTTTACACCTCGGGGAATAGTGGTGGCAGATCTGTTGGGTTGGTCACCTTGCCGGCAATGATAACCATGTTGTCGACGACGTCGCGTACAAAGTAGAGGAAGGGATGATTGGCGACGAACTTCTCAGCATCGTCCCTGTTTGTCGCGGAGACTGCATTAGTTGCTGAAAAAATGAGTTTGTTTTTTATAATATATTCATTATATGCCTAACTAACATCATATTTAATTAGATATTGAATTATTTATACACTAAGATATGATAAGACACTAATATAGGACACTATATGAATGAATATCTGTATACCCATCAGTGAATATTGTAAAATTGATGTCTACTGAATAAAAATTATACAAATGTATTTTGAAAACTTGCTGATTGTCTATTTTTTATTTATTGTTGTAAATATTATGCTTTTAATGAATGTTGATAATTATTTTTATAAAGATGTTAAATTGATATGATAATTATATATTTTTTTCTAACATAAAAAGCCCCCTGACCCAATCTTATTGGTTATCTGCGTTTTCAGAAATATGTTATATTTATGAGTATTATTGTTATTATAATCACCATTAATGTGTAATGGCTATGCATTTGCAATCATTTTTCAATATAATTTCTATTTCAATATAACTTTTCAATTATATTTCTATTTAATTTCTATGAAGCACGAAATCAATTTTAAATAAGCTGTCACTAATAATTGGGGCGTTGAGCGCTTAAACCTGCCCAGGCTATTTTTCAAATGATACATTCGATTTCTTAGATGAACCAAAATGTCAAGTTTCAAAGTGACCCAGCCAAACGAAGTAATAACGACTTCTCTCGGTAAATTATAAAAAAAAGGCTTGGGTTACTTTGGAGTTGATAAAACTTGAAATACCTGTATCTACGAAGGTGGAAGGTCGTACGAACATAACAAACACAAATATCACCGTCGTATTTGTACTGCTAAGAAATTTTCAGGTTAATATGAATGTTCAGGACGAGATTCATGACAATAAACGCAACTGCATGTTTCGAAAACGGTAAATCTCTTAAATATAGTGAGATAATGTAATTATCCATTTTTTAGAAACAATATTCGGTTGGTACACAACCTTCTTCTCTAGTGGATACTATTATTTAATAGATTAATTTATCAGATCAAGTGTGAAAATTGAAAAACAAAACTATTTTTGCGTTCAGCGTCTTAATAGTTGATTTTATCATCGAAACTCAAAAGTAGAAACTCTTCAAAGTTGAATTACCTGACATCAAAAATATCAATATTTCATTCTAAATGTAAATGTGTGAATATAATTAATTTATAACTTACCGGTTAAGAAGTTGGTCTTGCTTGAAGTCAGATCGACTTTAATGGTGACCAACTGCGAGAGTTCTTGGACGAAAAGTCCATGATCCGGTGAAATATTGGCTAAATCTGCTTTCTCGCGACTGAAGACATCACTCACGCCAAACTAAAAAACAACAACAACAAACATGATGCTCGCATGGTTACATCTTGCATATCAATTAACATCGAATGCGTGGAGGTTGCTTACAAGTAACCTTCACAATAATCAAATCAAATGCAAGAAGATGAACAACAGTCATGCATGTTAATGCAATGATAAAAAATGTGGGAGAAAACATTTTACTGTAAACGCTATCATTTTTCAATCAGTATTGAGTCTGAGTTTGGAAATTATAGATTTGAACTACTGAAATAGAAATGAATCACAAACAGTTAGAAAGTAGAAAGTCGTTCCAGAGGATGAAAGAGGCAAACAGAAAAATTGCGAAAAACTGGGTATAAGTGAAAAAGTAAAAAGATATCCGCAAGTGGGCATGTCATTCGTTTGCAATTTCAATATCAACATATGTACAGCTTCAATGAGTTAATTTAGTTTTTTTTATAAATTTCGGCTATTTTAACTCTCTTATCCTAATCGGTTCTTCGTCTCCTATTCAAGTTGAATAATTATTAGAACCATGAGAAGTGAAGATGAGTAAGTAACTTATAATTCCATAAATGTTGAACATTTTTCGAATTTCAAATTAAAATCAACAGTGAAAATGTATACTTGAAAGTACCCTTGTCTTCTTCAGTATAGTGTTACATATGCATTATTGTCGTACCTTCAGAAAAATGGTCCAACCGATTTTACCCAAATACTATACAGTTATAAGTTGAATAAGTTTGCGTAAACAGAAAAAGTTTCATGTCGATCGGTCAAACCCTACGACATGTGCATTGCTTCCAAAAAAAAAAAAAAAAAAAAACACTGACAAAGCCACAAAGAGACTGGGATGGAATCTTCGCTAACGCTTATGTAATGAATTACTGTCATACCTTGGCGAGGGTTCCCATTGGTTTGGTAGTGGTCTCGACCTCGAAACTTGGCAGACAAACTTCCACTTCTTGGGGGCTCAAGAATTGTTTGATGTCGCAGAGACGGAAACCAGACAGATCTGAGATCAGACGACGAAGGCCATTGCGAGAGTTGGGCAAGATCACGAGAAGTGAGTACCTACCACCCTAGAACAAAAACATAATTCATTTAGGTGCCTGATTATTGATTGCTAACTCACAATTATAATATTATAGTGCTGGATGGATAACGTTTACAAAAAAAACATACAATCTTAGACAGATTTACAGGGTGCACTTTGGCAACCTCAAGATCTACAAACACCACGGACTTGCCGTAAATTGCAATCAATGAATAATACCCTCACAATGAGATGTGTTTAGTCAAATATTGGGAAATAATTTAATAATAGAGCAACAATTGAATCAAAATGTGTCTAATTTCATGGTTTTAATTGTCAAGTTCCCAGTTAATGAATGGTAGTAGAAAAAAATTACAAAGGCAAAGTTCAACTTTGCTTATCAATATTTGAAATCCTGATTTGCCTATAATTGTACAGTCTTCCCATTTTCCTTGGCCATAATGTGTGAGTCAAAATTAAAATACGGAAAACATCGCCATCTAGCGGTGGTTACTGGAAATCTTAGAATGTCACCCCCTTTTCCATTTGACAACACTGGTAGAAAGTGGACCCCGACTATGAATGGTGTCACCCTGAATATACGCATTTCGAAGAGAAACATTCTACTTGTAAAAGAGTGCATTAACCATTGTATGGGAAAGAGAGGTATCCATGGAAATATATATAGTGCTCGTATTCTCTTCTCAATCATGTAGTGACATCTGATGCCAAAAATTAGCAACCATTTCAATAGATCGCGTAAGTTCGCGATCCCTCGAAAACGATTCATATTCCTCCCAAATAGATCACAGAATCAGTTCAAAATCAATCCAAAATAGTCCCAACATCAAATAAAACACTTTGAGATGGTTGAAATTTTGAATATTTAGGAATATTGATATATCGTGTTTATTTACAGTAAACTTTAATTGTTAATAAATAATCACGTTTTCGCACCGTAAGTTTGTTAAGTTTGTAGTAATGACTTGTTCTGATGATTTCCTCGATTACTCAGCTTTGATAACGTTGTAAGTAGGATTTGAAAATAGTTGATCTTCAACCTTATAGGCTATTAGCTGTTACTTATACAGTTCATTTCTTTTGAAGTCGTGAACCATTCGTTTGAACTTTGAACCGAGGAATTGATTTGGTACAACGCCAGTTTATTTATAGTCAAAAGTCATAGTGATTACAAAAGATTTCCGGTATTATATATATATATATATATATATATATATATATATATATATATATATATATATATTTGTGTGTGTGTGTGTATCTGTTCGATACGTTTCAAAGAAAGGCAATCCGCAAGAGGTGACACAATATATATATATATATATATATATATATATATATATATATATATATATATATATATATATATATATATATATATATATATATATATATATCCATCAAACTTACAGGAAAATCTGCGAATCATATAAACAAAAAATGTTAACACGAAACACGAACAAATTTTGTTTCGAAAAAAATTCTCGAGAAATGCCATTATTTTTACAACCTACAGAATTATAAAATACTTATTTGATCCTAGACGTTATAGTGGGATTGTTAAGCAAACACGTCGTTTTAATACTTCAATACTATCTTATTAATATAATCAAATTACCTCATAAGGTAGCTCAATGGCGACACTGTCGAGTTCGGGGACTTTTCCGATACTGAAGCTACCCTCGGCGTGCATCATCGGTACTGCCAACTTCTTGGTCTCAGATACGAAGAAATCTTCGGCGCCTCCACTGAGTTGACGGACGAACGGCGTCGACCAGGTGCCACGGAAGTACAACGCGTTGAACATGATCATCAACGATTTGGCCTCTATAATAGATTTAAAGCGTTAAAGTTTAGTAAATATTAAATAACAGTCTGGTTGAAAAGAAACATCTAACCTTAACCCGCCTTACAAATAAAGAAATCCTTACTTTACTACAAAGAGAATATAATAGATTAAATAAGATGTTTGTCATAAAATACAATCAGAAATGTTAGTTAGTCTTCCTTCAGATCAAGTTCAAGGGATTATATTTCATGCAAAAGTCATAATAAGGTTCATATTTCTGATAGTTATATAGCTTATTGGTGAGATTATGAAATATATATCTTGTTTGTTGTCTCAGTTTGCAAGTGATAATAAATTAAGTATTACTTCTGTCTAGCCTCAAATGTTCACGGAAAAAGAAGGCGCGAACCACCCGCGTGCCTAGTGGTGTGGGATAGAAGGGGCGGTCGATCGGAACCTTCTGCATTCTTGAATACAACTATTCATATTATATTATATATTGTATATAGATACTGATGTTATGTTTCAAAAAGACACGAATAAAATACAATCAATAAGAAGTTATTCGCGAGCAAATAATACAAAATTGTGAATAATAATAAATTGTTACTTATTCTATAGCGAATTCCAGCTAGAATGAAACGTGAATGAATGGACATCAAAGAAAATTGAAAATCACGTTGATTACAATTCAAATAAATACTTACTATTGTTCTCATCAACGGTTTTGCTGACAACATTATTGCTGGAAAGTCCCGTTGAGATCGGTTCGAATGGCTTCACTGATCTTTGTTTCCTCTCCATCGCCATCATCTGCTCTTCTTCAACAACTGGTTCCTTCATTGGTTTCGATTCGCTCATTTCTTCCAGAACAGGCTTCGTTTGTGGTTTTGACGGAGGGATTTCCTCGCCTGACATTGGTTTCTCTTCGCTCATTTTCTCGTCTTCCTTTACAGCCTCCATCATATCGGGTTTTACTATTTTAGCTGGTTTAATGTGCATCACATGTTCCTTTAGAGGTTTTTCTTCCTCGCCGTCTTTCATTTTGTCTTCTGTTTCCATGACAATTGGTTGCTCTGTTTTGATTGGTTTATCTGGCATCTCAAGAACCGCTCCCGCTAGTTTGACTGGCGCAGGTTTCATCATCTCTTCAGTAGCCATTTTCACAGGTTTTGTTAATTTTTCTTTGATAATAGCTTCTTTAACGGGAAGTTCTGCCATTGGTTTCTTTTCTTCTTCGACGATGAAAGGCTTAGATGTCTGGATTTCAATACCCATTGGCAATTTCTCTTGAATCATGGGTTTTTCTAACTCTTTTATTTTAACCTCTTTGTTTTTCATAGCATCTCGCCTTACTTCTTCGTCTGTCATTGTCACAATCATAACTTTTATCTGACCGTCTTTCATCGGAATAACTTGATCCATGCTGAACGCTTCCTCTATTTTCTCTTCTTCGAGAACTTCTTCAGTAACAGCTGGCTTTGTTTCGCTAATGTCAGTTACTATGGGCGATTCCATGATTTCTTTGATAACCTCTTTCATCTCGTCCTTTTGCAGCATCTCTGCTTGTAAAGCACTTATGATTTCCTCTTTTTTATTCATTTCTTTTTCCATCACTTCTCGAATTGCTTCTTGCTTCTTCATCTTCTCATCCATAGCAGCCTTTATATCTTCTTCAGTTTTCATCTCTTCTAGCATTGCTTCTTTTATTTCTTCGGTTTTCACTACTTCTTTTTCTAATTTCTCAATCTCCTGTTCGCATTCATCCATTTGTTCGGTAAATTCCTTCATACCTTCTTTCTTCTTGATGGCTTGTTCTCTAATCGCTTCGTTGATCAACAAAGCTTCTTTCTTCATATGGTTCCTGACGAAATCTTCCTGACCTCCTTGAAAGTCGACACTTTTTCTCTTCAAGCAAGGTTTCTTTGGTTTCTTTTCTTGAACGACTACCAGCATATCATTGATAACGGGCTGTTCTGGTTTGAAATTGTAAACGGCATCCTTCATCGGTGTGTCGTCTTTGATTAATTCTTTCACTGGCTTCACAGCATCCATTGATTCCATCTCAACTTCATCATCTTCGTCGTCCTTGTAAGGAATCATTTCGGGAAGTGTAATCTTGACAAAAGTCTTCTCAAATTTCATTGGAGGTAGCTCGGGTTCAGTCTCAGTTTTTTGGGAGCCGATTGTGACCTTGATATAATCCTCATTGCCTAATGCAAGTGGTGTGTGAACAATGATCTTATCATTTTGCGGTGAGTAGACTGAAACCGATCGGTCAGGATTTTCAACATCCTTTACCTCGGTGAGATAATGCTTCTTGAGGATGTCTCTGAATTTCTGCTCAACTGTGTAGTTCTTGTAAATGTAGAACCAGTTCTTGAATTCAGGACGATTAACAACGTATTTCTCCTGCAAAAATACACAGAAATGTAATTTAGGAATGGTATATAATATCTAAATGATGAAAGTTAATGATTCCCAACGATAGTCGTTCATTGTACTGTACATACTACCTCTATCTCTTCGCAGTGTAAATCCACAAATACATAATAATCGAAATCCGATTTATTTTATAGGTCCATCAGTAGAAATCAATAAGAATTTTTATCAGCATATCAGAAAATAGAAATGTTTGTAAAATCAAATATCTTGATTTTCTTCATTCATTTGATTGAAGTATGATAATTTATAGTTCAAGTAACCTGTAGTTAATATTAATAAAAAAATGATTCAAGATTTACAGAATCCAAATTTTCGTGTTCATGCGCAAGGTTTTGAAAATTATAGGAACATGGTAATGGTACATCACTCAACATAATTTTTTCCATTCATGTCTGGCTTAATTACATTTAATGGTTTGATGATTAAAATCCTGGTTTCAATGAATGATGAATGAGTTGATGGGAAGACGAGATGAAAGGTTTTTATCATCAGTTTTGGATTGTGGGAAGGAAACGGTCTTAGCCTTTTGCTAAGGAGCAGTCTCAGTGTTACCCCCCTCGGTCAGGATGGACTACCACGAAGGGAATCGAACCCGGATCTCCTGGACGTCACAGTTCAACGAGATATCTACAGGTCCACCTATATTTAACTGAGAATCAGTCACGTGCATAGGTTTTATCATCATTTTACAATTTTTTATATTATTCTATAAAATGTCAAAACGAGCTATGTAATTCATGGATAATTCAAGGTTGCGTATTGATCTAATCATCAGAAGGTAGAAGTGGGAAGTTTTATCACGACCAACTTACTGTAAGACGTGACAGAACGGCGTTGTAAGATTCCCTGACTGTCACAGCGTCTTCTGGAAACCGAAGTGCTGATACGAGTTGTGCCTTGGTGCTTCCTTGCGCTCCTTCCGCTAGGATAGCCATGAGAGCGGAGAGTCCTAGCGGTGAGAAAGCCTGGTTGCGCTCGGTATCGACGAAACCCTAGAAACACATTCATTTTTACTGTCGTTGGGAATAGATTTCTGAGAAAAGTCGAAATATCGGTACTGAGAATCTCAAACATTTTAATCTTCATGTTTATATATAAATCAGCTTAATCTTTTCATCTTTTAAGATTGCATGGAAGTCGATTTAGCTGAATATCAGTTGTTTGTTGATAGCTTTCAAACCGTGTGAGATATACAGATTCTAATATGGGGGAAACACATATATTTTCAATACTTTCAAGACGGTACAAGTAACAATTTTTTAACTCAAATCGCATAATAATATTGTCAACGGTATGGTATACAGCCAAAATACGGTTTTTTAGCTGTGTACCATTATGCGATATCAGTCAAACAGTTATAACTATACCATCTTGAAGGTACTGAGAAATAATAGAATTTTCATATCTCATACAGATCGATAGTTTTACTGATATTTCGCTGATCGACTCCCATGCACTCTTGATAGAAAACGATTCAGTAGAAAAACTTTCTTTAGATCTAACAAAAATAATCTACATGTACAGATTAATTTCTTATGAAATTATTTCATCGATATAAACCACTCTTAATATGAATCAAGATTTCAACCTTCCAAATCATTGAACCATGAATCATTTTTAAATACAAATAATACTTACAAATAATGGTAATCATGAAACAAAGTATAGGGGGTTAAAGAAGGGCCAATACTGTTGAATAGAACTGGAAAATCACATTAGCCAATCGTTAGTAATAGGTAGGTGGCTATAGTGTAATTGTTTGTTGTAATAATTTAATTATTTTAATTTCATCTTTTTATTCTCTCCAATAGAGTTTAAGGACCCTTACCTGTTGAATTGCGTGCTAGGACTGGCTGATCCTAGCACGCATATCAGTATAGGTTCATTAGCTCCAAGAGACTAGCACTTGGATTGGTTAATATTTACTACAGAAGATTTGTATATAATTTCATTCTCAAACACGTATATCGAGCTACTTGTTTCCTTGATCCATAATACATGGCAACATGCATATAGTCTTTTTTCATTTATAATGTTAGTAGCACAAAATTCTAGTTCTGCTCATGAGGATGTCATGTGGATGAGGATGAGGATGTGCATGTGGGAATAAATGGGAATAAACTATTTCATTCTAAGATACAGTGACTTTGTTATTATATCAGGTCGTCATAGTAGGTGGCTAATTAGTAAGCATTAACCAATCAAAGTCCTAACCTGTTGGTGCTAGCTAGGCCAAGCACGTTATTTCAAGTCCCAAAACTGATAGTTTTTCAAAAGTTGGTAAGAAAAACTACTTTGAAAAGTTGATAGTTATTGGACTGTGCGATAGTAGCTGATTAACTTTTTACTATACCCTTGGTTACGTATGTCATTTTCGTATAGTTAGCCAATAGTTAGCTAACTGTTACTAAAAAAGCAGTACGCGTTCGTACCGGCAAGGGTCCAGCAAAATCCTTTTGATTCAATATTGATAACATTTTTCAAAAACTTATTAATATTTTGATAATTACAATGAAATATCTCATAGATAAAGAGTAATAGTGAACTGAACAATATCAATTTAATTGAATTCCACCATTTTCTAACAACAGATTACAAATCCAATTCAAATCAACGAACTATTCTAGTTCTCATTTCTTCCCAACATTAATACCAAATCCCATTTCAAGATCATTGTTCTCTTTCTCATAACTTCTCACGTTAATTTCGTTAAACCTCTCGGTTTATTCGCAGCAGACAGTTCGAGCTCACCTGTAACAGTGCAGTGGCAAGGGCGTTAGTCCCATCTGCCACGAAGTTGTTGGACTTGGTCGATTCGACCTGACGAGCGCGCCTCGGTGGAAGGCCCCAAGCCACGGCGACCAGTAACGCCAGGCATAAACCTGAAGAACGAGGTACAATAACCGTGAGCTTGATAATCACAATAATGATTAGAACAAAATTGTACTGGTAATGATGCGAGGATGTATGATTGTAAAACGTGGAGGTATTGCTGTTATGCTGGTACTGTCTTTTATGGGCATATAATACCATTATTTTATTTCGCTACTCGTTTAGAATAATTTTTCATCCTATTCATTAATTTTTCGTTATGATTGTTTTTAAGTTATTAATTCGTTTTATAACAATTATTTTGTGTTCATTAGGTTTCCTTAGGTCTACATAATAATAACCATTTTTATTAGGGCAAAAGTATTTTGTTTTAATAATATATATATATATATATATATATATATATATATATATATATATATAGAGAGAGAGAGAGAGAGAGAGAGATAGAGAGAGAGAGAGAGAGAGAGAGAGAGATTTTTTTATTTGTATATAATTTTATTCTCAAACACGTACATCAAGTTACATGTTTCCTTGATCCATAATAGTGAAATAAATTGAAATTCCAGTATATCAAGTAAAATATAGTTGATTTTACTTGATATACCGGAATTTTAATCCATTTCACACACACAAACACAAACACACACACCCATGTATATATATATATATATATATACATATAATTGGATGAATTGATTGAATTTTGACCCATATGTAATTCCAAAGTTGCATCATATTATTTTATTTGTTTTCTCAGCTTAGTTGATGTTTTTGTTGACGAAGAGATTTCATGTTTAACCGCACGTATTTTTAATGCTGTTTTTAATTGTTTTGTTTTGAAAGACCAACTAATCATGTAGTAACTGGTCTAGATAAGTTTGGTATTAAACCAACCCGTTTATGATAAAATTACTTGCTCCGCAATGGTTAATTTAATTCAAAATTTTCAAATTTTATAGATTTCTATTACTATTTGAAATTAAATTATTTAAGAGTTATAAATTATAGATGTTGATGGAGGTACTTGAATAGTTAATGCTGCTAATCCAATCACCATAGTTTTCGTGTCTAGCTCTAAGATAAAGTTGAATAAAGTTCTATACTCATTTCAACTGTAATAAAAACTAGTAGAAAAAAGAAGAAACCAAGCTTTTGATTAGTGTTTGTTCAATTAAAAATTATACGATGATTAAAAATATGGACCTAAGACTTGGATCCAGTTTTACGAAATATTGATTATGTCCAGTTTCACAACTGAGAGTTAGTTAATTAAGTGATAATTAGTGAATTAATTTGTCATTTTTAACTCTGCTATTTCTGTCTATTTATTCATAATTAGCTCAAGTCTCACACCATAATTCTTCGTTAAACGCGTTAAATATTGATTTTTGGTTATAATATAAAATCGATTGTTGTACAGATACCTGAAATATAATGAAGTAATTATTTTGTATATATATTCCAAATGGTATGCATGAAAACCATTGAGCTTATTCAATCGTAATCACTTAGATGATTTAAAAAAAAATGCGGGCATTTAATCAACAATTTAATTATTTCATTATGGACAAATGACATTATAAAAAATGTGCTATATTGCTGGATTTGAATTTAATATACACTCTTTAAAAGTTGCAGGCAAAATACTTATCCATTGTCAACAGCTATTCCTACGAAATCATTAATCATTAATTATTATTTTATCACTACAATGATGACTCAATGAAAACAAACCGTTACAAAAGTTGATACAAAAAAGTTGATTGATGGAATAGTTAGATAGGTTCTTCATTTACCATTGTGGTTCACCCCCTATATTTACTATTTTCAAAGAATTGATATATTCGTAGATCCTCCAGGTCGCATATCAAATTTATAAATTAAATAAGTACTTATTGGTTCACTACTGTATATTAGAAAACGATAGCAAATACATCGAGTGAAGGTATACTCCTTCGTTTAAATTTAACAACATTTTAATCTAATGATCATTTTGTATAGGAATCGGATATCTGAATCAAGTTTAGTGAAGCTCAAATGCTGTCTTCATTCATTGATCCAAATGTCAAAAGTTATCATAATTATGATTGAATATTATAATACAATGGAAATCTTGACAAAAACACAGACAGTATTTTGACAATATTCACAAGCTTTATATACTTCTATTACTATAAAATACTCATCGAAAATATTCAAATTCAGATTACCATTTAAGATGTTCATGCCAATTAACTTTATTTGTATTTTTAATACCTATTTGTAATTGTAGATAAACTACGTTTTTTTCTCAATAACATAATTAACAATAACTTACTCATAATAAATAAATATTCAATCAATCCCTACCTGTAGTTATACTTAGGTGTACCATCATCACAATGGTAAAACCTATCCGGCACAGTTCTTGATACTTTGCAGGTAGATCTGCTAGTGAAGACAGTCTCAATATTCGCAAGGTTTTATCACTTCGCGTTACTCTTTTTTTATTACCATCTTTTTTAGTTGCTTTATCGTGTGCTAAGTCTGTCTGTGTCTTTTACTCTTCTTCTCTTCTTCCTTCTTCACCATCACATGAGACGAGGAGAAATGATCGTATATAAGATAGATAGATCGTGATCCATCTAGAGTTCTAACGAGGGCATTAACCCAGCAGTAAGAGTTGATGTGTGTATGTGTATGTGTCGGATCTTTTGTCGCTTCTTTGTTTGGCGCAGGTAAAGCAGCAGTGCAGGTTTAATAACGGAGTGAGAAGGGCTGTTATCTTTGCCTTCCGCGTATCATTCCAATCGGACAACTGACGTGGTCCATCGGTCCACACAGCATCACGCACAACTCCTCTTACGACGTTAGGACCTGCCCTAATGAAAGATAATGCGCCATAAGTAGGAGAGATTAAGAGGAAACTTCACAAAGGAATCAAAAGTCAATAATAATTTATAGCGGTATTATAGCGGGTGAATTGAAAGCTAAAAATAGTAGCTATGTTTTAGTAGCTATGTACTTAGGTTAATAAGTAGTTTGATGAGAAAATAACAACTACATGATTTGTGAACATCATTAAACTCTCCCGTCATTCAAAGGCTTTGATCTATTTTAAAAATAGTCCTAAAAATTTTCAATTCAAGAAGTCGATAAAATTTTCCTATGAAAGTTTGAGGCGGGATGTGAAGGAAGGGGACTTGAGTTCAGCTAAAGCTACGCAAAAGAGAATAAAAACTATATATAATAGTTATAGTTATAATAAAAAATCCGAGTAATATAAATAATATTTGTAAAATATAAAAATTTATGTGTAATAGTTTATACGTTTATTACCAATTAACACTCAACTTGACCGGTGTAGAGGTGTGAAAGGTTTTCACTTGTAAATGGCTGGCGCGTATTTTACTGCAATCACTTTATGCATAAATCAGTACAAGAAATGATGAACAGAAAAAGATACGAGGTGGAGGAGACAGCAAGATTGACGATTAATGTTTATCACAATAGCCGTCTCAGCTCGATGTCGTTTTTATTAATTCAGATTTTTCACAAAAAAAAGAATGAACTAATGCACACTATTTTCCGACTTGTACTTCGAGGCCCGAACATAAAGTAATATATTCAAAATGAATGGAAACATGCTAATTTTTATATTTACTCACAATAAACCAAATATTAAATACACCTACACACATCCACCCTACACCTACACCTACACAAATACACTCACTCACACACATCTACAAGCCGCTTACCAACATTATCAACTATTTTCTATCAGAAAGTAGCCTATAGGCTATTTCCAACGGAACTCGAGACATCTGAAATCATATCAGTCCATGAGAAACGTTGTAAGACTAGTCGGTAAAATTACCCATCAAACAACCCCAGCGGAAATTATCAATTCTACAACCAGAGTCGCAAATGTCGGTGTTCCCCAGGGTACAGTCCTCGGGCCACTTCTATATTCTCTTCGTAAACCATCTCCCGGTGCCTTTGGAACAGTAACTCTAGTTTCGGAGGACACTAGTCACAATACTTACTGCAAGTAACTAGTCATGGTAAACACAGCAAATGCGAATATGACGACTTGAAAAGTAACTGCCAAACTCATTGTCAAAAGCAGTGGAGCTTCATTCCTGCAATTCCATACGAAATATAGACAGCTAGATCATATTCCATAGATCCGACTAGTCGGCAGAAGCCTTCAAGAGAATATGGAGACCAAGTTCCTAAAGATCATAACTACCAACACTCTTGACTGGAATTCCAATATCAAGAGTATCGCGAAGAAAATAGCATTTGTAATGTACCTGTTTTACGTCATCTCAAGTCGTCAAGCAGCCTAGAAGTCAGAAAGCTAGCCTAATTTGCTCTCATACATCGTATTTGCAGTAGGGTATCATCAACACACTCGATTACTTCTGCTTCAGAAAAGAGCCATTCGAGCAATTGTAGTGATACAGAACAGACATCATATAAGCCACTATTTGAGCGATTAAAAATATTAACAGTGCCTTGTCTGTACCTTATTCTGCTTATAATCGTATTCGCGAGATCAAATTCAGCTAACCGTCTAACTAATAATCAAGTACATCAGCAGTTCTCGAAAAAACGATTTTCATACTCAGGTACGTCATTCGACATTATTTACAAACAGTCCAGATTAAACTGGCTCACAATTTTATAATAAGGTACCAAAAATCATGAAGATGTTAAATCAGACGCAGTCTTCAAGACACAGCTCAAGAGATTCTTAACATAACCATCCACGTATTCAATCTAACCCAAATCATGTATTCATCGTTCATTGAATTACTCCTTGACGTATTCTACATCTTTCTCTCTCTCTCTCTCTCTCTCTCTTTCTCTCTCTCTCTTTACATATCACAAATCACAAACTCGGTTCGTGATAGTGGGTATCTTATTATTACAAGTGACAATATGCGGATTAACAACCCTAAATACAGTTCCAACATATATATATATATATATATATATATATATATATATATATATATATATATAAATATATATATATATATATATATATATATATATATATATATATATATATATATATATAACATCTGAAATCTCACTATTTTCTGCTGCGTAAATTTGATTCTGTGTGTACAGCAAAGAAAAACGGTGTGGGGAATAGTTATTTTATAAGTGACTGTCCCAGGTCTGAAAATGATAGTTATTATTCAGCAAAAGATATTTTACTCTTAGGGCTATATTACAAGTTAAGGTGAAGCATGCTATTATTATAATTATATTTTAGTTTACGTGAAACCAAGTCCTAAGAAACGCAACCATATCTAACAAACAGGACTTGATAAAAATTCTGGATTGCCTTTTCGTACCGTCTCATAGCCACGCTATTTACCTGATCCTCTTTGTTCTATTTTTTGTATTCTTGTTTTATAATTTAAAAATAAAAATAGCAAGTCATGGCCTTCAGCAAGGATACTCGGGTTCGATTACCGTCCTGAAGGTATAATTCTGTTTTACTGGTATAACTTTGTTGAAAAAAGAATGAAGCATCAAGTGATAAAATCGAGAGTTTATTTTATTATGGACTGAAATGCTTGTAATGTATTTCGATTCAGATATCAGTAGAATCCTAACAATGAACCAAGTCAAAAACTGCATGATATTGGCAGGAGCTTTTTATCGTCTGGTTCACTATACGCCGTTCCAAATCAGTATTGAACATCAAAACAAAAATCAAGTTCGTAAAAAATAACATAACCAGTTTACTGTTTCGGTTGAATACCCTACTATGGCCGATGTTCCGAAAATAACATGAAGCTCTATTTGTACTATTTGTTTTAGTACTCAATGTACATGTTTTTTTTTGCCGAAATACAATTAAAATGGCTGAACCTAATAGACAGGGAACAGAATAAAAGTAAAATAAAATAAACAGCTGAACATATTGTATAGCATTGATAGCTGCATGAACCAAGAAAGAAAATGAAGAACAAATTTCCTTTTTTATTTGTTCACAATATACATACACATTTTTTTTGTATTTAAACGTTTCACTATGGCCCATTAAATTGTTTGTGGATGCCTCTATTTTCACACCTGTGTTAGTTATGTAGATTGTTTAATTGAGGTTCTAAACAATGGCTATTCGTGATTATAATTTGATTCAATTTAAATATAATTTGCACTCAAATGGTCGGAGTCGTGCAGGGTCGAAACTCTCCATCATTCAAGTCGATACGTATGGGGGACAGTCGATCGCGACCATCAACACTAGTGGAATGATATTGTACATAATACGTATAAAAACATGGACTAACACACGTAATTTTTCAAAATTGTTTAAAATATAATACGCGGTTATCTAAGCAATATTAATTGTAGATTGACCATCATCTGAATTAATCATATATTTGTACCCTTTCATTTTTGCATTTCATTTTCATTGTTCTTGATTGAACATGTAATGTTATAACATAGGTCAGTAGGAAATACAGTGATTAAAATATAAAATCCAGTAGATATTATACAGATTAATATATATATATGAGTATAGAATCCAGTACATATATATGAGTCAAAATATAAAAAACCTGTAGATAAGATACTGCTTAGAAAACACGAAAAAAATATTGTATGATGTACTCCATCTTGCAATAATTACTAAGTACTATTTACCCCATCTTGGAATAATTACTATGTACTATCTAGCAATAATTGATAATTATGTACTATTTACCCCATCTTACAATAATTGATGCATATTTCCTAAGGCTCTTACAATTGCAGTAAGACCAGTTACATTTATAAAAAAATATAAATAAAAGAGGTGGTTAGGTTTGAAAATAAATCTTATTAATTTACATATTTACCCAATGTTCTTTGGGTAAATAAGTCATGCTTGCTGTTTTCCTGTTTTTCATTATCATGGGTGCGCCCAAGGGGTGCGCCTGAGCAAAGTCGTAAACTGTAAAAAAACTCAAACATCAAAGTGTTACGATTGTTTATTCGAATTTGTTTAGATGGACAATATAGCCATCGAACTTTATGACGCGAATACTATGCCGACCAAACAAATATTTTCAAATGATTGCATAACACATCTTTCGGACTGGGGTCTTTGCGAATAATATAATCATAATTTATTGGAAACATTATTCAGATTGTAGTTTATTCACTTATTACATGTAATATTTTTATTCGTGTTTTTGTAATTTATGATAATAAAAATAAGAAGAACATGAAGAAAAAGAAATAATGCATTTGAAGAAGATTTAGTCAGTTCATTTTGGTGTGATGGATGGATATAATATAATGCCGGTGGTTTTAAAATTAGCTATTAGCCAATATTCGAGTATAGTTTAGACAGTACAGGCCAGGTAGGCCCTGTAGCAAATTAAACGCTTACCATCTTCAAGTATCCTAACGGTATGTTAATGCCGATATTAAATAAACAGTTAAACATTTTTGCTAATTTCTTTTCCGTTATTATTTTATTTTCAAGTGTAAGTGTCGCAATTCGCAGTTTATTCCTAATGAATAATAATAGATCTCATTTATATTGATTGGTGTTTAACATATTACCATATAACTACAGTCATAAGCTTATTGGAATAATACTTATGGGTTCAACGTACTATAATTTATAAACACGGACTGTGCATGCAAATAAAATATATCAATACAATTTATATCAAAATATTATTGACAACACTGAATATATTTAATTGCATACATTTTCGAAATACCCTCTTACAACCTTAGGAACTTGAAAAAAACGATTTTGTTCGTTTTTTTCGTTTTATTGTTCGCACTAAACGAAGTTTGGTGTGCACATCTGTCATTATCTAGCCTGATACCATGCTGATACACAGGCACAGTTTTTAACAATTTCTAAATTTTGAAAACCCCCAATGAGAGTTAAAAAAATCTCTTCTCATAAATTCAGATTTTTACGGCGTTCAAGCAGAAGAATGATACACATTCTTCAAAAAATTTCGCATAAGTTAGCCGATGTAAATTTAAAAAATATATGTATCATTTTTCAGATTAATTCAACCTAGTAAAGAACCAACAGGTAGAAGCAATTGGAGCTTATTATTGCATAAAATAAATCGAATAATTAACATGTGCTGTGACCTGATAGTTTCAAAACCAAGGTGTGTAGACCTAAAAAAAAAATATATATAGTTTTCGAGTAGGCCTATATTTCTATCAAGGTCTCGCTCATCCTACAACCCATATGCTGCGTTTTCCTCTTATTCAAATTCACTTCTTGACACAAAATGAAAAATATGTTAAATTTTGTGTGTATTTCGAAAAAACTACCTTCTCGGCTTTTCCCATTGCCGCAGATCACGGTCCCGCAGATACTAATGATGAGAATGTACTCCACAGGTGGCAGCACCTGGCAACTGGATGAAAATGAGTCGTTGCCAACTTATCAATGATATTGACAGAAACTACGCACGTGTTGTTGTGATGGAGGAAATCATAGAAGTTGGTTTGGATCTAATAAAATGTAGCTTGGAACCTTATGTTTGTAATTGGGTATCTAAAGCCATTGTGACAGGTTTAAGTGGCGATTCCTCTGTTGAAGTAGAAATTTTACATGACAGTAATGACTTCGTAGTAGCTAATAAAGGTTTTGATGTAGTTGTCAATAGTGATGATCCCAATGAAAAGGTTAGTATTTTAGGCCTATATGTAAGAACAGGAAGGACAATGTATTGTTTAGATGGGTGTAGGCATTTGCATTAATGTGTATTGAAAATATTAGATCATATAAAAAGTAGGCTATCTGTTTTAGATATCACTGCAGTTGCAGCTTCGGAAGCTCTATCCAGACCGTGTGAATCCAAAATTAACCCACGACTTCTATTTTGTTCATCGACTAGACTTTGCTACAAGCGGTGTGATATGTTTGGCATTCAATAAAAAAGCATGTGCAGCAGCTAGTTCTGCATTTCAAGAAAGAAAAACGAAGAAATATTATCTTGCACTGTTGCGTGGACATATTAATAAAGAACTGATTGACATAACTGAGGGTATAGGTGAGGATGCGAGTGAGCAATCTGGAAACCATAGGATGTGTTCTTCTTCTGACACCAACTGTATTCTTCCGAGAGATGCGCATACAAGGATGTTAGTGCTTCAACGTGGCGAATACAATCAGTACCCAGCAACAAAAGTTTTACTTCGACCAATCACAGGTCGACGTCATCAGCTTCGGGTTCATTGTGCTTGCATTGGTCACACAATTGTTGGTGACTACACTTATAGCAATCGCGTTGATGTTGAACCATATAGAACTTTCCTTCATGCATATAGGTAGGCTAATACGTACCGGTAGGTCTAGCCATCTAAGACTACAAATTCAATGGTCTAGCCAATGTTGTCCCCTCTGATTTTTTCAAGTTTCTTGCTATAGACTGTCTGCTAGTGTCTGTTCACTGACCTGACAAAAAAGTTGTAATTATGAAGGTAGTCCCACTGTACCTTATGATTGTAGTCAAGTGCTACAAATAGCCTGGCACAACATGAGGCCTAAAACCTTGTGTTGAAGTGGTAAACATGTTTGATGTTCGAACTTCAACAATTATAAATAAATAAGTTCTACCTACCCTATAGGCTCATGCTTATTATAATAGTGAAATGTTGAAATTAATTTCAGTACTGTAGACCTATCTCTCATTGCAGTTATGATATTTCTTTAATTATTTTTGTATTTTGTAGGCCTAATTAAATGTAAATATGGAGGCCGAGAGATGAGCAATTGACCGGTCGAAATCATTTTGGTCAAATGATCGAGATTTTGACCAAAAGTTGAAATTTCTTTTTTCCCCTCAACTAGCTTTTTCAGATAAGTAACTAGTGTATCAGCGTGTACAGAAAAGTAAAATATATACACATTTCAAATTTTGTAGTCAATTATACCTTGATTTTAAAACACGTCTGTACGGTGGTAGGTTCATGTCATCGTTGGATTAGGCCTATGAAACAAATTTGGTACTGGTAGCATTTTGGTCAGTTGATAGATTGCCTATCTTTATGTAGGTAGGTCCAAAAGAGTTATCTTGAAATAATTGTTGTTTCAGGTTGGTTTTGCCAAACAGTATCGAACCATTAGACGTAAGGACCTCCGATCCATTTACAACCGAGAGTGGTGCCCCTGAGTGGAATCCGTTGGAACTCGTGAACATTTTGGATGATTTCACGTTTCGTAAACTTGACTTGGAATCGGAACGATATGGGATGGGAGAAAATGGGAATGCATAACTTATGGTAGGCCTACAACTTACAAGCAAGGACTTCTGGTATAGAAATGGACAATTCATCATTTCACAATATTACCGTAATAGAATTGTATCTTCCTTTTTCTAGAGGAAATATCCTGGTATCCCTGTAACATGTTCCCATGGTGCAGGTTTGTCCTCAAATTTGTATAGGGCGTAATAGATTTTATAGTTCCAAGTATGGAGTAGAATTTTAATGCTTGGGCCAAGTCAATGTCGTAGTTCCGTCAATAATTATTAGCACTAAACTATTTTGACTGTTGCTCTCGAGATTTGGAGTATTGAATGAATTAAATATAATAGCAGCGAAATAATTCTTGTGTAGCATTAAATTTTTGGCAATTATGGTAGTGCAACTTGGTGCTATATAGGTCAGTTTTATTCATCAAGTTTGCTGAAACAACTTCTGAATCAGGCCTACAGGCTACAGAAAAACTTTTCTAAAGCATTTTTGTATAAAACGTGAATTTTGTGTGTGAATTGGTATGATAATAATGTACATTATATTCTATTTTATGAATTGAGTGACTCATTTTTGAGAAATTGATAAAATGTGATAATTTTTAAAGAAATAAAAGTAAGCATACTTGACAATGTGCCATATGGTGAAACCAAGGAGGACCTAGGGTAAAACCCAATATGTAAAGAGAAATCAAAAATAGTATATCTCCCCAGTAGGTCTATGTATTTTTAGTTTTAATCATGTGTATAAGAAAATAGTATGTACCTAATTTGCTCAACTAATGATAAAACAAAACATTATTGATCACACTACTCAACTGGCTTACTATATGTACATATTTTAGAAACCTAATTCTAGGAAGTGCCGTTTGTATCTTGGTTCTTCAGTATCTGTGGTAATATCATTCAAATATGGAAACTTCCTCCTTTTCATTTTTCCTTTCAATTTGTTTAATTTCAATATCTTATTGTAATAAATATCTACACAATTGAAGAACTTCCAATTAAATTTAATGCAGTTTCTAATTGTATTTCAATACCTGGTAGTAATTTGGATGTTGATTATTTTGCACACATACATAATATGTCAATAACTAAATCTGTTTTAATTATGAAAATAATCTGTGTTATGTTTGTTTACTCACATTAATCTATTATTATCCTAACATATTCCTCCTACTTTATATTTTGTGCCATATTCATTTAAAAACTGAGAAGAATTTCAATCAATACATTATTGTTACCCATTTCGAAATGTTGGTTTTTAAGTGTGTAAGATGCTATTAAAAATCAAATTATAAAGCCCCGCCCCAAATTCGCGCGAAAAAATGGTTAGGTACTTCCAGGGCCAACCGCTAGTGGGCAGCCGAAACAGATCTTTGGTTTTCACAAATCAGAATAGAGTGGCGCGTCTTACCGTAGGTTTTATCGTAAGATCTTTGCTCTAACCTAACCCATAGATATACTGTTCTTTGATTGGCTCCCGGGATATACACCATGTTTTTGCTATAATTATCTGTGGCTTAAATTTGTTTTCTTTAAGCGAACTGAGGTATTCATGTAGGCCTATCCTAGACCTAAATTTATTTCTTAAGCCTAGGGCCCTAGGCAATTGAATTCATTGCCTAGGCCTAGGACTAGATCCGATATTCTCCCCAGGTGACAGCTGGTACAGGTTTCTGCTCCTGTCTTGTTTAGTGGTAAGTAATTTTTTAAGGGGATCTCTGTTGGCCTACCACTGATGGCGGTGCTTGCGAACAACACTTCGTGGCACATAGGCCTACAGCGACCTGTTCTGTTCACTCCGTGGCTAGACCTACAATTGCCTACCCTTGTGTGAAAGACACATGTAGGCCTAGTAGGCCTAGACCCTGTAAAATAACATAGCCTATCCAACCTAACCAACAGCAATGCCAACAGTACCAGTACTCCATGACGTCAACATCAAATGTTTGCGAACACAAAGTTCGTGGTCAAAATGTTGGTGAAGACAAACAGATTGAGGACAAAAAGTCTCACTCACAATGGATAGCCTCTCCCCGGTGACCTCTAGCTGCTTGTGCGATTGACCATCGAACGCTCGAGTACAACCAGTATGCTAAGCAGTTGGTCATCAAGATTCAAGATCATTTCGTCTGCCAACATTTGGTCTTTGCAATCTTTTTGTTCGATATCATTTTTTCGTCGCGAGCTTATTACCTGCGATCATTTGGTCACCGTGATCTCATTGTCCGCAATTATTTGTCCATGGTATTATTTCCTCCACGGTCTTTTTACGTAACACTCATTTAGCTTGCGATATGTTTGTACCCGCTGTTTTAGGTACCAGTGATTATTTTTACCCCACTCGATATGATCACCGTGAGATTATTGGTCATGGTCTTAATTCTGCGTTCTTTTTTGCATTCTTTTTTGCCAGTTACCATTCGTACCACCACTGAGTACATAAATAGAGCCTATCCTTCTATGTGGTATAACTAGGTAGACCCAGCCCTAACAATAGGGAGGGCTAAATCCACATCAGTCATCCTAATTAGTAAGTTCTATCGTAGATTAGGTCTCTCCTTCAAGTTAGACCTTGGCTAGGCCACTGAGTTTTTATTTGGCTAGGCCTTTATTACAGAGAAGAAGGTTAAGCCTAGCACCATAGTGTAAAACTTGTATTTTCCTTGAAGGGTCCTCAGCTTGATGAGCAATTGTTTTCATAGGTACAGTAGCCGGATCTAGAACATGCCCGGTTGTGCCGCAGTGGGGTGTACCAACAGAGCAGACAAAGGATTCCTCATGAAATGTTTCCCGAGAGATCCGCATCAACGGGCTGTTTGGGCTGCCGAAGTGAAGCGACTAAATTGGCAACCCACAAATACGAGCTTTTTATGTGAGGTAGTAATGATTTGTTTATTGATTGAATGATTGATTATTATTTGATTATCAACCCCACTGTATTAACTAATTTATTTGATACTGCATGAAGTGATGATCTGAGTGACAGGACATTTTCATAAACCCGTACCTTGTGCTGAAATCGAATCTACGTCAAATGGTGACTTCAGTTTCTAAAGCGGCGCGTTAGTTGACTGAGCTGTGAAGGGTGCCGCAAGGCCTAATATTTAGACGTACCTAGAAATGTATTGTGTTGAGAATCAATGAATGTAAAAGGCAACTTGGCCTAAACCCTGTGATCAAGTAAAAATAATGAAAGGAGCTCATACATAGTCCTTTGTGCCGAAACGTTGTACTGTACAACTAAAACTAAAACATAGGCCTAGGCGACTGGAGTACTTGCAATTATTGTAATTCATGAGCAAATTTTGTATCTAAATTTAGTTTGACAATGAACAAGGAAAACAATTCACCAGAAATGACCAACATTAGCTTTGCATAGGTATTTTACATAGGCTATTCATTACCTTTTTAAGGTACACTTTGAAGCAGATCAATGGGAGAAGACCAGAGAGGACGGGTCTAGAAAACTGAAGTTTAATGCTGTTCCTACGCTCTTCAAGCATGATATAAAAACCAAACAGAAAAGAAAGCAACCAGCTGACCAGTTACCAATGCCAGTCAAGACTAAAAAGATTGATATTTCGTCGGAACATGAGGTAAGTGCCAACGAGGAAATCGTTTCCTTACCTGAAATATCAGAAAGACCTTGTTCTACAAACGGGGAACAAAATAGTTTAATTAATGAACGAAAAAGGACAGCAGAGAGGTTGTTTAAGCAAGCGACGACAAGTGAAAAACAGATGCATAGTCTAAAAAAGAAAGTAACGTCAAATACCATACAAAAACATGATGATGAAAAGAAAGATAATTTGGAAGTATGTAAAACAATCTGCAATGAAGATCAGATTTTGTCATTGGACAGAAAAAACACGAAATTCACCAAATGGTCGAACGAAACTATAAATGAAGCACTTGAATTAAAATCCAGCTGTGGTCAAAGTGGATATGAAAACTTGTTACGTTTAAACTTGCCGTACCCATCATTACGCACACTGCGGCGAAGAATGGAAAAGCCAAAATTCCAAAGTGGCATTTTGACGGAAGTTTTTGACTTTATGAAGTTTAAAGTTAGTGCCATGAAACGTGATGACGAGAAAGAATGTGTACTTCTATTGGATGAAATGTCACGAACTGAGAATATGGACTATGATGCATCCACAAACTCGTACAAAGGGGGGGTGACGGTGCCCAAACAAAATGGGGAAGCTAACCATGCCCTAGTTTTCATGCTTGTAGGGATAGCCACGAGGTGGAAACAAACAGTGGCTTATTATTACACTGGCAGCTCAGTTGATGAGTCAGTATTAAAGAACATGATATTGGATGTAATAAAATCTGCCGAAGACTTAGGTTTGAAGATTAGTAGCGTTACTTCTGATATGAGTACTGTCAATCAGACGGTATGGAAATCTTTCCATATCGACTGTACCCAACATGGTCTACTTTCCAGTTCAATAATACATCCAAATGACCCAACTCGTACAATAGACTTCTTAGCCGAGGTACCGCATTCATTCAAAAATATCAAAACGTCTCTCTTAACTCTTTGAACAGTGGATTATTTAAAATACAGTGCGTCTGTGAAAGGGGGTTGTTTCGACTGAAGGTAAAATGATTTTCGTTCCTCCATCTTAGGAACCATAATTTTTCCTGTGAATGTAAACATGTCAAAGACTCATCTGGTACCGTACTGAATTTGATTTGGGATTGGTGCTTATGTTTGGCCTGGAGTGCCAGAAATCTGCTGATTGCATATTGTTTGGCCTATGCAGATATGTAGGTTTATGCCTAAAATCTGATAATTCACTTGAATTATCAAAGAGTCTTTCACTGTGTAATTCTGGGTGCAATCAGATTCAAAGGTTCAAACAGTTGCACGATTTTTCAGTACAAGTTTTATGATGAAAAAACAACTACATCTTTCGAAAGCATTAAATCTTGGTGAAATTGCAGTGAGATTATGTGATTACGCACCAGCATAATGTAGCTGGTAGACCAATCTTTTTATTTCGTGGGTATAATATATTATAACATTTGCTGATATATTAATGAAGTTGTTTTCCTGTTGTATATTTGACTTGGTTCCAAGTCCATCTTCTTTCTTGTTATATTACCGTAATTGGATAATATCCATTTCTCTACATGTTGTATCTGTGTTCCGATTCAGAATTGTTTATTATTTTTAATATTGTGATAATTATAGTGAGAATTTGATTTGTCAATTGCACAAAGTGTTAATTTCAAAAGCGTAGAAAGTAAACAAATATTGTGATTCTATTATTAGTAAACGTACATTTTCTTTTTTATCATGATGCCACAACTATTAGTAACTAATTATTTATGTTTCCAATTAATTGTTGAAACTAGAAATGATAACGCATTGTTTTTCCAATAGACCAATACAAATATGTTACTATATGCACTTTGTAAATAATTGTAAAAACATAATATTAATATATTATAATACAAAAAAATCAAATAAAAAAAAGTGATTGTGTATTCTTGCCTATTATATTTTCCTGTTTCATTTATAAACCCATTTTATTCATTAAATAGTTGAACCTGTATTTCCAAACTTGTATCACAAAATAAGAATAGAAAATAAGAAATTATTTTCTCTTTACACTCAAGTTTTGTAATGCATTTTAAATTTATTTAATTTTAGCTAATAATAAGCTAAGTATTAGGAAATAACAAGTATTAAGAATAGGAACTGCTCAGTTTCAACAGCATGGCTGTCGCCATTGAGTTTGTACTTTATTATTTATTGGGAGTGGAAAGGTTTATCATTTAAAATGGAAAGGAAGAAACTTGGATGGTACGGGCAGATGCGACGAATGGAAAAGGAATGGAAAAAGGAGAATACCGAGAGCAATGTTTGAGACAGCAGAAAACAATGGAGCTAAGAGAAGAGTCGGAAGGCCAAGAGAAAGGTGGCAGGAGGGAGTAAAGTATGGGGTACTCAACCGAGAAGAAAAATGGGAGGAAGTGGTAGACAAGAGATGGTGGGAAGATATAGAACGGTGGAAGGAACTCGTAGGAAGACAGAAGAACCAGAGAATAGTAGTAGTGAATAAGAGGAAGAGAAAGTGAAACTGGCAGGAACTCATTGATATTTCCACCAATTTTCGTCAACATGAAAAAACTGTATACTTGGATTTTTAGTTGCTGATTACCATGTATACAAATATTTCATGTATGTTGCCTATAATAAGTAAAAACTAAGAAGCTTCAATTCACCATATGATTATAAAAATAAACTTACTCAGGCCTGTCAACAAAGTAAGTGATGGATACGTTATGGAATCAATATACTAGTAGAATAAATCTACCGGGAATTTTAGAATTTTGGAATTTTTTGAATTTTGGACGTTCTTGGAATTTAATAAATTATAGCAGGTGGGTATGAGTAAACTAGCATTAATTTAACCAATTTATTAAAAGAGTATTATTTACAAAATATAACAAAAACAATCTTATTTAATACAATACATTATTTAATAATATATTATGTTGTAGGCCTATGATTATTTACAGATATCACTATTTGGTAGTAGGAACATTTTATTTAAGTATAAAATTATAAGAGTATACCTTAGTCTAAAAGTACGTTACCAGCAGAAGTGAAAATGAACAACACTTTTCACAAGTCACAACCTTCAGCATTATATTAATACTTGTTTGAAAGACATATTCGTTAATTGCTCTGTCAATTGCTGTCTTCATGCACTAAGTTACGGCGAGAGAAATGAACTCGGCACTGAGCATTTCGAGTGTTTTGACGGATGATACTTTCAAAACTGTAATATCGAGACTTCCATCTTCAGATAATAACTATTAAATTTACAATTTTACTAAACCATTTTGCTCAAACCATGAACTATGATATATTTTGGTTACTGGTTGGCAATGAAATTTGATAGAAACAAAATTATAGAAAATAATCCGATACAATAATCATGAAATGAATTTTTCACAAATCTATCACAATCACTACTTTAGTGACGTAATTATAATCAAATTGCTATTTATTTGGAATAGTCGTTATACCAACACTATAAATTATGCTTATCCTGAATGAATTATTTAATGGTCAACATTAATTGCATTCTTGAATTGTATTCTTCTTTGACATTTAATCACAGTGTAACATCAGTGATGAATGGACAATAATTAGTATGTTAAGACTGGACAAACTAACTTCCATTCACGATGATAATAACGATAATCGATGGTCACGTTATATTGACGGGCGCGTGGTCTTGAGTTTGTAACTCAACGGTGAAGTCCCACTGTTGAGAAATAGCTCCGTGGCGACATGTTGACAGCATGACTTGGCTCGCAAGGCCCGACTCGAGGCATTTCCCTGACGATATCTGGACAATGGAACGAGCTAGACGAATCCATTTCTATAACAAAATACATTAATCATACTGAATTCTAAGCAATTTAATAATCAAAGCAATTTACTTTTTCACTGTTAGAAGTTCACTCATACGCGGTCAGAATACAGTTGAAGGTAACAGATGAATAAAAATCACTTCCACAAAATATATACTGTACCTCCTTATTTTGGCCACGTATAAGTGAATTTTGTACAATAAAAAAGTAAATTGCGTAGATTTTCATTTTCAATTTGTATTTTCAAAATATAATCATCTAAATTCTTCAATGACTATTGTATAATTTATCTCTGTAATGGTCATTTAAGTTTTATTGTTTCATCATCCTTTCAGTTACCATCTCTTTGAGAGCCTCAGACCTCTCACCCCAACAAAGTCAGTAGTTGGGGTAACGTAACAGGGAAAAAAGATGAGACGTCAGACTCGTCTCTCCGTGACATGGACGCTAGAATCCTGACGAGACTGCTCTACCTTAACTGCACAATCTCGTAAGGCTAGTTCTCAGACACGTAATCCAAGTTTACCTGGTCGTAAGACTGTTGACACGGAGCAAGATATGGTCTCCTCTCTTCGTTACCCGTCAAACACAAGGAAGCTAGTTTAATCTCGGACGTTTGGATACTGAACGACCAGGAGTGTTGGTTCGTTGTTACGTCGCTGCATTCAGTCAAATTAATATCAGAGTCTTTGGTGTTGGCTATAAGGCACAGTGATTCTTGTTTCAACTCCCCAAAAGCTGTATTATCTTCATTTGGTAACCTGAAAAATGTATAATTACATGTATATTATCTTGAATATGGTTTACACAATGAGTTTCCAAATGCATATTGATGTGTTCTCAAGTGAGGTGCTTAATGGGGCAATCTTCCACCCCGATGTTATATTTGAATATAATGTACTTCATTTAACGAACTGTAAAATAATAATACCAATTTAACGATTGAATTAAGAACAACTCAAACAATTGTGTTCAGAGAAAATTTGTACCATTTTCTTTAGAACCAAACAAAACAATAGTATAACAATGAAGAGTTTATTTTTCTTCTATCTAAATATTTATGCTAAATTGTTTTTTTATGTGCTTACTTGAGTTCTGGAAATATTGTCTCTAGAAACCACGAAAATGGTTTGCATTGAAGCCACTCTTTCATAACAATCTGTTGTTCTATATCTCCGGCACTGATGTCTTTAGCGTTTGGTCTTGCTTCGTAGAAGAACCTCTTATGTTCCCCTAACCACACTTCCGCCACACGCTTTGTGTTGCGTAGATACGTGTTTGCGTTGCCGTCCGGGAATGTGTACGGGTGTTTTTTACGGAAGACGTGACCAACTCGACTGCACGGTACCACTTCCAGGCTGCCACCACATAGCCACGCCTTCATAGAGATTTCTAACAAAAAGAAATTAAATATAAGATTGAATTGAATTTTTAGTTAGATATTATTTCATTCTACAGTTTCTACAATATATGAAAATATCAACATATATTTTTTAATAAAAGAATCTTAAAATTAATATGAATGATATTAATTAAATTATTACCTGATTCTTAAAAGTTATGAATTCTAACAAATTCTTTCAGAAAAATGTGAAAATTGAGAAGTAGTTAAAGAAGGCCTACATTAGAAGCCTGCAATCCTGGATGTATGTAACACAGGGTAGCCGGATTTCCCGATGGCACCCACAAAATATATAAGAAAATCCGTTCCAATGACAAACATTCAACGATGACAATGAAAACAATTATTTTATAATATATAATTAATTAAATATGTGTATTCAAAACGATGAAAATTGCATACATGCTTCAGATGTAGATTTTTGCCTTGCCCCCGGGTTGTTCGTATGGGGGGCCTTCCATCATGCAATTGATTAATCTGAATAAAATGAGTGCAATAAAAACATTATCCGTAATTTCTATATAATTTATTATAAATTTGACATGGCACATGAGGCTTTTGAGAATAAGCTACAGTTTTCCACCTCTACTAAGAAAGGTTACTTACTCCTGACCAACACATTTTAATCATAAGAAATGGATCAGAATTAATCACACTATAGGCCCAAGTTGAACATATTATATTGATGAATATTTTTTATTGTTTATTTACCAAGACTTTCTCCTCCCCAGATATGAAGGCCCGGATCAAAAGTGCCGAGCTTCTTAAACCACAATGTGTTGATGAGAAACAAACCTCCAGCGATCGTTGGAGTCCTGCAACATTAGTGAGTAGAAATTCAGTACCAAAGTTTAGAATAAAATGGGATAAAGCAATACTTTCAATCAAGTAACTAAATTTTAAGAACAGAAATGTCGTACGCAAATGGTTCAGTTGGATTACTTCGTCCTGCCTTCTCGTCTTCTCTCAGCGGAATCCACTTGAAATGTAAGCTCCAGTCAAATCCTAGAAAAGAAACAAATTTATAGGACACCGAGGGGTTAGCATATTTACACTATTTAATGTGTAATAGACAACATTTCTCCAAAAAATTCTTCAAAAGATTTCTCTAAAAAATTTCTCAAAATATATTTGTTCTATAATTGTATAGGGTTCTACCTCTAAAAATATATTCGATTCCGTTAGTCTGATTAATGAACGAATATTGACCTCCATCATTATATAAGAATGATAAAAGTGCTCCAATATCTGAGCAACTTGGAAAGAATATAATGTCTTTTGAAATTAGATGAATTGTAGAGCTACAGCTAGTATTACAATATAAAAATAGTATTACATTTTATTGGCTCACAGCTGTAGGAAAACTGATATAAACCCAAGTATAGAACCAAGTATAAAATGAACAATAATTTTTTCATTAATATTATTTTTATACGTGACAATTTGTTTCATAGATTTTTAACTTGGATCTTAAGTTTTCGTTTGATCTCACCTCCTTTTAGTTGAGCGGAAGAGGAACGGTACTGAAAACTGTCGACGTCAATGACGTCTATCACAGGACTTGCTACGGTCATGCCGTCCTGAAATTAAATGACAATATGATTAAATATCCAGCGTACTTACCGGTAATAGGAATGTAATTTCATGATGGCAGTTTTTTGGAATAAAAAACTTTTTCCAATATTTTCAAACATTTCCATTGCATAAGTAATTACCGGTAGTATATTAATATTATTATATTATTATCATCAATAGCTTGACATATTTTATTGCAGCTATTTGAAAGCTTTGTCTGACATTATCAAATAGTCAGTCATATGTAACACCTTTTTCTTGAAGAAAACTTTTGTGTTGACATATGTATATGTACCATATCTATCGTCCTACAAAACATCCCAGATATTTATGTGATTAAGAACCAGTATTACCAAGTCCAGTTAGCCTTCATCTGAGAGTTGGTGAGAATAAATAGCATGAGTAACCATGGTGATAACAACTTTGAACTGCCAGTTAGAGCTACTCACACGTTAGTAATTCCAGCACTAACTGAAATATCCCACAAACAGTACTCGCTGAATATTTTCAGGGTAAGCTGGTGGTTCGATATTTTCACTACATTTACATATTCAAGTACACATACCTTTGCTGCCGATGCCATAAGCGGCTCAAGCCATCCGGTGTTAACCTCCGAATGACTGTCTAAAAACATAACATAATCGCCACGAGCCTCCTCAGCACCTCGGTTACGAGCTGCGATTAATCCCAGACGAGATGGTTGACGAATGATGCGAATCTTGGGTAGTGTAGAGAGTAGATTTCCGTCTTCCGCTAGAAATAATGGAAATGTTTGATGACGTTCGTGAAGGATTGGTTGTATAGAATGTGTTTATTTGATTGATAAAGTGAGTGATGAAGCGTTGAGTTTAGAGAAATTAGAGTATGGTAATTACCATCGTCACTACAGTCGTCGACTAATATAATCTCTTCAAGTAGATCCAAGGGGGTACGATTCAAGACACTGTAACATAAAACACTTATAGGTTAATACAATTGGGAGAATATAAATATCTGAGTGTGTTCATATATATTAATTTGAGTTTTAAAATTGTTGAACTAATTTTTATCTTGGTTATAAGGTGTTTGAAAACAACCAACTGTAGTGTAGACAATGTAAATGAAAATGAATACCGGGTAAATGAGTAAATGAATATTGTGAATCGGAGTAAATTGCAATCTTCTTAGTCTTGTTACAAAAGAAAAAGTCATTTAGTTTACAATATGATAGTTGTCTTATACACAGTTATAAGAACACATTACGAGCATGTCAAGCTCTAACCCGTATATAATATACTCAGCATACACGATTACTGACAGAAACAAGAAGCACTTGGTTATTTGACTTGGTACTAATTATTTTAGGTCTTTCTGATTTTGTAGTTTGATATCGATCATCGTTTTGATATTGATCATCGTTTCGATATCGATCGTCGTTTCGATATCGACCATCGCTTCGATATTGACAGTCGTTTCGATATCATATCGGTCATCGTTTAGATATCGAATTAATCGAACATCGAAAATTCCAGTTTGATACAGAATTTAAGTCCCAAAATATCGAATCAATCGAAAATATAGAAATCGAACAGCAACCCCGAAATTGAACAAGCTAACAAACAAGCTAAGCCATAACAAGCTAAGATTTCGGGGTTACCGTTCAATTTCAATATTTTTGCCGATTCAATATTTTTGTACTTCGACTTTGAGTACTACTTAATTTGCAGTAGCTGTATTTCGTTACACTCAACACTTGGGTTTACGTAATGTAATCATAGGACACTTTGCTACGGTTCTGTTTGTCATGTTGGCTTTACCATGGGGCTCACCTGACCACGGTCCGTAGAAGCGCTGACCGAGCCTCGTTGTAGAACGCGATCACAACGGACGTTGTCTCGTACTCGTTCAGCTCGAACTCCATGTCTCGACACCTGGAGGCAGATAGTAACCTTCTCAGACTGTGCTCATTTTGTCAAAAATTTGCATTCAGTTTATCGATGTTTGTAATAAGAGATTTTTTAAATAATCAACATTTCCATGGAAATATTTTCAAATTTTCCCTTGATAATATTTTTGAAGCTTTCTTGAAAAAGTTCTCAGAATTTTTAGAGAATTCGTTTTAAAATTGTACTCAAATTGTTTACCTGCGTTCGATCAAAGCCACTATCCACCTTTAAAGGGGTTTTTCCTCTGCAGTCTAGGCTAATGATGGAATGATTTCTACAGAATAGGCCACAACCGCTTCCTTCTCATTACCCAAGAAACCTTCATCTCATCATCCCAACGTCATTCGTTCGATGCCAATAGATCTTGAGGGTTATTAAAGTATGTCGTTAAACCCAATAAGAATGAATGAATAATTTATTTTCATCAGAACCTTTTCAATTTTTAGCAGAAATGTTATGAATTGTTATCAAAATTTTAATGAATTCTTATCTAAATTTTCATGAATTTTCATCAAAATTTTCGATGAATTTTAACTTAAATAATAGTAGAAATGTTTCAAAAATGATATTTTTTCGAAAATTGTCAAAATATTTTTGGATTTTTCTCCGTTTTCCCTCTGTTTAATAAGCTGTTGAAAGTTTCTGATAAAATTATGTTGAGTATGTTCGTAAATAATTCATGATGAAAATGTTTTATAAAATCATAATGTTATTTAATAGGGGCATCTTAATGTGGTATTGTGTTTCATATAAAAAACGTTGACATACAAAATTAAATCCCTCTTTTGATTTTAATTCATAATGTTTACTTATATAAAACAAATCGACATAAAAATTACTTCATCATTGTTGAAATACGGGTTTCAATTATTTTGATGTTCGATATTATTCAATTATAATTCATGGTAATTTAATTGTGCAACATGTAATTGATTGCAATCCGTATCTGCAATATATTGAAGAAATTCGATGTCTGAGCTATATAATATAACATATATGAGTACAATAGAGGATGAACGTATAACCATAGAATGGTATAACGATCATAAATTAAACGACCTATAAACAAATTAAATGTTCAAAGTTAGAAGAACACGATGACGGTAGCTTATACAAAGTATAAAAGTTTGAAGTTCGAGAATATTACTGTTCTTATATTATTTCATTTTTGTGTTGGATACATAAATGAAGGAAATCCAGTAAAACATAGGAAATCCTAAAGAAATCGAAACGAGGGAAATGAAGAGAAGTCAGGAAATTGAATTGTATTTTTATCTACTTTATTAAATTAATTTTTGTGGTTTACCAACTTGACCACAAAACGTGTAAGACTACGAATATTTTTCCATACTAGTATAGTAATGAGATAAAATGAAGAAGCAGGCAATCTGGAAGACGTCGTATTTATCTGGTTGAGTTTGAGTAAGAGATGAGTAGAATCGTTTTGTTCCAAGTTAGTTAGGTTCGAAAATATCAATTTACGTAACCAAGGGTGATAAGTTAATCCGCTAACTATTGCCTAATCGACTGGGCCTAAGTATAAGTTAGCCTTTAACTGAGAGTTGTTAAAAACATAGCATGGGTAACTATGGTGATAACAACTTTCAACTGCCAGTTACTGATGACTCCTACGTAATAATTTCGGCACTGAATGAAAATTTTTCACTTTTTTGGGTTATTTTATTTTACTCTTTACATTATATAGATTTTGGAAGACTTCAATTGCAATGAAAATTAACACTTTTGTGCTACTTAATCATCGAAAAATTGAAACAAATTCAATTTATTTTGACCTGTTTTGAAGTTTTATATTTACGCTTACGAATATTTGTGATTCTCCAAAACTCAATTAACTTCTTCAATAAAATACATTATTCATAACGCAATTCAAACATCTTCAATTAGATTCCAACTTGTAAATATACATGTTTTCATTGATTGCTTATTGTAGAAAGCGTTAAAGTATCTTTCATGTTATCTTTCTGTCGTCCGTCGGAGCACGATCAGATTCTTCATCATCACAACTAGACAATTTATTATTAAACTATTCGGTTGACCAAGAACGAAATGTGATGTCCGACATTTTGAAAAGGTTTGACTTGATACGACTGACAACTTACATTGTGCTCAACATCAATCATTGATTAGGTATACTTGACTTGTATTATACTAGAAGCATGCCGGGGAGATCTATATCTAGTATAATTTAATAATAATCGTATAATGTATAAAGTATACACTTCGAATCTGTCAATTTTCATTCAAAATAACAAAACTGATTTGACTGGTACAAGAATTTAATGTCCTTTTAAGTTGAATGGTAGTAATGGACAGATGAAAAAATATTGAATCAAAAGAATAAAAAGATGTCTGTATTAAGCTTAGAAGATCGGATATTTGAATCAATGTCAATATATAATCTATAGTCTAGACTCTAGACTGTTTAATACATAGTGGAAGACTGTTTCTTAATGATTGCATCCCTTTTAAGTCTAATAGAACGCAATGTTTAATCATCTAATTGTAATGCAAAATGTTTTATTTTTCTCTATGTCGCTCTGATTGGTGTTGACACGTAGCAGATACGGGCTATTTTTCTCTGAGTTTCACATCTTTATTGGAAGGACGTTAAAAAAGATGAGAACCAGAGTAAAATATACATGTAACATTATAAACGATGATCAAGGTGAATTGTTTTTGTATTTTTGAAGCTATTGAAATTCCCAAAAACAGTTAGTCAATTGATTTCATCATTCTCATTTTAGTATTCCATAATTCTTATATATTCAAATAGGCCTACATTTAAGCGCCAATTGATAGTAGTAATCAGTAGAGTGCGTCGGTGAACCCAAATACATTGAAAAAATTACATACTGGAACATTAAAAAAAAAAAAATTATGGACAAATTTTGTGAATAGCAGCATTTGGTGAACTGCTACCGAATATTTTTATTGGCAGATAAAAATGCTCATAACTTATTCGTTTGTAGTGTTATTTGTACGTAGCCTACTGACAAATATCAGTTATTTACTGACCATTTTAAAACTTTTCAGTTTCTTTTTTCCTCTGATACAAAAATTCCGTGGTTCATATAGTATCGGTCTATTCCATTCCACTTAAAAAACTGGTGTGTCACAACTTTTCTGTCATGTTTGACTCCCAATGATAATTAGACATGCTATGCATATTATAAGCCTACTGGATTTCCTCAATTGTCTTCATTAAAATATGTAATTGTCATCTTTCGTTCAGAATATATTACAAAAAAATACGCCTGTTTTAATGATGCGGAAATCACGCAAGTTGTATGGAATATTATACCAAGTCGACACTAATATTTTATATCCTCACAGTTATTTAGTTTATAATGGAATAGAATAAAGATAAAAAACGGCTAATAAAAGATACATTTCCAATTTCTAAGGTATATTGAAGTGCGCATTTGATCAACAGTTTGCTTTCTGTAGTGAAATGTTGGTCATATAAGTTTTATAATTGCAGTAATAATTCTTTCACTTCCTTCTCTTGGTGACATTATCTCTTCGTGTCCAGTATAAGTCTGCAGTCTGATCCACTGAACATCGTTGTATTGCCTCTACTGTATATTTTTTTTCCTTTTATTTTTTATTTTAATATTATAAGATAAATATAATAGAATTGTATTTACGGGTATAATTATAACGTGTAATTATGACTCGGTGGAGTAACTATTCTAGTCTTGAATATAAATTTATGATGGATTGACGATGCTGTATTTAACTGTAATGTGCTGTACATCGGCTACTTATTTGAGTGTCTCAAAACAATCAAAAGAAACTTCGAGGGTATATCAACCCCAAAATAATTTTATGCTCTTTAATTACCATGACATTCTATTTTTGTGAATTCAATCGGTTTCGAGATGATATGTGAATGAATATCAGAAATGGGATGAAATTCATTGACTTCTTGAAACTGGTTTTTGAATAGTAGGAAGGAACACCTATAATGAAAATATAACCTTTCATCTCATCATCCCATCATCTCATTCATCATTCACCGACGCCAATATATCAGAGTTATCATTACAGTGCATTATAAATAAATACAAATATGTATATCAAACGTGAAGCATTATTTACATTCCTTAAGATTCTGATATTATACTGAAAGTTATGTTGTTTCCGTCCTGCCAAACCACAAAACTAGGTGAATTAGAAGAAAACCATTCAACTTAACTAACTTGAACATGAAGGATACGGTATAAAGTTTATCCTATCAAAGTGGAATTGAACGTGGAAAGACAAATACGAAGCTATATACACATTACATTAAATTACATTTACATTACAACTTCTAGTGGTTTTATCTCACCACATATAGTTGGTAGTTCTACTCCAGAACTTCTGCACTGAATAAACCATATGAGTAATCAATCAGATAAGAATTGGATTTAAATATTGAAACAATGGATCGGGTGCAGATGGTTAGGTTGGGCATATAATTGAAATGAATGTCAGTTGTTGTTGTTGTTGTTGTTTTCTTACCGGGGATGTCTTGTGTCAGGTATCGACCTGTCACTGTGGAGCTTGTCGCTGTTGACGATGTTGAAGGCATGACGCGTAAATGGATCGGTTACGTCTTGATCGGATGATCGTGATATGTATTCAGCTTCGTTTACCATCAGAACGATTGGCATTGGTTCGGGTGAAGACGCCTGAGAACATAATTGAGACAAACATTTTTAATATATTATATTTGTTTACATTTTTTTGTCATAAGTGTTTGATAAAGTGAGAAAATTGTTTCTCGAATTCAGTAATTATTTGCATTTTGTGGGGAAATTACTGTATACATTTTTCCCCATTGAACGATTGGCATTGGTTCGGGTGAAGACGCAAAAAAATATAATTCAGAAATACATTTTTAATATAAATTCTTTTCCGGTGTGGAGATTTAATGAGTGACCATAGTGTTTGAAAAAGTAAGGAAATTCGAGGAAGAATTCAGTACTCAGTTGCATTTTTGAGGAAGTTTCCTTTTTTATTTTTTTCTCCATTATTCGTAGCCTATAAGCCTTTTTAAAATTTGAATTTCATATTCCTCAGAACCGTTTACAAAATTTCCCATAATAAATGTACGTTATGTGTATTCTGGCGTTTGGAACCTCCATTTGGACGTACAAGCTGACACCGAACCCATAATAAGTAAAATCGTAGTGGCAGTACTTTATGTGAAAGTGGGCGTTAAATACCATTGGGCCAATTCGATACTCCTCTCTTCTGAAAACTTGCAGTCATAATCATGATGATCTCAATTTACATGTTAACATGAACGACCCCACCAACGGCAAGGTTATGTGGGGGTATGAATGAGTGGACGATAATTAATAATATGCCATAGGCGGAACTCGCGTCTACGCCCATTCTAACTTCTGATTTTACTTATACAATACATGTACTGTGTCAATGTCATTGCGTCTATACTATATCTTGAATACGAAAACGCTATAAGTGCCGTTGTGAGATGGACCTGGGAGGTAAATAAATGAACTGAAACGTTAAAAAATTATGAAACATCAATACATTGAAAATATAAATTGTTTGAAAGAAACGTTCTCCAATTTGTTACCCATGGTCATGGAGTTATTCAAAATTTGAACTTTATTTTTCTCAAAATTGGTCAAATCGGTTTTGTCTCCAAAAAATCTCTTCTGTTCTATTCTAGTGAGACTGATATTTCGCAGAAGTTTGATGCTGATTGGTTTGACCTTGTGACCTCTGGATCACGCACACGACAAAAAACACACCAAAAAACATTTTTCAGTTCAGTCTTTCCTTATTTACGGTACTTATTTACTTTTAAGAGACCGCAGGCGTGTGCTAGACATGCCAGCTTTCACACCGTCAATTTTCACGAATATGTATTCCTCATAATATCATTTGTATTTGATTTCATTATGTTAGTGTAGAAGTAAAATTGGTTGACATTAATAGTTGATATAGAAATTCGATCATATTTCATGTAGGCCAACTGAAGTCGGCGCCTATTGGCCACTAGAACAGTTGATTTCGTTTCGTTTGTCTACTGCTCAGTTTGGCATAGAAGCCCAGAGTATGAAAGATTTCACGGCGTGAATTCTCACGACCGTAGTTCTAAAAATATTTATTTCAGTTTTATGTAATTTTTCTACTAAAGAAATAAGATAGGTGTACATAAATTCAGCATATTAATAAATACACATGGACCGATTCAGCTCGTGATTGGTTGAGCGAATGTTTACTTTTGATTCCAGTTTTATTTTGTATGCACTTAATTTGTATGAATTTTTTAAGAAATTACAACTTGAAAGAAAGTACATCCTTTTATATGTCCGATGTATTTGATATTTTTAATTATTCACAACTTCTATTAGGTTAGTTTGTATTTTATAAATTAGTTTGTAGATTGTTCCTAAGGCAGAACTATAGAAACGCGTAACATCTGAATGGGCTCATGTTACTTATTAAATTATCATTAGTGAAGACTTGTAGACTGAGCATGAAAGGCTTCTTCGAACATACAAGAAATGTTGGGAGTATATTATATCAAGCTGTACTAATCGAACTAAAATAGCTCTTCGGTGGTCTTTTGTTTGAAATTGAAATAGCTATATTGTGATATGAAGGATTGAAAATATAATTTCGAATATATAGTAGAAGTCAATAAAACGTACAGTTGACCAGATTTAAATTTTGTAGAAATATTTTGAATGGATAATATACTTCGGAATTAAACCGAGAAATACTTCCTAATTTCTAGACGATGTCCTTCTGAACAGGTATATTGTTGAACTAGAACGACAATTATCGTTGAACCAAAACTTGATCAGTTTTCATCCAACATTTATTGTTCAAAGTGACATTAGATGAATAGTAGGTCTACTTTACTTTCTGATAACTTTTTTATAAGATTGTTAAAAGTTAAAACAATACCTGTTGAATGTCTCTATAACTATTCAAAAATGTATCCAGTATTTCAGTTCACTTGGGCCCTATGTTTTTCAATAATTTTGGATGTAGTCATTTTTATGTACTTTTGCCAAACGTACTATCGAACTCCAATAACAAAGAAATTTAAATATTTTTCCCTTCCCGCAATTGACATTTACTAGCATGAATATATCACAGTGGGTTGGTATTAACATTGATTAAGCGTACGTATTATAATTGGACAGGTTTTAAGTTTGAAAAATATTTTGGTATATTGCCAGACATGGGTCCAGTTTACAAACGATACATTTGTTGATAAGAGATAATTACCGGATTAACTTGTTATTAATTTTGTTATCTGTTATATGTTTGTACCTTGTTTAATAATTAGCTCAGTCAACCGATTTTGATACTTGGTAAAACGCAGTCTCAACATTATATTATAACGAAAAACAAATATAACAGATACACAGAATCAAAAGTCAGTTCATTCTAGCTTGAATATAGCTATATGAAGGTAAGATAGCTGTAGTAAAAGATTTTAGTCTAATATCATTTGTTGTATGGTGATATATAAAGCCGCCCCGGTGGCCAAGTCAACTATCGCTAGCGGTAGAAACTGAAGTCAGGTCGGGCGTGGGTTCGAGTCCCGCATAAGGCATGGGTTTTTGTAAACGTCCTTTCACCTATCATCACTCCATCGTTTTACTATCATCCGCTCACTCGTACCCCCGTATAAACTAGCTGTTGGTGGGGTCGTTAAGCAACATAAAAAAGGGGCCCATACACCCTAAATGAATATATTTGGCTTTTACACTGTTAGCGATTATGAATGATATAATATACGGTCACAAAAAATGAACAGAGATAATATACAAGTTTATATTTTATTTTGAAGTAATATACTATCATTGTGTTGGGTATAGCTGGTTTATATTATAGATGATCATAATGATCCTCTACGAATACAAATACTGATTATTTTTTTGCAAAACGAATCAATTTCCTTCTAGCAAGGTCTTATATCGTATAACAACAACAAGTAATCGATACAACCGATAAATATTTCAAATTTCAGTCACATTCCGATTCTACACATTCTTGTATCCAGGAAAGATGAAGGTTCCGATCGATCGCCTCCCGTATTCCACACCACTAACGCACGGGTGGTCCGCTACTTCATCTCTATCGTGAATACAAGTATATCATCTTACTTATGGAATGGTGGGAAACTATCAGACCAAACGGAATAAATATTAATTAAATATCAAGTTCAATAGATATTACGTTTCATTCACGATTTAATTCAAGATTCAAGATTTTTTACGAAAGAAAACTAATTTATAGATTTTTCATTTTTGAAATCTATATAATTAAAATGTTATTTAAGACCAAATATTTGATTTTAAAAATGTTGAAGATTCAACCTATAACTGTTCAGTAACATTAATTTCGATTTACTATTCAATGATACATATATGTATTCATTACAATGGTCCCAGTGATTTCTGTTCAAGTAGGCCTAGATGATTTTATCAATGTATCATTATAACGAAATTTATTCTAATCAATTGTGAATCATCATTGTTTTTCGTTTTACGCTTCTATGAACGTGGAACATAAATAATTTTTAAACATAGTGCAGTTGACCTCTCAAACTCATTTATTAAACCCTAACTCACCTGCATACGGAACCCATGTTAAAAATAACCACCCATCTTGAAATAAAAAAAACTAAACTTCAAAAAAACAAAAAAGAATTAATCTTCTCGTGTGAGCCGCACGTCAACCTTCTTGCATACGAAACAAAGCCGAACATTAAATAGTAGCTCTAGAGACGATAAGTTTCACAGAAGCGCACATATTTAAACCCTTCTATTGCTTTATCTCTATTCGTGATTGATACACTTTAACCTGTGTTCTATCCAACAATGGAAAACAATTAATAGCTAAGTTACCTCCATGGTTAACGTACGTTACGTCTTATCAGAGTTTCTAAAGAAAGCAATTAGTCGTGTTCTTTTTATTATCTCTTTCAGAAGATCCATCTAAGCCTGTCATAGTATTATAGTATTTATTATTACGGCGTTGAAAGATGGAAAGATGGATGTTTCAAAGCTGCTGGGTTTTCTACTGAACAACTAATTTATTTTCTCGGTTGGATGCTGACGCGCATTGTGTGCGGGAAAAATGTTTAGAGATTTTTATTGATATTTTTATTGTTGGTGATGGATATTAAATATGTTATTAGATAAGTGTAGTGAAGATTTTAATTTCGTCTACACACGGAAATTTTTTATAGATCTTTGTTTCTTCTTTTTGTCGTTCTGTACACCCGAAAGGAAGAACCAATTTCATTTTTAAATGCCATTTCAAGAGCTAAAAATTCTAACATGTAGAAGATCATTAGAAAACTATGATTAAATACGTTATTCAACCTAAATATTTAAAAATTGCAATAAAAATTGGTATCTATTGAAAAAAATCGCAAAAATTAATTTTCAAATGAAATTTTATATTTTTTTGAAAAACTACAAGATTATTTTGAAGGCGACTACCTCGTAACATACCACGTATTCCTAGTATAAGTTTGTCTTTCTATTTTTCATTTCTAGTGAGTGTTGTTGGTTCATCCCCATGTTTACACCCCCTTGTTTACAATCACTCCATTAGGATGAAACGTGGTGTTTTCTAGCCACTAAATCCTAAAAATAACGTCTCGAGGGAGGTTAGACTTGTGTATTTCCTGTCAGTCTACGATTCTTCGCAGGGGTTAAAAAGTGTCTCTTTTATCAACATTCTAATTTGTCTTTTACAATCATCAAACAGTTGAATTCAGTTCTATTGAGACCGTCAAGGAGGTACATGCGCGGTGCTTATAAAAATGGAGAAATTCATCTTTACTCTTTTTCCGATGTTCACTAACCAGTGTAATTGAATAAGAAGTATATCAACCCTAAAATAATTGTATGCTCTTTAATTAATATGATATTCTATTTTTGTGAATTCGATCAGCTATGAGATAATACGTCAATGGATACCAAGAATGTGATAGAATTCATTGACGTTTATATTAAAACCAATTCAATTTAGATAGTAAGAATGTCATATTAATTGAAGAGCATAGAATTATCTTGAAGTTGATATACTTTTTATTCACTTACACTAGTTCGTGAACATAGAAAAAACATATAGGCCTACTTAGATGGAATTTCTCTAGTCTTATAGGCACCGGGCGTGCACCGGGCCCTCTTAATGACAAGTCATGATCGTTTGCTACGTGCAACAATAATTTGTAAAAATCACCGCCAGATGAACTTGTTTGGGAGTAAAAAGTTTGTTTCTAGTCATTATAAAATACGGTACGTAGAATAATTTATGAATTCCTAATGACGCCCGTTTCGAGAAAAATTGATAGATCTCATTATCTCATCTCATCTTTTTGCCCTAGCTAATCTCATCTCAGTATCTTCTCCTGATCTGTATATATCTACATTTTATAATGATCACTTTTAGTAACCTAAATTAACCCCTTATCATAGATAAAATCAAAGTTAATCGATGCCCACTTCTCGCATGTATACAATATGAGTGACAGCTCTTCTTTTCACACGTCTCTCATCTTTGTCGGCACCTGAAGGGTGAGTGAAGGGGGAGGGGTTAACATTCTAAACGACCCCAATCATCCCTTAATGAAGACGTCAATTGACGTGTCACGAGTGTTTTTTGGGCGTCGCCCCCCTTAACGGAGGCGAGATCGTGATCGTGTTCTTTGGCGCCTTACCCAAACCCTAATCACGAGCAGAGAATGGAAGATTTAAGATTACTTCGTGGGGAACGTTTAATTGTTGTACTAGTTTATATCGACGATTTGGTGTTCTCAATTGAGTTAGGTGACAATCTATGATCTTATAGTGATAAAAATCGGGGAATATATTTTATGTGGTTTCTTTAATTATAAGTCTAATCGTTAAAGTTTAGGTTTACTCCTTTCGCTATACTCTCTGTAGGACCTTTATACGCGCTTCAACATTGCGAGTTTTTCAAATGTAATATTTCAATTGATCTATATATGTCCGGCAACTAGTCGTATTATTTAATCCAGGAAAACCAATCCAGGAAAACCGTATACACATATACCTTCTGTGGATGAGCGGAAATCTACATTGGATAGGATTGAAAACTATTATATTTATAGGCCTATATATATATTGCTATAACTATTTGTATTCGTAATTTTGATTTGTTCTGTAGTGCATTTTGTCAAACTTTATACGTCACAAATCGAAGTGCAATGCAATATAAAATACTCAAGTTTCAACTTTTATTATTGTCAGGACGACTTGGCAGTTGTAATATTTATAATTATAATATAATTTTATTGCTTATGCATTTTTGCGTTGCTAACAAAAATACTGTACAAGTAAAAAAATAATCAACGCTAGTCGTGATTTAATGATTATCTATCGTTAGAATCGAACTGTAGAAATTTTATCTTTCACTAGACACTTAGAATATACTTTTTTCTTTATGGTAATAATAAATAAAACAACAAAAGCATTGCATATCAACCACAGGAAAATAATAGTCGATATTCCCAAGTTCAATAACACTTGCGTTCACAGCACAATGCACTTGTCAATTTAATACCAATACCACTACACCCAGTCTCGATTACGCATACGGTGATTCAATATGGTAATCAATACAAAGTGCATTCATTGTAGGCTATATAGTTGGTGATTGGTTTTCTAACCTGTTTCGATAACCACTGAATATCACATGAAAATCTCGGTGGCAATTGCCCAATTGTATGATCATTTCTCCACGGAAACAATACACGTAGGTGAAGAGGAACTGCCTACGTAAAGTATTCAAATGTTATCTCATGGGGTTTTGTATAATATAAATGTATTCAAGACACACTCGGAGCAATAAGTGAAAAATGCAATAAATTTCATTTTGAATGTGTCGGTATTCTGATAATAATAAATATATTTACGTAGGGTACAATTTTTATGTGAGATCCCACTCTATTTTTCTAGATCCTGTTCTTGTAGACACACTATATTCTGGATTATATTGCTTTCTCAGTTGAGATTGGGAAATTTGATGTATTTTTATCGTTATATTTATTTATTATGAAAACTAAAGAATATGATATTAATCTTTTATATAAAGTGTGATAAATGTTCACACAGACATGCACATAATCTTGAAAGAAGCTCATAATATCGAGTGTGCATGAGGAAGAATCAGGGCAGTATGAAATATGATATAGAAATAAACTGCAAGTGTATGAAGTTTCAAATCTGAGTTTTATAAACTAGGCAAACGCAGCATATGCGTCGAAAGACGAGCGAGATATCTAAATAAAGTATAATAGAAAACTCTACACACCTTGACTCATATCAAATGTACTTCGTTCGGTTACTATCGAATCTAGTAAACCGTGAATCTTGACTACATGGTTCTGCTCATTTCTATATAGCCTATATATGATGAAAAAACAAATAACATTTTCCTCTTCAAAACGGCTGTCCCGTTTTGCATACAAATTCGTGATAGTTTGTACAATTTTTGTGTTGACGTTCAGGGAAAATTTGAATTTTTTTCCGAGAGATTTCATTTTCAAATTTCTTTTTCTACTCTTTTTTTTTAGAAACTTTGAGATGGTGTTTCTCAAAAATTATACAAGTGATTTGACCAAAAAGTACATAGTTCCAAGTTGGATAAGTCCGCGTTTACAGAAAAAGTTTCATGTCGATCAGTCGAACCGTGCGACCTGTGGAGCTGCTTACAAACAAACCAAAAAAACACGCAGACAAAGCTCCGTAAGAGTGGGATAGAGGTCTTCGCTATCTCTCATCTAATAAAATGTATCAATTTGTATAATGATTTAAAATTTACAGCATCAGTTTTTGTTAAACTACTATTTTTAGTTCCTTTACGATCTCGTTATCGTAGGGTGAATCGACCGAGTCAGATTTTACTATGTATAATTATCCTAACTCTATAAAAGATTTTATAATACCGAACTTCTATCCAAAGTTCCAACATTCAACTAAAAATACACCTGTGTTTTTAAAATGAAGATTGTTTGTTCTCCTTCCTCATTCTGATATACCGGCTGTTTCAGTTACTGATTTAAATACATTCCATTTTTATTAGACCCACCCACATAATCTATGTATCTTACTTAAATTCTAAATTATTCCCTGTCATCTTGAGACAATAGCATCGCAGCTGTTGTCTCAACGAAATGTTTTGTCCAATACAATAATACTAAAGATATACTTGTATGCAAGAAAGTAGTAGGACGATTACCAACTTGATATTTGTAATAACTTCGGTATAATTATATAATTTTGTTGCAACTTCAAGGATTTAACGCAGTTGAAACATGCAGATCATCTTAAATTTCGTTCTGAAAAATCAAAATACCCATAAAATGTACCATATATAAATCTTTATTATATGTCATGGTATACATGATTGACGTTCGACACATAATATTAATAAAATACAAAATTAATGAAGTATAAAAAACACACAATAATAATAGATCGCACATGGATGATTAGTAAAAAAATCTTGGTAGACAATAATGAGAAAGTAATAAACAGTAATATGAAAAATTATTTGTATAAACAGTAATATGAAAATGACATAAAAATAATACAAAAATGATGAATAATTATGCTATGAATGTGAGTATATAATTGGTTTCTCAAAATGGCAATAGACCTTTTTAAGGCTAAAATTCCTATAAAATTATAAAATATAACAGATATTTGTCTTCATAACGTTGGTAACCGACCTTCTTCTTTCGAGGATAGAAGTTATATATAGTTGGCTGATAACCTACGAGATTCAGACGATCGTTAAGCGACATTATTAGTTACTATTTAGTCTTTCTATGCGCTATAAAATATTCATGTTGATGTGGGCTTACCTACACTCTCTTGGTGTGGTAACCTTTATATAAACACTCGTTCTCTTTTAGACTATACAGCAGTATAATGTTGGTGGGCAGTGGAATCGGGGAGGGCTAGTCCCGCCTTTATACTTGCCAAAACACGTGCTGATGGCTTTCGTCTGCTGTCATCGCCAGTTTTATGGACTATGGTTTTGTGATTTGATGAGTCAGAATATTGTCTGGTTGATTAATTGGATCATTTTCAATCAGTTTTTGCTAGTATTTTCAATGCAAATGAAGAGAAATGACGTAACTCCTCTCGTAATGTGAGCACATGCTTTTAAAATTTAAAGTCGAACTTGATTTGATATTTATATGGAATGGTTTTTACCTTCATTTTCAAATTGAGAGAGATTCAGATATGGATGTTAATGCATTTGTTGCTGTAAAATGAGTTGAATGTTCAAGAAATCTCAATTTAAACCCAATATTAAAAAATAATCGCAATTTCTCATATATATAGCCCTATATATATATATATATATATATATATATATATATATATATATATATATCTATATCTATATATATATATATATATATATATATATATATATATATATATATCGACCTATGGAACTCCATTGATTTATAGAAAACACGATTATATTCATTATATTGATTATTCAGAGTGAAGACTATTCAATTTTGTTATTACATAATTCAATGTGTTTTTATTTTATTCACAATTTATTATTTTCGTGATATCAAATGGGTTTTCCAAAAAAAAAGCCGGTTTTGAATATAATATAATTTCATTTTTATAGAGCATTTCAAATATAGTCCCGTATATCATCGCTGAACGTGTAAGTACATATACAGAATATAATTCATTTACTTTTTGCCATAAAGGCAAAGGCTACGTATACACCAACATTAATATTAATTCTAATCTATTAATTCATTCCCTCAGTGATGCATTTCGAGCAATTATGTAAATAATAAATTGTCAATAGCTCCAAGGCATGTTGTTTTAATAATGAGTCAAAGGCTGATAGCCTGATATATACTATGTTTTAAATACATTCCTTTTCTGTATATAGATGTGATCGTTACGTACACGACCGCACCTTCATTATTCTTAGATTTTACTTATGAATACAAACTCAATTATAGCTTATTAGACATCGTGAAGAAAAACACTATTTTATTCACTCATTTAATACCGTTTTAAGTGACCCAGAGATGAAAAGCAAGAGACAATTTTCCAAAAACAGCTATGAAATGTAGCAGAATACTGTTTTTAAGTGTCTTTAATAGTTAACCCCACAGTTAGTAAACAAAATACAAAGATAGATTTTCATCGAAAATTCAGTCGTTGAAAGTGATTTGAAAATAAACTCACATACATAAAAATAAATACCCAACGCCCTTTTCGGTCGACGATAAAAAAACGATTATTATTTTTCCTCATTCCCAAATGTATATTAAAACGGTTCCCGGTCTTCTATATAAAATATAAACGAACAGAATCGAATACTTATTGAACAGATAAATCTACTTTCTTTACTATATTACCGCTTCATTATATTGTTTAGGAAGGCGAACCCTAACGCCTACCAAATGATTTACTTGCACCTTTAATATAGGTTACGGCTCGTTTACGAGATTGTGTTGAGGGGGGGGGGGGGGGGGGTAGAGAGGGTAGAAGAGGTGATAATGATTAGGGGGGAACTTGGGTATAGGTAATCCCGGGGCAATTTTAAAACCATACTCACGTGAAATAACATGCATTCATTTCGTATCACACGATCGTCATTCGGGCGTGACATTACATGCAGCCACATATGCCTGGGGTCAAACAGTCAAACTATAATGTCATCATGGAATAAATGTAATAAAAATGTATACATTTTTAATATATTTTTATTTTATTAGATAAATTTATCTGCACGTTAAATCTGTTAATTAGTTTGTCTGTCATTTAATCAGTTTTGAGTGGTTTGAAACACATTGTATATTCTTGTTATACATTGCCATTTTGTTCTGTGACAATTCATTTGTGGAGTTCATTTCATGCTATATGTTTTCACTTGAATAATCTGAGATTTGATTGACACATTTAATTAGAATCGTTCGGGAGTATAATAGTTGTGTGATGATTGTTTATTCACTTTGAAATAAATTGCTAATCCCATAATTTTCGTTTTTATTGTCAATGTGTAATTATTTTTCAAATATTTTCTTTTGAATTGTTTCATTGAATGAGGCCTCGGCTTCTGCTGACGTGTAAGCTTCCATTACTTGGACCCTCTTGACGGTAATTTTTCATTAAAAAAAACAAAAATTGTTCCATTATGATTCCAAAGAAATGATATATCCTAATGCCAGTAAAGAATTTTGATACCAAAATTAAACTAACCAGCATAGCCTACTCAATTAGAACATCAAAGATTCCTCAGAATGTTCAAATTGAAAATGAGTTATCAAAATAATTATATTTTAATTTAGTTACAAAAATAAATCTTACACTTATTTATAAACTTCATATTTTATTGAGTTCCTATATATTGCACTTTTCTTCTGCAATACAGTCATATGTTCATATATCACTGTTCATATATCATTTCAATATATATTCAACTCGAGTATTCTATCTCAAATTGATATCAGTGGCTCGTAGAGATAAAAGTAGAACGTGATATTTAATATGCATAATCAAATGTAACTTATGTATATCTATAATCCGTGTATGTTATGATATGCGAAACGTTTAGTTTTTCAGTGTATTCATTTCTCTATTCCAAGTACTGTACCGATGAATAGGTATAATCTTTAATCTATTAATATAAGAGAGAATAACACCGCACATTGTAAGCATTGACTTACAGAAGCTAATCTGAATGAATATTACATTCTCTTAAGCCCGCAAGTATGAAAGTATGAAGTATTAAAATATATGGTATACTTGCATTCACAAAATAGGTCGTCTATCAACTTAAACTCAAAAATCTCCGTTATGCCTGTGGTGTTTTGTTTTTCAGGATGTGATTTATGATTAGAAACACAAATGTACACTTTTCAAATATCTGTAATTTTTTTAATTCAAATTATCGAAGTTGTTTGGTGGTCGACCATTTTCGTTTCTGGATTTAATTGTATAAACTCATAAACAGCTCTTAAGAAAAATAAAATAATATTTTTTTTAGATCACATTGGTTGACGTCGAGTGCTACGCGAAGTGCAAATGAGACTCGATTCAAGAATTAAGAATTCAAAAATTTGTTGTTGAATTATAATGGTATAAACAATAAGAGTTTAACAATTGAAATTCACTCGTAATTAATATATAACACACTTATATTTCGTCACTATTTGAGGATGTGATTTTAGAAAAAAATCTGTATAATAGGCCTAATTATTAGCTCATATTTGTTATTCCCAAAAACATTTAAATACATTTCGTCATAACAAGTAAGAATTAGTTGTAGTTTATCAAAGAAATTATAAAACTGTTTGGAAATTCTATACTCCCTACTATTTTACAATCAAGCATTTACATAACGTATATGCCTAGGCTATACTATACACAATTAACCAACCATGAACCGTATAATAATATAATCAAACAACTCACGATGTCTATAAACTATTATTCCACTAGCAGCTGAAGAAATGCTCCAAGTTCTTTGGTCCAAGAGAAGAATAAAATAATGAATACATGTTTTTCTCTATTAATAAGACACAAAACAAAACATCTTAATAAAAATAACAAAGGTCTATTCAATTGGACCAGAACAATAGGTGATGAATAGACAATAATCAAAGAATACGATCTAAAACAAAGATGTCGTGATTAATGAGTATGCGTGCGCATTCCGGTGGCGAGGCTGATGTATACGTGATGATGTGTTTTTAAAAGGATTTCAATTATCTCTATAGCCGACGTGAATTAATAAAACACGGTTTAAGTTAATTGAAAAACGTTTAATTTAATAGGCCGTATATCCTCCTCAGTTTTCATTGTAAGCATATATATTCATAAGCGTCATGGTCGATAGAAAAAATCTATCTATGAAAAAAATCGAATTGCCGAGTAATTACTCAAGTTAAGTAACTTAATTCGAACAATTTAAGTTGATCTATCCAAGTTTAGTATGCCTTTGAAGGTAAATATTACGTTGAGTTACCGTGATCCATATTCAACCATTTTTTTGTGAACTGTAGGACTAAACTATAGTTCAATTTATCACCTCAAGAAAAGATTCGAGTTCTTTGGTCCAAGAAGAATAAAACAATGAAGTGGATAGTATTAGTTTCAAGTTATGTGTCTTAAGTTGAAGTTAAATATGACCCGATAGTTACTGAGATCGCCCTTGAGGTGCCCCGTCTGAACGATCCTACCTTTCATTCTTGACCTTAATTGGGATGGATTGATTTTGTATGAAGTTTATATGGTGATGAAAAAAAGTCAGGTTTCATAGAGTGCAATTTCTGTCGTTGTAATTTATCATCAAAAAATAAAAGGAAGATAACACTTTTTCTGATTGTTATCATTGACCAAGAAACCATATAGTGCGTGCCCCGTAATAAAAACGGTCTGTTCTTTTCGCCCTTTAATTGTTTTATGAAAGTATTTAAATCATTTCGTCCTTTAAATGTTTGTATTATCATATTTTAAAGTTATTAATTGCACATTCAAACGAAATGCATGTATAGGCCCATATATCATTAACATGAACTGTGCTAAAATTCACATAATATAGCCCTTTAGGCATTGTTAAAAATATATTTAGTCTACGTCTTGAGTAATGGTAATAACAAATCAAAACAATGTTTTCGGGTTTAAGACCAGCTGTAAATAATTGGTCCATTAAAATTCCGTTCAACCATCACTTGTAAATACCAAGTATAGGCAAATTACTGGACACCAACTTACTGAACAATAAAATTTAAAAAATAAAACCGTGCTCATTTGACTCGTTGCTTGTCTTAGCAGAATACAGAGCTATGGGTGCAATTACTTCTAGATTGACGTGTGAAAATTATATTTCCTACTATAGATTTAAACGACTTCCCTCATTATTTTCACATATTTCAAAATTGCGATGGTTCATTCGGGAAAAAAATAAAGAATCAACGAAGAGTAGTTTTACGTCATTAAATGTAGAAAAAAAAATATTTCCAAGTTCATCCACGAGGTTTAGTTGGCTTTCTCCTAAATTAATATACACGTATGTTTATTCACTAAAGGAATTGTCTCTTAGTCAAACGACTTATTCTTAAAATAAAAGCCATGTAATCGTGAAAGTCTTCTTCGTATTCTTTTATATACGACAACTTACTTAAGCGGGGATTTAAGACCATAATTAAATAATACTGACATGTCATTTGAAATTTGAATAGCAAAACACCTGCGTGCGCATATCACGTGATATCGTGACATACGACTTTTGTGCGTCGTGCGTGTTTTTTTTAAATGGAGTTTAACGACGCGTTGACGCGCTTTAGATGGCACCTGAAGTCTATATTATGCTAGTCCATTTAGTGTGCGTTGAATTTAGATGATCGGCAGGAGAGATGGTTAAATTGCTAAATTATGTTAAACTGCTGATAGAATCAGGGATACAGTATAAATATGAAGATTTCTTGTAGAGATAACGACGTACATGAATTTTTAGGTCTAATCGAAGTTGAAGTGTGTATTTTATATTTTTATTTATGGTTTATTGATTAAATATCTCTAAATTATAATCCTACCTTGTATGACATTTGAGAAAAATTGATAAGAATACATGAAATAATAATTTCTTTCTAAATAATTTATCATTGTATAACTATTGTACATATAGGCCTACACATAATGACTATTGTATACAAGTTGGTTGAATATACTGATTACCAAAGAATCTGTATCACTAAGGAAAATGTATATTTGTTGAAGATATAGGCCTACGAAACTGATAATATTATTGTACATAATTTAATTATCAACAATTTACTATTATTAATTAATATTATTGAAAATTAATTAATATTCACTTGTCCGAAAACATAATACTTTTTACGCCAGTGTGTACTGTACTTTACTATTTAGGTCTCCTCATTTGCTTTTTTTAAATTTCATTTTTAACCTTTTCAATTCTACCAACCTAATAAATATACACTCAAATTTATATTTTTGTATAAAACAATATCTTCATGCAAGATTTTTAAATATAGCATTGACTGTAGAAAACCTTAATTAAACCACTTTTGTTTTCATTACAGGGAGAAACTATCACATAACGTTTTAATTAGATGGCGATCTTGACTCCACAAAATTTAATCATCATAAAGAAGCCATAACACTTCGAACACAAAATTAACTGAACTTCATTATATGTCACCAACTCCGAGGGTATACATGCAGTCAAGTCACTGTTTTGAACACAAAATCATATCAAGTCACTTTTCCCTGACTTTCCCACTAACTGATAGCATATATTTTTAATGCGAATAGAATCGAGTGAAATTGTATAACAGCTCATTTTTCCTGTATTCAAATAAGGTTTAGCGTTTAACCGGGCAATTGAGAATTTTACCTACTAAATCCTACTAAAACTATAACTGAAATGTACTAAACCCTATTATATAGGAACAAACAGAAAATTATCTACACTTCGCTTTTACTCAGACCTCGTTTGAATAAATCCTCTACCCTCCATGTTAAACTATTTAAATGTCTAATGTAAAACTATACGAACTTATTCTGCTCCATTTGTATTTTTAGATATATATTAGAATGAAGCTTATGTCTATTAAAATTGGTTCTTCAATTTAATTTTTCAAACTCTGTTTTCACTCTCCTGAACAATTTGTACGTTTAGTGACAATTATCTATTTGTTCCCTGGAGGTGGTGTAATAAATTCCTCAACATTTTACCGACACCATTCATACTAAAACAACTGAATGGTATATACTATTAAAAAATCTCAAATCTCCCCCCTTTCATCTTGACGACATCTGAATGAAAGCCATTGTTTGTTTTTATTGTTCTCCATTCGTGTATATGTTTATAGTGTGTACTATTATGGTGGGCGAATAAAACAGGAAGAGAGATATGAACAGTGAAAACTGAAATAAAAACTAGAGAGACAATTCTTCCTATACTTGAAAGTATGGTACGCCATTGAACAAGAATCCTTATAAGGCTAGGACCATCTATATACTAATGGTTCTACGTTTGATATATAAGGAAAATACTCCACCCTGCATGGTTAGTTTATAGGCCTTTTCAAGTATAGGGTGTTTTCTCTCTCTCTCTTTCTTTCTCTCTCTCCTGTGCGCTCTCTCTCTCTCTCTTTCTCTCTCTCTTACAGTACCGTATATGGAATTAACAACGTATTGCTATATATTACTTCTACCTTAGCTAGGGTCATGATTTGGACACACGAATGCGGACGTTATTTGAATTTTTAATTTCTACTAGATGTTTCATCAGGTGATGTTGTATAAGATGTTGTATAGACATTACGTCTGTAATCCTTGATTTAACCTTGCAAATAATTCATCAAGTATTAGAAATTTGCGTATTTTGAAATCTACTTGTAGCTTCATTCATCTTTTTCTTTGTGGTTTTTGAATTATTGAAGACATATTGGTATTTTGTTGACCCGTCTATTATGTTGAATAAATTATATTCAGGTTTTTTAATGAATACGTTATGACTCACGGAGAACTGTTGAACATGGGTCTCTAAATTATATTTAAAAGACTTGAGTTCGTAAAATGGGAATGAAAAGTGTGAAAATTTGATTAATATCCAAAAATGTATGACTAGAAGGAAATCGAAAGAAAATCAAAAGAAAGCTCGAAAGAAAATTCGTAACTTATATTCCCTGAAGATCTTTTGTATTTTTGAGAAACAGTTCGGATATATCACTGTGGAGTCATTGCCAATTACCTATTTGATTTGAATCATGTTTTATTATGTCTCTAAATAGCATATGGCACAAAATCTCTTTTAAAATAATAGAATATATCTAAATAAAATTATTCATAAAATCCAATTTGTTTTGGGTGAAACATCAGACCATACTTGTCTATAATAAATAAATGAATAAAAACAGCTTCTCAAATCTTTTCAAATTTGTTTCGTGCCTTATTTTTATCTCTCGAGGCCATTTTGTTTTCAATTCTCGGATAATTGCTTCTTACGTCTAGGTGCGATATCTAGTACACAAATTTAATAGCTTGCAGGCACGAACTAAAAGTTAGTTATAATATATATTATATATATTATATATATATATATATATATATATATATATGTATCTCTTTCAAGTATGCACGCGTTCGACAGTCCAAGTAATACCTATAAACTGAAGAGCCAGAAGTATTTTGAAAACTATCGTACCCAAATTCAACGTAGAATTATACAAATGTGTTACTACATTATCAATTTAATTTTTGTCTCTAATATGGCTATCAATTATATTCATACATTTTTGAAAGTATTTTTTCAAATATTTACTTTTTACTTGTGAAAAAAACGATCAAAACATCTAGTGAGGAAAAATTATCAAGTAGGCCATATTATCAAAAATGTAGTATCAAAAAGTATAGCGAACAAATAATACGCTATATATATATATATATATATATATTTCAATGTCACATACATCATAATACAAATACAGACAACAAAGATATTGTTTAAATAACTATTTTCCCCACCTTACTCGTCATATCTATTACAAACGTTTCAACCTAGAACGCCCTATGCATCGCCCTATACTTAACATATATACACAATTCCATCCAACAAGTCTACACTGCGGTATCACTTGCATTTTCTACCACACATTTCGCACACAATCTGTGTAACCAGACAATTTTATTGTCCACCATATAATACTGTGAGTTTGTACAACAGCTTTCTGTTTGCAGTTGTACAAACGCGACTCTTATCAGGATAGAAGATGTGTAAAGGCCCATTCACGATTAACTTGGGAACTTACAAATCGTTTATAATACCGTATTTCTCGTTACTGTTCACAACAACATTAAACGTAGTACTTAACAGACGCAGTAATGTAGAAGGTTGCAAACTCCAAACTTAATTTCTTAAATTTACGGATAACGTATAGGAATCGACCAATCAGCGCTTAGTTCAAACATACGGTCGGCCGCCATTTTGGCGGAATGTTTCTAGCCTATTGTTTGTTAAGAACAATATAGGAAACAATACTCAAAGATGTGTGAATGAATTAGGACATCGTGAAGAATAAAACTGCAATAATTCTATAATTTCTCATATAATAAAACATTCAAAAATAATTGTAAGCTCTCATTAGACTTGAAGGAGACTACTTTTAGTTTATGTTGCTTTCAAGTGACAGCTGATGAATAGATCTGTTTGAACTGGTTGAAATTAGACCACGGACAAAAAAAGCTGCTTTTATTGTCTGTGATTAGACGTAAGAAGATTGTCGTGAAAGAAGTAGCATTTTTAAGTTTACAATCTTAAGTTGAAGAAATAAGTTCAACGTTAAGTTTAATCGTGAATAGGCCTTAGAGAGATGAGTGTAGAAGTCGGTATACCAGTTCGTGCTCATATAATAAGAGCTGCCTAGATACCTGAGTTACCCCCTCCTTCCCCCCCCCCCCTCCCCCCGAGATTTGAGATAACAAAGTGAGGATAGTATTCAATTATTCAGTGTGTGGAGTGTCATGATGTCGGGATGATAAATAGGGAAATTAATCACATTTTTACATAAGAATCTTTTAACAGTGGTTTCTCGATCATTTATATTATATAATAATGTTTGATATAACAACAACAACAATAACAACCTTTCCTTATCATTGGATCTGTTTCAGTTGGGCATACTAAAAAAAGGACTAAGATTTTAGACTTGAAAAATGTTGAAAATGTATTAATTCTTGAAAAAACGTTGAATACTCGTTAGTTGGTTGAAGGAATGGAGTTAGAATTCAATATATTTTCAAGTTATTTTATATGTAATCTAATGAACTTGGACGCATTTTTTCATTTGGGTTCAAGGAAAGAGAAATGATAACCAAAATAAATTCAAATCATCGATTAATTTTCAAATTTGAGCTATTTATAGTCGAATATGTTCAGTAGCACTGAACAATTCAGTAGCAATTCAGTAGCACTGAATTTTTTGCATCTTGAAGATCTTGAAGGTGTTTTTTCCTATCAACAGATATTTTTCAATTATATAATTTTGTAATATACGTTTGGACCCTGAAGAAGACGAGACCATTCTCGTAGAAACGTTGGTCGATTTAAAATAAAAAGTATCACGATTATAAAACAGCCTAGTTTTACTTATTATAATCATATATATATATATATATATATATATATATATATATATATATATATATACTAGCTGTCACCCCGTGTTTGAGAAACACGGGCCTCTCCTTTTCTCCTATTAACGCTACCTCCCTCCCCACTACCCCTCCTCACTCGACTTCTCCTCACCCACCTCCTCCTCCTCCTCTACATGCCCTCCTGTCATCGATTCCCTCCCCCTCTCCCCTTTCTCTCTCTATCTCTCCCTCTCTCTCTCTCTCTCTCTCTCTCTGTCTTGCTCTTCTTTTTTCACTCTGCATTACACTTCCTCTCTGTCTCCCCCCCTTCCCCCTCACACGATTCGACTGTGTGACGTGTCATTGCCACGACATGGCGTATGAAGCACAACGGTACCAGACAGCGGAGTGTCTGCCATCTAGCGTGTACTTCCGCAACCTTAAGCGTGACCGCAGGAGAGACAGAAAGAAGGAAGGACAGACCTGGGTAATTCTATTTATAATATATATATATATATATATATATATATATATATATATATATATATATATATATATATATATATATATATATATACATATATATATATATATATATATATATATATATATATATATATATATATGTGTATTGTTCAATATATATTATCAATATAGAACGAAACGTTCTAGAATGTTTCTATCACCAAGGACTTTATGACCACTCGAGATGATGATAATTTTGAATAGATTGTAATAATTATAACTACCTGTTAATAGTCATTAGTATCGCGTCAGTTATCATTGTGAAAAACTTTCACAATTTGATAATAATTGTGATTAAAATTAGAACTGAAAATTCAGCGTAGTGTATTTCTACATATGAGCCGCCAGTTATCGAGATACATTGGTTCAAACGAAGATCAAGTACAATGCGGAGAGTTGAATGCACGAATCCTGGCACGACCAAAATCAATACTGTATTGTATTGTATTTATTATCAATTCGGGAAATACCAGTGTTTTTACAGAGGCTAATATTTCCGGTGGTTGAATGATGAACTGACCTAAGTTTAACCCAATTAACCTAAGTATAAAAAAGATGATAGAAAATTGAATGAGTAAAATAAGGATAAGAAAAGAAAATTAAATTATAGTGTTGAAAGTAAGACGTTGAGTTGTCCCATAGTTGAAATAGACGTCATATGCGCCCGTGGAAGGCTATTCCATTGGCGTATGGCTCGACCCAAAATGGAGTACCGGCCAATGTTGAAATTGTACCGCTTGAGATTTACTTTTACAACATGATCATTTCGACCGATGAATTTTGGGGTTTCGATCAAAGATTTCAGGTCGAGCCATGCGGGATAACATCTCAATATGAAAACACAAATATTATTAAGAAATAAATGCAACATTCAATACAGATGCTAATCATGGAAACATTGTAGTTTATTTTCAAGCAGTAAGCTATAAAGATGAAGCTGGGTGTGTATATCCAAACGTTTCATTTCATTAATTCCAATTGCAGATCATAGACCAGTGTTGGGCTAGTAAATAATCCTCTTCAGTTGCCTTTAAAATATTGACCCAAACATCAGAGGGAATTACCACGAAAAACCACTAATTAAGGGTGAAAATAATCAGTTATTTGGAAATACTCGAAATTATTTATTTAAATGCAACATTTCAATGTAAAATGAACTTCTTTGGGCAAACTAGTTGATAATTATAATAGATTTGTATTAGTTGATAATTATCAATTAATAAAAAATTACTATCAATTTGCCTGAAAACGGTGTAGGTTCATTTACATCGAAACATTGCATTTAAATCAGATTATTCTAAGATTCTCCTCTGTTTTCTAAAATATTAGCCAACCAATAGCTTTTACTTTATTATACCACATAAGTACTTTCGATCAGGACGAGAATCGAACAAGTGTCTTCTGAATGACGGTTCAGCGTGGTAGGCCCCCTACCACGCTTAGCATATACCGGAATAAAGTCGACCCGGTTGTGTGACAGATTTAGGTGTCCAACCTTACCTGAACCCTAACCACATTTTACAACCATCCATTGAAAACTACCTCAAACCCAAGGTACACAACCAAGTTGACGTTATTCCGGTATACGCTCTTCAGCGTAGTAGTAGCCACTGGTCCACCCGTATCAGTATTCCAATTGTTTTTCAAGCGACAATCATTATCTACATCAGCAGATCCTATTCATGGCGGGGTATTTTTATTTATGTATTATAATTGGTTGGTGAGCTGGTTTTTAAATTTATTTCGAGATTTAATCGAGTTGATCAAGTATGTCAAAGGACGTAAATCAGAATAGGAAGTTAGTTGGATACATTAATTTGATATAGAACTCAGCTTGATCAGTGTAATTTTGAACACATGTACAGAACTTACGAGTGCATGGAAGTCGATTTAGCAAGATTGATAACTTTCGAACGATGAGAGGTATGAAAATGTTTGTATGGAGAAAGCACAGATAGTTTTAATACCTTCAAGATGGTATAAGTTATAACTATATTAACTCAAATAACTCAAATCGTATATATATATATATCATTTTCGATCTCCCCATCCAACGATGTCGGGTTTGGGGGGTGGAGGTGACTCCACCGTCGTTTCTAGGGCTTCCTGTGATGTCGAAGACGGTGAGCCATTCCGTCTTCTTGCCCGTACTCTGCTTCTCCAGCTTCTTCAAATTATCAAATCGTATAATAATCGAAATACGTATAGCGTACAGCTAAAAAACATTTTTTAGCTGTAAAACTTTTGACAATTATGAGAAAAGTTCAATTGATTTTACTTGTACCACCTTGTAGGTATCAAAAATGTATCTGAATCGTCCTCATTATAGAATTTTGATACCTCATACCGTTAATTCGGGAGTTATCACAAAAAACTGATATTTAGATAGAATTCACCTTAAATTTACCCAATATTTCTCCCGAATTGAACATTTTATTTAGTTTATTTAAAAATCAACATTTAATATATATGAAATTGTTATTTTCAGCTTTATAAAACTTCTAGTTCTGTGTGAATTTAGTATATAATAATTCTTCATATGTGATGTATTCTTTCATTATTTCTCGCTAATAGATTTAGCCAACTCGAAGGGGAAACACTTAATGCAATATACTCACACTTTGCTCATCCTATTCAATCAACACTTTAACAAACACAGAAAAATCATCATATCAAGTGATATTTTCAGGGTAATATGATTTTTCAGGATAACATTCAAGATAAGAAGCAACTGTGTATTTCTTGGTGTTGAAGTTTTCACAATTTAGTTGATACACGATCCCTTCTCGTGGAAACATGTTCATAACCAAGTTTGCATAGTGAAGCATCCCTTACTTCCTGCATCGCTTCGTCTGAAACAATTTTGAACTCCCCCCCCCCTCCCCCACTTCAACTTCATACACCTCTGAAAGAATTGTTTACTCAACTAATTGTTTGCCCTGGGTGTAGAATATGTACTAGCATCACCTGTTTGGGGTGGGTGCAAGCCCCACACCGCCTAACCGGAGTTATTTAGACAAAAATACCTTTCTGAACAAAACCATACCTCATATCCTTCCTTATTAACAGACTTGTGTGACTTGGACGCGTATTTCTGAGGAGAACTTGACTTCATGTGTTCTGGAACTAGCTCTTCATACGATTTAAGAGTACGATGATGTTATACTATTTTTTTTCGTGTTGTATGGTTTGTTATTATTTTATATCATTTTTAATTGTTTATATGTAGGCCTATTGGGAGTCGTAGTGCGAAAATATGTATTTAGGCTATTGGTTGTTTTCTGATGGTCACCATAGTCACTGAAATTATGATCACCCAAACTATATTATAGTAATATGCGTTTATTACGAAACTTGTGTATCTCACCCCCCCCCCCCCTTCTAAATTTTTTCATACTGAATACAGAGAAACATAAATGTGATTAATATAAAGTATGCATTAAAAATTAACTAAACATAAAATAATCTCATGGTGCTTTTTATAATACATTGATTTGATGAAATAATACATTTTGTAATAAAATCAGTAATTGAACGAATATTTATACTTATTGAATGCTACATTATTTTTCTGGCTATAGTTCAACAAAAGCGTAATAAAAAATGAATTTAAAGAAGGTTAATAATATCTTAGTAAAGAAACACTTTTTTTCCATGCCTTCTTCAGATGCAGCGTACTTGTCTTATCCACACCTAGATGTAAATATCGTATCTTTATGTCTACATACACTCATATACCAAAGATAAACATAAGCTTACCTTTATAACCTAGTACAGTTTATCTATACCTTATCATGAATTCTCGACCGAAGCCAGACTCTCAGCAATGTCATATCGTTATACATTAGTATGCATGACTTTACATATGTAATAAGAGTAATTAAACGTATTGCAATGCCTATGACGATGTGTACTTGTAGCCACAGAAAAATGAAGGTCCAAACCGCCCGTGATCTAATGATCTGAGATAGGGGGAACGGTCGTTCGGAACCTTCTTATTTCCTGGACAAAAGTACATATGAAGTCATATGAAAGGGTAATAAATCTGTGTGGTATGTTATTCAGCCTAATCTGGTGTACAGATGTTAATTATCAAAGTATTTCAATCACATGTTCGTTACATTAAACAGTGTGAAATTGTTTCACTTTTTGTGTGAAGTCTGGCTGGTATAATAAGGAAATTAAATTGTCTCGGATATGATATTAAAATATTATGTTTGAGAAATATTTGAGATAGAAACTGTCGTTAACTTGATAGTGCTTTGAAGTTGGAAACTAAAATGATAATGTACAGTACATTCATTTAATCATTTTGTATTTTATGGATTATATTTAATGTGTATATATATATATTAAATATATATGTGTGTGTTTTTTTGTATGCTTTAATATATATATATATATATATATATATATATATATATATATATATATATATATATTATAAATATATTCACACATAGGCCTAATTAGCATGGAAGATTATATTTTTTGGTCTATGAAGACAGTGTTATACGACCCGAAAGTTGAAAAAATACTGTGAAAAATAATGAAAAATTTTCTTTACGCGCTTATATATTCATTTCTCAATATATCGGTAATTGTTTATAAAACATTAAACTGTCCACAAGAAGACTAATAAAATATATGACTTGATAAAAAGTAAACTATAAATAATAAAATATGAAATTGTAATGTAGAACTACTTTATGCTTTACTCAAAGTTCACATTTGAATTAGTCCCAAGTTTATAAAATTCCGAGTTATTTTCTATCAATGAAATTATCGTACATTATTCACCACAAGTTAATATTACCTTTCTTATTTAAAGTTATTCTCTTTTCTCTTGTCGGTTACCATCTCTTTGTGTACTTGTGAACATTGGTGTGGAGAAATACCTCATTGTAAATTCGTCACAACAATTATTTATAAGAGACTAAAAAGTTGAAGCAAAAAAAAATCCGATATCAAAATACAAAATACAAATTTTAGCAATGTCATGAATCATGATCAACATTATTTCAGTCATCTTGAAACCGCATAAAACTTTGATTAGCTATTACAAAATACCGTCACGGTATACAGTATACATAATAATCTGAGAGCGTATTCTTCGGCAAATGAACATAGATCACAATAGGAGAGTGAAAGAGAAACTATTGCAGATAAATTATAAACTATACCATAACTCAGCATTGATTATGATTTGCATTTTGGAACAAACGATCATCTTCAAAGTGGAAGAATACATAATCAAGTTTTGACTGATCGAAATTCCGAACCATTAGTGCTAACACATAGTGGGGACTACCAATCGAATCCATCGATATCAGTAGATTATTGCAATACTTGTATTCATGAGATATGCAGGCGAGAAACACTCGTGCGATAATGTTGTAGGATAGGGAAAACCATCGATCGGAACCTTCATCTCAAAAAGTATATGTGAATTATCTTCCCTTAGGTATAAACGATTTTTTACATAAAATACTGAGTAATTTTGTCTTGAGTAATGAACAGTAACTTGTGGTTTCGTGGTTGGTAATCTGCGGTATACAGTGTACATTATTCCCCCTCCTCCCTATCTCCTTCCTAACTCGTCGATTTAGTTCATTTCTTCCCAGTCAGTGAACCATCACATAAATTCACATTGCCTTGACAGGAACCAATAAATAAAGAGAGGTGTGCTAGTTATGTATTTCGGTGCAACATATGGTCATTGGTCACTACCTGCGAAAACAGGCTGGAAACAGCGTGTAATAGAAAACGTCATACTGCGTTTCGTTGTAGTTAGTAGTTAGTAATCGAAACTACCACACAAAGGACACGGAAAGACTGTTTGTGGAGGATTTATGATGAGATGATAAGAATCGGATGCTATTTTTCCCATGAAAATCAGAGATCTATCGTAGAACCAGAAACATAAAACTGTGATGTCGAGGAGGGTATGAAGAATTGTATAGAATACGTGTGATTCTGTGATTTTATATGTAATAAGGGTTTGTTTTGTTCACTGGAAAAACGCTGTTATTTTGATATAAGTTTTTTAATCATAACGTGGAAAAGGATTGTTTTTTTTTGTATTTGTTTTTCAATATCATACATATAGGTCATTCTTATCTTCAAATCTAATTACAAAATACAATAATACACATTTGAACATGTATTATTCAAATCTTTAAAATGGTTGCATTCTAAATCTAATTTTCTTTCAATTTCCAAAAGGCTTCAAATGTCATTATTTGTTTTCAAAATATTTCAAATGGTTATTTTTCCAAACACAATGATATGAAGATTTTTTCCTGTATATCAGATGGAATCAGTAATTTGGATATTTGCCTTGCAGGCTTTCAGATTAAAATACGAGGATTAAAATATATTATACATCTTTTTATGATATCACGTCTTCGTTTCTGAATAATCTCTTGAAAAAATAACTTATTTTATCACATTTTTTCAATTGTATATAACATGCAAATTAAATAGATTATATCGAAAAATGGTTATTTTTAACAATTTTCATTTTCATTGAAGTTTTTTTTGTAAAAGTGCTTTAAAGTTTGTTGAAGTGGGAAAAATGTGTATATAAGCTTTCGACTCAGTAAATCAAATATTTGATAATCTACACATTCATTCCACCCTACATCATTTTCATTCTATATTCTATTGTATTATCTTCCGTTCTATTCTATTCTATTCCAAACAGAATAAATGTCTTCATTGACTTTCAGTATCTAAATTCACTTCAAACTCGGCAGTATTACAAAACATTTATTCATCCGCAACTTTAACCTCATAATAGTTCAGAGTTTTTCTGGAAAGAAAAACAATAAAATAACTGCACTTTTTCACTTTTAATAACAAACAGCCTTGACGTCTTACTGCTAATAGTAAAAGGCAATAGTCTTTGACTCTTCTGTCATAATTATAATAAATGTCTAGGCCATATTCAATCGCTGCCTTTGATTATGAAATGAGCACCAAGAATATCTAATTATAAATGCAAATTATAACATGCACAATAGCGTCATAAGAAGTTGATGCACAAATACTTATAATACCATTCATACATAGATTAGCAACTAATATCTCTGAAAATGGGGCGTGAAAAATAATGCAATATTGCAATAATTTTTTTTGGAGGTGAAAGTTATTATTACCGGTATGATTGAAAGGTTATCCCCATGTTCTATAATGTATTAGTTAAATATCCATGTCTTTTGTTCAGGTTGTATATATACTTTCATTGAACATGTATGTATATGTATAATGTATCGAGTCAGGTGTCAAATATATATCTATGTCTTTTTATGATGAAATTAAACATAGTCTGGTCAACGTCTGGCCTCGCCTTGCCTCTCGCATGCAGGCTTGGTATCTTGGACATCTGTGAATTGCACTTTGAATATTTTAACGACTTGAAACTGGTAAATGTTGTTAAGAATAAGTACAGATGCAGTTCAGTGTGGGGGGGTTTTACTACGACCGACGTTATGAAATGTATAACACCGCTTTTGCGTGCATGAAGTGAACTGAAGCGATCAGACGAAATAGTTGTGACGTGTTGTTGGATGAGTGTAAAGAAGACTCCATTTCAGATATATACTGAAAATGGGGAGTTTGTTTGTGTGAAAAAGTAAAACAGAAGTCACCAATAGATATATCAAGTTTTTTGATAAATGGAAAATCGGTTCAAACAATGTTCTGGAAACTGAGTGAGAATGTTTTCAAAAATTCATTAGAAAATCCAACATGAAAATCTAACAAAAACCTTTGACAGGATCGATGGACATGACAGGAATCAAACCCCGTTCTACTGAATGGCGGTTCAGGGCTTGATTCATAGTTTCATTTTATAAAATTGACATGCTTCATTACCTGGTTCTCACCTACATTTGTATTAATCAATTTGATATTCTCACATGTAATTAAAAAAATCTAGTTTACTACGACTTTTAAATGTGTGATCCACACTCACACACAGCTTTCTGATACATTTAGTTTTCAAGTTTTTAGCTTTAGTTTTCAAGATCAACGGGAATAGTGTGTGAAACAGATCAGAAATGTGTTCTTCTCTCTCGGGGTTTCCGTATAAGGTGAACACTTGTTTTGTAAAACGGGTCAGCGAATCAAGTTATATGGAATGACTGAAAATGGAATATATGGGTAAACTTGAAAGAGTTAGAATGGAACGGGATTTATCTAGAAAAATAAGAATAAAAATATTTCATTGGTCTTATATACACGAAAAGAAAATGTCGGGCCTATTCTCTGTCTTCGTTTATTTATTGGGTTTAACGTCGCATTGAACTGATGACTACGATCTATTGGCGACGGTGAATGATTTAATGATCGATGATGGGTGATTAGATGAAATGTTGATTTTATTAGGTGTATTTGGATAGTGGGAAGGAGTCGGTTGTGACCTGTTGTTAAGGAATGATCTCAGTACAGAAAAAAAAACACTCAGGATGGTTGATGGCGGGAATCCAATTCCGATCTTCTGAATGACGGTCCAGTGTGCTAAATACTCGACCACTCGTCTCAGTATAATTAAAATCCGTATAATATTCTCTGTCATTGTGAAGAAAAACATTCAAATCATTCAATTATTAGAAATGATTTTAATAGTTATTGTCACGCTACATTTGTAATAAATAATACCTTACATGCTTTGATACCATTCAAAAAATGATCAGACATATTTGCTTCAAGTCTTTAGAACGATATTCAATCCATTCATATAGACATTTAAATTTATAATAATATTATTATATCATCGTCACCTTTTTCCAGCAATGTTTCATGCATGTTTATATTATAAGTTATTACCCAAACTTACGTGTGCATATACATGCATACCAATTTCCCGGTAGTCGGTGGGGTAATACTAATACTTTTTGTAAAATGTACTTTCTCTTTCATTTCTGTCATGCCCATCATTCTAGTTAATTAATTAAAATCACTTATAATAGCCAAAACAGTATAGGCCTACAGGTATTACATTTTGATATTACAATGCTCACATTATTATTATAATATCCATTCATTAATAATAGAATCTATAGTTTGTGTTTTTAAAAGATTCTAAATTCTTTCAAATTGATGATACATCATGTGCTGAAATACTTCCTCGTATACCCCATACAGTTGAAATAACATGAACCACGGCACTTGTTTAAACATTGAGTATGCACAAAAAACGCGGTCTTCCCTGAATTATGTGTATTTTCGGAATCATCCATCAGTGTGTATATATATATATCTTGATTACGGTATTGACAATTGCACGTCTTGAGTACTCAATGCAAACAGACCTATGTGAGGATGTGGTGGTAAGAGATGACAGAATTCGTCGAAAGCAACAGTTCTGTGTTTGAACGAGACTACTGTGAAATATACGCTCCCTAATTTTGTAAGGTTGTGGTCGCATAAAGTGGTCGATCAAGCTACATTAAAATGCATCATGTAGAAATATATATACAAAATTCTATGTATAACAACCATTTGAAATATTGACCAAGTTACAGAATATGTGTATAATTATTAGTTAGTATGAAAATGTCGAGTGACTGTATTGTAATTTGTTGATAAAATAACTGAAATTTGCAAATAATAATTCACTATATTTTGAATGATAATAGTAATATAGGGCCTATACTATAATCTTTTTATATTCTCTGTCGATATTTGGCAGATAATATTGACCGTCTTCCTGATAAATACGCATACACTGCGAGTGTGTCGCAAATACACCAAAGTTGGAAGGAGGTTTCAGAGATGTCCAGATATGTCACAGAAACGGTTTCTACTCATATTGTGTTCCGGACTTTTAGAAACCGAAAGACTTTTATCTGCAGCGAAAAATTATGATCACAGTCAGCGCAGTCCTGGTGTTTAAGTTGATTGTTTTTTAATAATTCAAATAGGGTGGCAAGATCGCCCTTGTGGTGCCCCGTCCAAACGATCCCAACTCTCATCCATCTTAATTGGGAAACAATGATTTTGTATCAAGTTTAAAAAATAGGAAAAAAGTCTGGTTTCTGAAGAAACTTTAAATGACAGTACGAATTTGACTTAAATTTTAGTTGATTTCACGAACAACATCCTTGTATCGAATGACGTCATATCCGAATATGAATCTTTAATTTCTTTTCACTTCTTTACTTTTATAATCTCTCATCGGTGTTCTATTCACTAACTTGATAGCTAATTGAAAGTAAAGAAATAGCCAAGCTTAGTACAATATTGATTTAAGAATTGCAAATACGTGGGTTGGTGTTTTTTTACTTCAAGCACCTTTTTAACTGTATTTTAGTGTGCATTGCATTGTGAATGTAATGTATATAACTGTATAATTTTAAACACACAGTATTATTCAAATACAAATTCAGGGTTATAATGCTTAATAATTTCTTTTGGACGTCTATGACTTATGTCCATAATGTAGGCCTATATGCGACTAAAAACTTACGTGCTTCGTTTGCATTGAGCTCCATTGCCTCAACAGTTTCCTCCGAGTAATGCATGTAAACGTATATATATATATATATATATATATATATATATATATATATATATATACATACATACATACATGACCTCGTTTCTTGAAATAATTACTCCTTTTTCAAGTTTTTGATAAACGTACACATTATTATTTATCATTTTCAATAATTGTGCATATTTGAAGTTCTCATAAGTACAATAAAACGTCATGAATGTTGTATAACTGTATTCAATATAACCCTGATAATGAATGATAGTAAAATAGTTACTTATTCAATTTTGGCACAGTAAAATTGAAATTACCCGATCGAAATCATTCTATCAATTTTTAGTGACGATATCGGTAATAAATACGGTGATAATTAGAATAAATATCACACACATATGTCAGCGTTTCAACTTTTAGAAGTTAGTTTCCCATTCTAGTATGTCTTCACACTGCGTTTTTTTTTCACCTATCTTTATGTTCATTAATAACCCCAAACAGACTAAAAACAACAAATGTCAACACTTAATTGCAAGTTACGTCACAGGTGCTGTCGCCACTTTGCTGATCATAACGCAATAAATACTCGTTGTGCACCCCAAGATACAAAACATTAAACATAAATATATCTCAAGAAATAAGAGACAGTTAATTCATGCCTTGAAGTTTAATTACATTTATGTATATGGAATTTTGCATAGCATATCAATAATATATTATTTTTCAAGTTGGTTTACTCTATTATTATCAGGTATATGTGATATCTAGTCTCCTTGTAATGTAGGTATTTAGAGCATCGTTAGTGCAGCCATGCAGTAATGCATTCTTGTATGTAATGTTTATTTTCTCAATAACAGTCCACAAGTAAATTATAGTTTACAATTTACACATTAATGTAGACGGTAGTAGGGCCTTGAACTCCATGCAATATGTATATTATTAACGTAAAGGCACCTTTTTAATATGTGATTTTTGAAAAAAAATATGTACTTACTCATTATTTATGAATGTTCAATTATAAATAATGTTTTTTTATGATCGTATGGTGTATAAAACGTGAAATGTTATTATATGCTTCTTTCGATTAGTGTTGGATACTTCCGAACGAACGTCCCCCCTATTTATTAGCAATAACTATCTGACGTTTCGACCCGGGAAAAATTCATATTGATGTATGAAATTTATTTTGATATCTCATCGCTTCGTGCCACCATTGTCAATGCATCTTTTATTACTTTTATTACTACATCGAGACTTGCATTCATGATTGATTTTCACATGCTATTATCGTGACTTCTATTTTATGATTAAGTTATTATTTTATGTTATATAACTTTAATGATCTGCTTCTACAGTTTTTTTTTAATGTTCTCATCATTTTTGGAACATAAGTTTTCTATAACGATTGAAGTGCATTTTATTATAGTCTAATTAACTCAGTTTTCATCAAGATTATGATACCTATTCAATTATTGACACTGCTCTTGCTGCAACACTTTTTCTTAGTAAGATTAACGATCATTTTTCTTTCACAAATTCACAGATTGTATAATAATATAAAACTATACAAAGCTTTCAGTATTGAATTCCAACATATCGTTGTGGGCATCTTCTTATCGCATATTGTATTCACTATTTACCAATAATTATATATGTGTATATATATATATATATATATATATATATATATATATATATATATATATATATATATATATATATATATATATATATATATATATATATATATATATAATTAATTTACAACTTTAATAAAATGGAACTCTTCACTTTTCTGACTAGAGAATTTTTCTGTTTTCGTTCATTGATTTATTTTCTTTGCATGGACGCACCATCTCATTTATTATTGCACACATTAATACCTTATTTAGGTTATTTATTGAATGGTTTTACGATTATTGGAAGTAGAATACGATGTTCAATCGATTTATTGATTCATTTGCGATCGTGTTCCGATGTCTTTGAACTTGATACGTGATGCGAGTACGCGAAATATATATATATATATATATATATATATATATATATATATATATCAGCTTGTCTTTCTTACTCTGAATTGCACTTGCGGCTACGAGCAATAACTAATGATTATTATTAGAGATGTGCATCACGTTATGATGTCTGTGTATCAATAAAAAACAATACATTTCTTGTGACGCTCAGAAGCGGTCCACTTCATATAGAAGAGAAAATAGCGACGATTTTTATGTTATTTATCTAGTATAGTAATACTTTTATTTTGGCTATATATTCCATATATTGTGTATTTAATATCCACTTTGATAGAGTGATATGAAAAGGGATATTTGAACTCTAAGCGCTAGCAAAAATAGATGAGGTAATAAATAATGTGCAATTGTCCAAATGTTCATGGAATAATTCTTGAAAACGTGGATTTACACAGAAAAATTGTTCACTAAAATTAAGTTATTAAAAAGTACGTACTTTATGCTAGTCATTAGAAATGATTGAAAATTGAAAAATACAGTGGATACTATTGTTCGTGTTGTATGTACACTTGCGGTTACATAAAGTGGTTAAACAAGACACAGTAAAGTGTCTACTAGAAAATAAAACTGACATTAAACGCACTAAAGCGTGTGGCATTGTAATAGACTTTGGAGTTGGGGTAATGGAGATATACGCACACCGAAGCAAATTTGTGTTAAAATGTTCAATAATTTTATTTTAATTTCTGATATTTCTGATACAGCGTTTTGTGAGACCGTAAGTGTACAAGGGTTTTGATTGACCCGATCGACCGTCTCCGGTATCCATTAAAACTGACGGTCGAGAGCGTCCGTTCGTCAACAATGCATGGATGATGAACAATATAGACATTTATCACTCGCGATGGAAAAAAAGAGAACATAAATAGCGTTATAATGTATCCCAGATGTTAATTCGCGACCCGCTTTCCGTTTATTGCTATAGTGAACAAAAATAATAGTTTTTCTCTCTCAAAACTAATCTGTATTATATAACTCTCATGTTCTGTGATAACAGATTTACGGCTTGTATTTTAATTAGGTTTAAACTCACCTGAAAAGTGATTTAAGAAGTCAAAACCTGAGAATCCGGGTTTTCTGTATCGACATTAATAATAGCTTTTTGGATTATTGTTTGTTTTGTAATTTCACGGAATTGATAACACAATACTGAATAATCAAGCATTGTGCAATACGCACTTCACATACAGTCCGTAAAAAAATTAGCAGTAAATTATGGATAGTAATTTTTTTAAATTCAAAGTTGAATTTCGAAAAAAAAATCATGTGATCGTGAGTGTACATAGGCCTAAAAACATGCAGTGTTTCATAATCACCGATAGTCTAAACTTATACCGTTTTGTACAACTTAAACTCAGTCAAGTGAATCTTAAGCCTTCAAAGACTTGAAGTGCAGATTTACAAGACTGGGTAAGTGTTGATTACACTAAGCACTTTTCATGCACAAAAAGTGTCTGAATCTCTCGGGAAAGGGTGGGGGGGGGGGGGGGGACGGTTGAGAGTCGGGGGTGGCACGGTTCATACCACTTAATCTTCATTATATTGCTGTTGACAACGTATTTTTGAACAAGGTGAATAATTAACTCCGTGTACTTGAACAAATACATAACAGAGGATATTATTCAAATTTGAAAAAGCGACGACGTAAAAGAAGTTCATCATATAATATTTCATATTACTGCTGTATATCATCATGCAATATCATTTAAAAGATGTTTGAGCGATTAGCTTTCTTCACATAAAACTTATTCGGTTATTCTTGAATATGTATACAAAATTTTATATGGGCCCCTATATATATATATATATATATATATATATATATATATATAGGCCCTATATATATATATATATATATATATATATCCATCTATATATATATATATATATATATATATATATATATATATATATATATATATATATATATATATACATTTATTATAAGCGTTTTGAAGTGTACTTATCAAAATGATTTGTTTAATAGTTATATGATCATTTTACTATTTTAAGTACTCACTTCAAGTACTTGCTACGCACTCAACGGCACGCATAATAAAATCAACATGCATGATAAGAATCCTAATGATGCGCGTTGGTATAACTGATGAGTGAACTTGTTTTAAAATAATAATACACAGCAGATTGTTTTATCTTTAAAAATGCATATTGACCTACATTAATCTTCCAACTAATTAATTACATCATAGTATTTACTATAATGTCCAAACCGATTTCTCGATAATGTGGCCCATTGTCTTCACTGAGTATTGTGAATCATTATAATATACACATGAGATCTTGAAAATATAGATTTTGTCATTGATAACCATACAGATATCAGCAGTAGGTGTATAGTTAGTTTGAATCAAAGATCAACTAGTGCATTGATTAGATGAGGTTTAGTGACGGTGAGATTCCTCAAATTGAACAAAACCGGGATTTATCTAGATTTTTAAAATTTTGGAGATTTTTTCAGATTGATGAAAAATTGCGACTTTCATTCAACGTAATGTCATGAACCAGTATAGGTTAATTTTATTTTTGAGCAAAATTGGTAGCTTAATTTTTCTGTAAAATCGTTTTGAAATTTGAATTTGTGAAAATAAATCTCAAGATCAACCTAGAGGTCTGCAATAGAGGGGTAGAAACTGAAGAAAAAAATTGAAGAAAAACCAATCGAGAAAAATAATAGTACAATTTTGTATATCTTCTTGAAGAAAATTTTCATTTTCCTTAGCATTTTCCTGAACAACTTCTTTTTATCAAATTGCTAAACAGATAAAAAAAATCGTGATTCATTATATATGCCTGTGTGAATTAATGATAAATACTATTTCTTTGTGTCCTCATGTCATATTTTGTAATTATACAAACCTTATCTCATATAGTATATATAGTTTTCCTAGTAGGAAATATTATTCTTGAAATGTATCTTTTTTACTTAAATTGAATTAAATTTTTCGAATAATGAATGAGTAATCGTCAGCGTTACTGTTACGTATAGGAAATTACAGTTATCCCTTATCTTACAAAATGGTGCAAAGGTCAAGTCTACTACGTCTAACTCCAGTACACCGGTAATCTTTATATTCTATTTCTCTTAATTAATATTCAAGTATTTTTGATACTAGCACGTGCTGAATAGTTATGACTAATTTTTCATTATAGTAGCTGGAAATGGGATAAATTTCATCAAATTAACGGACAAAGTTTAAAAATTAAAACCTATCAACAGAAAAGTTATATAAACTTGTTTTTTAATTGGCAAAAATATCATGATTAATTCAGAAAAATCGACCCCGACCTATTTGATTATAAGAGTGTAGAAACTGATGAGACAATATATGTCACAAATGTATATGACAGTAGAATTATTATTATACAAGGAATTGGCATTATAGAATTTGAAAAAAACGAAATATAATAATTATATCGAGAATATCCGATTTCATTCACTGATAGCTGTTAATTTTTTGTAGGTCTATCAGAAGTCTGGAGAATTCTGTGAACTACTTCAAGCCTTTATTAATTCATAATAATATTTGCTCAATTTTGACAGCTGTATTTTATCTGTTCTTATGGTACACCGGTACGCTAAGTTTATTTACCATGGATAACTAAATACTCTATCTTGATCCATAAGAATACATATACGCTCATAATTATTCGTTTGATAAAATTATGCAAATTGATATGAATTACAGTGACAAAATGTCACTGGTAGTTTAGTCAAATCTTTGTTGACTAATAAATCTGTGATTAACCAACAGTTTTTCCAATATTCAATACATCAACATTTAATTTAAAAATAAAGTTTCAATTTATTTTATTTTAATACAAATTTTCGTCTTACCTTCCGCCGGTTCTTGTAATTAATCGTGTTTAATTGTGTTGTCATGAAGTAATACACCAAGATCATTGTGAACGACGTGAACAAGGCAACGCGAAATACTCGCCACTTCCTCCGCATACCGAAGCCGACTGAGCTCAGTAAGCTCCGCGTTGCATCTAGCTTCATTCTCACCTGTAAGAAGTCACGTGCTCGTCGCGCCGAGGGGTGGGGTAGGGCGGGGGTGGGAGGGGGTTGGGTCGAACAGATTTCTCATTAAAATATCTTCATCGAATTTAGTTTTACAAGTATTGTTAGTACATCGTTTTATTGACATTCCATTAGTGCTGACTGACACTGATTGGAAACAAACCTCTTGTGCTGGCAGATTTTGAACATCCAGTCGAGGTAAGACCACCTCTTGAAATAATTATGTTGTGTCACTCAATTATAGTTTGTTAATACATTAAAAGAAGAACCGTATGTGCTTTATTTTGATTGATGTATATATGCAAACTTGAAAGATAACAATATTCTTTCGATCACATGTTACATTTATTTGTGAATGTAAAACAACTATTATCATTTTTTTGTTATCGCCTTATTGTTTGGCCTATTTGAATGTAAAATAATCTTGGGATGTCTATTCATCATTTCATTGTAAATTATTATAGGTTAGGTTCTTTCTTTCATATTATTGTAATGTAATGACTGTGTGGTAATGTGTACTTGTCATACCATAAAAAAGTCAATAATGTGTTTGTTGCATCACAGAATAAAGAACTTCACCATTTGAAGACCTTTATTCTATGGTTGCATGCAAGTTCCATCTATTTGAGGATTTCCCCATTTTTTTTTGCTTCTATACTTTCAAGATAATAACGACGCTGTGATGCTGAGATGTGATTTACGACTGTAATAGTAAAAAGTTGACTGGATTGTAAGGAACTAGGATAGCTATTTATTAGCATTTACGTACACGGAGTTTTTAATATTTGAAATATGGTTACCGACAAGCTACGATGGCGCAGTCGGTAAAATAATACGGTCGACGCTGCTGATTGGTTAGTGAGTTGACTGAAGAAAGTGGTGTAAGAATAAAATGGCTGTTGTTCGGTAAAGTCGTGGGTAGGGTTAATCTGTGTTGCGCTTTTTAAGTACCGGTAACATGTCTAAAAATATATTTATTCGTCTTGCCAGTCAGCGAATTGATTCTGCATTAACAGGACTTGATAAACGCCCACTACGTTTGTACACGCCGGGAGAAACTATCACGGATCAAGGAGATTTTATGAGGCATGTTTGTGATTTTTTAGGTTATGTTCGACTGCATGTTTTTCTGTCACTTGAAACTTTTATTTCCTTTTCCAGGGGACATGGAACTTATGAAGATGGCGGTTTCTTGAAGTCTTCAGTTGCCGGAGTTGTGGAAAAAGTGAATAAAGTGGTACTTGTTCATCCATTGAAGAGCCGTTACAATGGAGAGATTGGAGACGTTGTTGTTGGTAGGGTAATCGAAGTACAACAGAAACGATGGAAGGTTGACACAAACTCAAGACTCGATGCGGCGTTATTGCTCTCATCCGTAAATCTTCCTGGAGGAGAATTGGTAAATTAATTATAATTCATCCTATGTCTAGGTCTAGCCATGGTTTAGATTAAACCTCTGGCAGCATCGAGTCCTCAAGGCTATCAAGTCCTACCCCTAGGCGTATTTGGCAGCATGTGTACATTTTACAGCATGTGTTGCATAAAGATTGCACACCATTACCTTAATGCCATTACTGGTGTCACAAAACATACATAGCTACATTTATTTTGAGCTGTGCCATTGAGTTCATATACTTAGAGTAACTATTTTATCTGTGGCTTTGCCAATCTATTTTAAGGTTACGTTGACTTATCTTTTTCGAATTTTTATATTTCTATTGATGATTAGACCTGGGGTGAAGTTGAGTTTGTATTTCTTTGTTTATTGGTGTGCATGTGCACCATGATACAACAATCTATTTTTAAGATTTTTTGTGCCAAACTGATTAAGGTAGGCAAGGCCTACTAGCTTTGAGTGTATAATAAAAGTGGCGAATTCGTAGGCTTACCAGTACCATTGATTTTAAATCTACAAATTCAATGCCAGTACCAACTTCCTTCCTCTATGCCAGTACTATTGGATTTGTAGTGTTATACTAGGCCTACAAATTTAGTGCCAGTACCTCCTACCCTATGAAGCCTAGGCCTATGGATATTTTATACATATAATGTTTTCGTAAGATGTAGGCCTCTTCTCTTCCGTTCGACAATAAGATCAGCCATGAAACGAAAGAATCGGCTCTTTTGACCAGAGACATTTTGGAACATTAGTAATAGGGCATATATTTTATGATTATCTGATTTCTCTAGCGTCGCAGATCTGTTGAAGATGAACAGATGATGAGAAAATATTTACAAGAAGGAGATTTAATTAGTGCAGAAGTTCAAGATATTCACAATGACGGCTCTATATCCCTTCACACTAGGAGCTTGAAATACGGGAAGGTGAGTGCACACATACTTATATATATATATATATATATATATATATATATATATATATATATATATATATATATATATATATATATATATATATATATATATACATATAGGCCAACCGGCACATGCAGCATAGTGGTTAGCACGTTCGCTTCATGTGATCCGGCAGGCGAGGGGAATTCCGAACCCAGTTCGATCCCCGCCGCCGACCGTCTTTACAGAGGTTTTTCATGGTTTCCCTCTGTAGTTCAGGCCAATGCTGTGACGGTTCCTACAATAAGTCGGCCATGACCGCTTCCTTCCCACTATTCTTCCCATTACCCAAGAACCTTCATCTCATCATCATCATCTCATTAATCGTCCATCCGACGCCATTAGATCTCAGTTATCATAACAGTGCGTCGTTAAACCCAATATATAAAAAAATATATCTATATAGGCCTATATATATATATATATATATATATATATATGCATTGTTTCAAAAGGCCTTCCGTGATGAGTTGCTCAACTCGTTGCCATCGGTAAGCTGATGTTCTTTCGTTCCCTTACAACTCAAATTATATAATCATCCATGATGTACAGTATTTAATCTACCTGACGTGTTAGTGATTTTAACGTGTGAGATTCGTAACTTCAAATGATTTTTTTCTTACCTTGCAGTTATCGCAAGGCGTGTTGGTCAAAGTAATTCCGTCACTTGTCAAACGACGTAAAACACATTTCCATAACTTGCCGTGCGGTGCGAGCATTATTCTCGGTAACAACGGCTTCATCTGGATCTCTCCGCTTGCCAACGTTGATGAAGAGGCTGGTGGTGGATTCACTCAGAATCTTGAGAAGGTGTGTATTGGGCTTATGCTGTATTTTGCGTATTGCGTATTTATTTAAGTAACTCTTGTGTGACACCAAGTAGGCCTAATAACTTTGATACAAAATTATCAAGTGGGGCCATTAAGCAAACCATGTGGTTATGCACTAAATTGAGTGAGAGAAGCTAATCCATGACTTCCATTGATCTGTATATATTGTGTCCAGTATATATTAGGGAGATCATGAATCCCGAAAAATCAAGTTGCGTTTATCGGCCTGATCAATTTTTTCATGTAGGCCTACCTACTCACACTAATGAGACTGGACAAAATGATTTTAAAAGATTGATCTTTCCATGACAGAATTGATTGAGGGTGTAATCGATCTTATCAATCCTGAATTAATCAGTGTTATCCCTAGTAGGCCTAGATGTGTATATATAGATGAAATTGTAATTGTAAGCCTATGTGTAGGCCTATAATATCTTTTGACTGGTTGTTTTTCTAGGCTGTACCTCACGCGGAACGTGCAACTATTGCTCGACTGCGTAACTGCATCCTTGCGCTGGCAAACAGCAAGCTCTTACTTTATGACACAAGTATACTCTACGCCTTCGAAGAGTCTCAACGATATACGGTAAGTGGTTACTTCTTTGTTTTGTAGACGCTGAAGTGTGTATACCGGAATAAAGTTGACTCGGTCGTGTGACATGAGCCTCGGGGTACTTTTTAATGATTACTTGTAAAATGTGGTTAGGGTTCAGGCTAAGATTGGACACCCAAACCCATGCCACACAACTTAGTCGACTTTGTTCCGGTATATGCTCTTCAGGCGCCCCTTCGTTTTAACTTTTAATATCTTAAAGAGAGTACATTTTCCTGATTGAGTTTTAATAAATTAGGCCTAACTCAAACTTACTCGGATAGAGTTGAATCTTGTATGAATCTTGTATGTGAACATGAAAATGAAGCTAGTTCTACATTCACGGCTACAAAATCTCGTAACATCCGATACGAAGAGAAAAAAACAGGGAACAGTTCAACTTTTGTTAGACATTACTTCATAGCCCAATCAATTATTACCTATTCCGTCATCGAGCACAGACTCGGATCCCCCAATAATTACGTCCTCATTCATTATCATCCACCTTCTGTAGCAGGTCAGGTTCACCTTTACCAAGCACTTTCGATTGAAAATACCCCCCAACATTATAAGCACTCCTTCACTACTCCTTCCATCTGATAATAATAATATGCATAATAATAATCTCAAAGATTGTGCCGACGCAGGCACTTGATGTGAACGTGGTATTGAAACATATCGTAGATGTAATACCATGCCCATTGCTTGTGGTGTAAGACCATGACGGAACCTTCCTGTTGAAAGTAGGTCTATTATCTTTACTAGCGATGAATATGATAGCGAACTTCTGATGAGCCTCCAGACATGGACTGACATGAGTGACAAAGACAAAGACATGAGTGAACCTACTCTGGTTCCAATTGATATGACTGGATTGTACGATTAGTCATATACATCGTGTATTCAAATTTAATGAATATTAACGTCGGCCTTAGTTTGGTTGAAGACTCTAGATAAATTAAAATTAATGAAGCTCGAAATATAAACTATATAAGCGATGAGATACACTAAGATTATAAATTTTATATGAGTTGATACTATTACCGGTACACTGTTTTACAAATTCTGGTGATGCAGTTGTAATACGCAATGTAATGAACATGAGCCAAGATCGGCAATATGTCTATTCGGTTGTGCCAAACTGCAAAGCGCAGTGGTTAACTCGCTCGCTTCATGAGAACCGATAGGCGAGGGGAATATCTGACTCGGTTCGATCCCCGCTGCCGTCCGTCTTTACAGGGGTTTTTCGTGGTTTCCGTCTGTAGTCTAGGCTAATGCCGGGATGGTTCCAACAATATAGGCGACGACCGCTTCCTACCCACTATCCTTCCCATTACCCAAGAAACCTTCATCTCATTGACCTTATCTCTATATATAATGTCTTTATTAGATCTTAGTTATTATTACAGTGTGTCATTAAACCAAAACCAAAAAAATGAAAGTGCATTTTTTTCTGGAATTCCAAGTTCTCAAAATCACGAGTGCAGCAGAAGTGCACGTGTTTATGATACGAGTTCAATTCTTTGAATCTACACTAACTGGCATAGGCCTACGATAATATTCATAACAAAAAAAGGCTTTTCATATTAGAGAAAAAAAAGTTGACTTCCCCTTACACCTTCTGTTAGAATGTATTCATTCTTCCATTTTCAAAAAACTCATTCGCAATTGCATTACACATTGTTCCATTCCAATTCATTCTTCATTTTAAATTGTGTTACTATTCTGTGTCGTTAGGCAACCCAAGATGTACGTGGGCAAAGATTAATATAAAATGCACTGGTAGAGTACACCAGCAACCTGTTGGTTTAGATTTTTTTAATATTCCAAACGTGAAAGAATGTGAGCACTTCTTCAACACTTTTTCAATAACATACTTTTTCATGATGTATTAGTAAAATATTTGCTGCAGGTTTGGCTCAGTCTGTCGAGGCACCTGTTTTGAAGTCTGAATCCCTATATGTGCAGATTTGAGTCCCACTATGGTCATGGGCATTTGTAAATGTTCTCTCAACTATTATCCCTTCATCGTTTCATTATCATTCATTTATTACATTAGCTTTTCGCTTCATACATTATTAAGTAGGATATTCAAATATGTGCTTACACATTGTTGGTTTGTTATTATAATTTTATAATACCATTTTTAGGTTTCGGAATTGCTCTTACCGGAGCCAATGTTGGATGTTTCCATGCTGACTCAACAGCGACTCGGCCAGGTGGAAGACATTTGAGGCTTCGAACTTGCTTGTTTTTAAAATAATGCATTTTTTATAATAAAGAATTGAAGTACAATGAACATTCATTGATGTAAAAAAAATTAACAAAACCAGGGCACATCCTAGATATTACAAATTCCAATATTAACTCTTCATAAAAAATTTGCCTAGTTTAGCTAGATGAAAAATAATTTCATTATTCAATAGAAGTTAGGTTGTCTACACTGATCGTAAAAATAGCGGGCTTCTTAAATATTAACTAAATGCCTAGAGCAAAGACCACATTCAACTTGGGCCTACAGTCATGTACTGAAATTATGTTATATGTAGTACAAGTAGGTAGAAAATATAGTCGGAAATAAATGTGATATATTTTTATTTTTTAAACATAATAGTCTATCCATAGGTCTCTTATTAAGTATGGTGAATGAAATGTTAGTACGGTAACTCAAAATTATCAAAATCAAATTGTGTCAAATGTGAATGCCTAGCATTTTCCTTTTGCTGTTTACCGGTACTTACAGATAAGCTCTATTCAGGCTTAAGCTATAGTTTTTTATATCCATTCTTACTTACTGCACTGCCTACCAGTAATAATTTCAGAGTACCGTATAAAAGTCCTTAAATTATACGTGCACATGTTCTGAACTTTTTTAGTTTCAAACATTCAAGTTTTATAGAACACTTTCGTAAGAATTACATTAGATCTGATGGTATTACTGTCTTACTAAGGGAAATATAATAGAAGGTCGGGAAAAGAAGAAAGAACAACAAATTTCACGTATTTCTTTATTGAAAAAGTTTTATAAATAGTAGCATTAAAAGGTAGACGTATTATTTACAATAGGTGGTAGTAGTTTATAAATATTTAAATAATTAGCTAAAATTCTAACATTCAAATCATAGAGTTTATACCCATTCACCGTAACCCATTGCCAGAATACCCCTCATGACTGTGCTGCTAAGAGCTTTCGCAAGTAGAATCGTGTCCGCTCATAGGTAGGCCACACAATCAGAACCACGTAAAGTAGTCAAACTACGGAGATATGTGGCGTAAAATAAATTAGTTTTTGTTCCATTTCTAAAGTCCCTATCCTTCAATTTCAAATTAGAAGTAACGCTCACATTTTTATGTGAATTATAGTATTAGTTGAATTTACTTATTAATAGATGATTCCAAAATCAAATAGCATCTCTCGAAACAAGTGTGCTGGTTTAAAAAATAATGGCACACAAATTCAATAATGTGGTTATGATAAAACATGCCTGTACTGTATTGAATTTATGGAATCATCTAGTAAAAACCGAAGAATTGGGACTTTACATTTCTTATAATTACCGTCTTTCAAACGTCGGGCCTCGATAAGAGAATTGTTAAGATCACTGGGAAAATGTTATTTGTGTTTCAATCAGCGATGAAAAGTTTTTTGAAGCGCAGGTATTTTGTTATGTCCGCTAGGTAATTCCTAGCATTGTAATTTGTGTTATCACATGCACGTCGTGGGCAAGGTGTGTGTACGATTAGTTCAAGCGAAGGACTTCTGCGGTGTCAGCCACTTCTTCATGTAGTAACAGAAGATGGTGCTGATGTAGATGAGTACGAGAAGTGCGCACGCGACGCCTAGGGCAAGAACGGAAGTCCGCGACGGGCAGGGTTCTGTGATCGTCACTTTGTCTGGAAAAGAATATAAATCGGTTTAGAGAACAATAATTCAGAAAGTCTGAAAGATAATGAAAAGTTGGTTAAAAAAAATCAGTGACACTGGTATATATGCCTACAGTGTCGTTCACTGCTACTGATATTGATACGTAATCAATAATAATGTAATATAATACCAATTGCAAACCTTAAATGATATGGAAGAAGGTTGAATTTGAATTAAACTTCGAATTTGAATCATCATTTCGTTCATATTTTGTACTTTGCACATGTAATCAAAAGTGTACAGACTAAAAGTTATAATTCCCTCAAATTTGAATATTATTTGATAATGCAATTAAATTTTTTTGGGGTTGGTAAGAAGGAAGAATGCCCTTGTGGTGCCCCGTTCAAACAATCCTAAATGTGCAACGGTCACCTTTATTAGGTATGTCATGTTTTCGATGTTAATAAAAAATTATAATGCAGCGGATATAACTTTGCCCACTTTATTGCAATCAGAATGGAAATGAAAGTTTTTAGTAGGTAAACTTGAGAAATATTTATTCTACTTTTAGTGGATGCCATAGAAGTTGTGATTAATGTAATATTTTTCATTGAATAAGCAGAGCATTTTAGTAATTAAAACGTACCTTTACCAAAGTCTGATGATGATGCTTCGCTCTTGAGTGATGTGCTCGTCTTCTCATCTCCGAAGTCGAGGACTAGGATCTCTTGACTGAGTGTCATATCTTCTTCGGACTCATTTGACGTTTGGTTGCCGATGGACCTCTTTCTCCTTCCCCATGACTCGACTGATTCGTGGCCCCATTCGCATACCGCCTGTAATACATACAACGTATTGCATTTATTTATATTTGGCATAATGGCGCACTATACTGTTGATTAAGATCTACTGGCATCGGTGAGTGATGATGGGATGATGAGATTGAAGGTTATTTTGTCAGGTGTTGTTGGATAGTGGGAAGGAGTCGGTCGTGACCTGTCGCTTAGGAACCATCCCAGTATTGACCTGAATGACAGAGGGAAACCAAAGTAGTTTTGTAACAAGAAAATTGCAATTAAATTATTGTGTTAGCTTATATCTCGTATTGTCAAGTTGGTAGGTCCTACCATTCGGTAACTAAGATCTATTGGCATCGGAAGAATGATCAATGAGATGATGGGATGAAGGTTTCTCAGATAATGGGAAGGGCAGTGTGGAGCAAGTCGTAGTGGCAAATATTATTGGAAACATCCTGGCATTTACCTAGGCTCCAGAGCGAAACCACAAGAAAATCTTACTAACACTGATTATAAGAATAACGTACCGGTTCACATGGTCCCAAGCAGTACTTCACGTTGCACTGGAATATCACACCGTAAGACTCGGTGAATCGGAACGCTTCGTACACGGACTGAAGGGCGTTACCGTCGGGAGTGAAGCTGGGGAAAATAGCTGGATCGACTGGACAACTGAAACAAAATAGTTATACATTAGATAACGTCTCGACCCGTAGTTAGTTGATAGTTCCAAGAAACATTTTCAATAATATATTTGCTGTTTTTGGTATTGATCATTTCAGACAATTCAGTTTTTTCAAGTCTTTTCGTAGATCAAAGTGTGGGTACAGAGAGTGACACTGCATTCTGAGAATAATAGAAATTTTTATATTTTTCATAAGATTGCTACTGGAGATACTTGAGAACGGATAGCAAGTACCAATACAAATTAATGATCCTATAATTGAGATTTGGGGCATTATATTTATAACACTGATACATAATACAGCCTGAAATGTAGATAACTGATTAGTTGACATATAATTTGGACTTACCCATCATCATCAATGATTTGGAATGTACTCTTCGAGTCCTTGGCCATGGCAACGCAGCTTCGTGCAAAGATACCGTAAGGTGCTAGAAGTAGAATAAACAAGTATTAGATAGTGAATGTGACAACTAAGTGCGTCATTTTTCGTTAAAGAAGTATGGAACATTAATCAAGATCTAACAATTGAATAGATTTTTCATCCCATTTTGTTTGGGCCCAGTACCAAGTCCAGTTAGCCTTTATCTGACAGTTGTTGAAAACAAATAGCATGAGTAACCAAGGTGATAACAACTTTAAACTCACAGCTAGAGCTACTCCCACGTTGGTAATTCCGACACATAGTCAATTATCAGATCGCGGTTCTAATACCATTTTTTTTTAAAAACATTCATCTATTACCAACTCAGTTCCCCCTAATAATCGAGCTGTCGGTGTGATCGTTAAGGGAATAATGACAATTTATAATTCGTCATGTATAATTATAGTCAGTTGTGGCATATTGCACAATACTGCATAAGAAAAGACTAGGTCTAACTATTTTTTATTCCAATACTATGTTTGGAAAAATGAAAAAATTTGAAAATATGGTCGGTACTCAAAATTTAAATACAAATAATTATTTAAATAAACTCACTGTCTTCGGGAATCTCAATTCGGAATGTGAGTTTGTCTCCGATGCGTACGGTCTCAACCTCTCGGCCGCGGTTATCAACAATACGGATACGTGGGGGTGGAGCCTCGGGTGCTGAAGTGATGCTGATCATCTCGGGATCCCTGAAATGATGAAAATACATTTGTTAAATTATTGCTGTCAAATAAGTCCCAATAAACATATATTCGTAACACTTTTATATGTAATACATTTATTTATATGGAGCTTGTAGGCCTCTAATAGTTTTGTCAATTTTAATTATGTGCAGTGATGTGTAGGCTGATGTGCAGATAAAGTGTGTATGCAAATAATCATACATCATTTTCAAGATATACAAGGCCTGTGTTGAAGCTTGAAGTTGAAGCTTGAAAATTACCATAGCCAAATTAATGATATTACAGTATTGAAAGTAAAAATGTTGATAGTTACACGAGTGATTAAACGAAGATAGGACTATGAACTTTTTTCTTCGAATCGTCGAAAAAGTATTCAAAATAAACCCAAGTTCAGATATTAATGTTGGTGCAAATAACAGTTTGCATTTTATCAATTTTCTAAAATGTTACGTATACATAGAAAGATCTGCGATATGAGTGACACATAGGTTGCGTAAGTATTGCAGGTTGCTCACCTAATTGGCATCATGCCAAATGTGATGTTCTTTGAAGACATGTCGTATGTGCACTTGACCTTGTAGATCTTGTCGGCTTTGGTCATTACGACACTGTGGTGTTGGAGTACGACTGTATTCGAGTAAACTCCCGTCTGAAAGAAAATAGTACTTTATTGATGAACTTATTCTCTCATCGGTAAAAAACATACGAAATGGAAATCTAATTGATATGTGGCAGGCTACGTTGATTTTGGGACTGATTGCTTCTTCTATTTTAGTGGGTAGTTGAATAAGATTTCACTATAAAATAGAGCACTGCACTACAGTACTTGTTTTTACGTTATGGGCATGACCTTGCAATATATTTTACTTTTGGGACTTGAATAAAGAGTACAATAAATAGAGTACAATATAACAAAAGTACAGTACGTACAATAAATATAGAGATAATATATTCTGTAATTCATTTTAGTATTTGAAGAAATTTGAAAATATGTTTTTTTCTGTTTGAAACAGTTAAACATGGAAGGCCTGTTCAATATTCCTTCAAGTTTAATTTAATTTTGTAGTCTATTGTCTTAGGCCTATACTCTTATATCGTATCGTCCTCATGAATCTCATCATTCACTTATTGCTTGATAAGAATAAGTAGCGAGTGTTTTGACTCTACTTACAACGGACTGAGTATTGCAGTCTTGTCCAGCCATTGTGAGGTCGAGTCGGAACAAATCGCTGTTTTGAACGTCGATATTACAAGTCTCAGAACGGCCGAGAGCGTAGATCCTTCCGTTGAACGGCTTGTTTGTCCTCACTTGTACGGCAATGCGGGTGTCCTTGCAGTTCACGGCAACTGAATTACACAAAAATCGAGACATTATTATTTCTGAATACCTTGGCATGCTATAAATCAGGGCTAGAAGTAATTAAATAATATACTATGATGATTATTTGCAAATAAATTTGAGATAGGCTGTGATCAAAAATGTTCAGTAAAATGAACAGCAAAATAACCAGCTATGCTATTAAATATCAGAGAACATTTACATTTCTTCATAACTAAGCTTACTAAAAATGTTTTACTGAAATCTCGTTTAAAATATTTGAGGTAAGCTGCTGGTTCCTTAATAGATTGCATGTCTAGGGTCATTAACCGTCATTGCTAGAATTGAGTATGGATTAAAAGCTATATAAAATTAGCATCCTTCTTTAATTGTTAGTCATTTTATAATAAAAAGGCTCATTTTCAGGACATATTTCAGCTCCTTTCCAGCTTCATTCTCAGCTAATGGTATCTAATGGCACAAAACGATTAGCAACGTTGATGAAGGTGATCAAATCTCAAATCCATGCTGTGTTCACCTATGCTGTATAGTGTTACCCTATGTGCTCCCTACACTGTGATAAGTCACTAGATTGATTCAAATGATGCAACGATTCTGCTTACCATCGTAGCACGTTCCGGTTTTGTCACAGTTGACGTCAGCTCTCGTCAAATTGTTGATGCCTGAATCCTCGGAACTGTCGAACACAACCGGCAGGCTATCTTTCTGTGGTATCGAAGCTTCTATAAACACACAAGATGCGTACTTTGAGCAGCAGCTCTTTGCCTAAAAGATATTATTACCTACGAGCAAATTTGTTACAACATTTGTCGCTCATTCATGGAATGGAACGCTATAATATTTTATTTGTCTGTATGGACATTAGTATTAGTAGTATCAATATGCCAAAAATATTTAACCAATAACAATCTTTATGCATAATGTTAAGGATTTTACTGAAAATGTAATTAAAAAAATTACGTAAACTGATTAAATATTGTGATTGGGTTATCAATAATTTAAAGAAACCATAATTGATGATTCTGTGTTCGAGACACACTTCTGTTGAATAATTGAATAATGGTCATTTTGAAGCAAGCAATGCTAATTTTTACATTACTGCACTTGTCCTAATGGATTGTCATATAAAAAGTTCAAATTTTAGTCGCCTCAATTCAACTTACTTTCACAGACATTCTCGAAGTAAGTTCCTACTCGTTCTCCGCTGTCCAAGAGTGGGCGTTCAGCATTCAGATAAGTGCTCGGTCCTTCTGGGAGTGTCTTGTGATCGAGGTGGAATAGTTGGCAGTTGTAGTTGTTACCGATTGGTGGTCCACGGAAGAGGAAGGAACGGCACAAGAATTCTTGTTCGATCTCGCATGACAGTCGGCAAGCTGATTCACTCGTTACCTAAAATTGAGAATATTACTGTGAAAATTCTTTTTGATCATATATTCTTCGTATCTTTATTGGGCTGAAATTGTAGTTCTCATGACCAAATTAATTCCATTCTTTGCTGCACAAATATGTATGGTATAACTTATAAATATTATCTGGAAAGAAGTGTATAATAAAGTTTGCGTGGTCATATGCTCAGTGACCTACAGAAAACAACCAATGGCGTTCTTTCAGAATCAACTAATCTATGCTTTTAATTAGAGACCAGAATGCATTTCCAAGTGCTGCAGTTCCCACTAGTACTGCCACAGACAATATATATTTTAACAATCAAAATCTTGCGTGAACTCAATCGAAGTCCTAGGCTATTCTTATAGAAAAATGATGTCATACTAGTAAAGTACGGAAAATATTTGCCTTCATTTTGTACATTACTTTTTGGATGAATCATACTAACCAATACCAATTTGAAGAACGTTATCAATAACTTGCCCATTCTATTATTAATTCATCTTGCTATTACTATTACGGTAATAGATATTTAAATATAGGGCTTATTCAGCAATATTGAATAGGTAATTGTTGGACAATAGCAGACAATAGGCGATTGAATACAATTATGTTGATGTTATGTTTTGGCTTACCTGAAGCTCCTTGTCAACGTAGTAGTGCAGGCTGGCGTACTGAGCAACTTTATCGTCGGCCACTCCAATACGAGGCACTTGGAACACCTTATTGCCCTTGCAAGCTTGGTTGCCTATAACATGAAATTATTATAACTTGAGCAACAATTCTCATTCCATCAAATTTTGTAAATGAATATCTTTTACTTCTCTTCCGTGATGCTAATTTGAATCATAGAAGAATTAATTTATACATAAATACAAAATAATAACAGTAGAACTGCTCTATTAATGTTAGATGTTATTAATTAAAACAAAAAAACATTCATCACCTTGGTAAGTTTTATTTTCTGATCACATTTGTTTGCTCCAACATGTTGAATACTAGTTTCTCCAGTAGGAGTTTTATCTTAATATTTTTTTTTGTTCCTGTTACTTACTGAAAGAACTTACGTTTCACTATATGTCATTTAATAACGTATTTGAGGTCTGAAATAAAAATATTACATGTGAACGTTAACTATCATCCAGCTTACCCTTAAGACAGAGATTCTCGAAGTAGTCGACACCGGGCGAATCAACGAACTGAATGTATTGTCCAGTAGTCCTGCGGTCCGAATCGCTCAAGTGGCACTGCAGCGTCACGTAGTTGTACTCGACGGATCGGCAGATGAAACGGTGCTAGAAACAAATAGTGTTCGGCTAGGTTAGCTATCGGCTTGATAAGGTGAATGGAAATAAACCACTCTGCTGATCGTAATTACATGAGAGAACTTACAAGTTATACTCAAGAAGTAGACATGAAATGATGTTTTTGTTTGTTTTTTTTTTGGGGGGGGGTAAGAGCACTCTTGTTGCACTCTGTTCCAACGATTCTAAACTTTGATTTTTTTCCTTCATGTGGAAACAATGACATTGTGTCGAGTTTTCGATGTTGATAGAAAAAAATGAAACATTCTTGGGGATTGATACAAATAATTATAATATATCGAAAAAATGTGTGACCTTTTACTTAACTTATTATTTTTACCCTCAACTCTTTGTGCCAGAAAATTCTAATATTGTAAAATCAAATGATTTTTTTTTTGTAGCCTGTGACCAAGACGAACAGTTTCCCATGTCACTAGGATAGTGTAGTATTATAGTGTAAAATTTTGAAAACTAATTCTAATTGATTAAATTGATAAAATCAATCAAACTTGGAATTTGCTTTCAGAGACACAAAATATAGATATATATAGGGCCTAATATCAGATGTTTTAATAGTCAAATACATATTTAGAATAAAAAATACATGGAGTATCTGATGATGAACACAAATATCGCTAGATCATAATAATTGGTTTCAATATTAATCAAACAATGATTCACATTATTAGATCCATTGTTCTTTGCGATTTAAATAAGATATGGTAATCAAGTTTCACTATGTTTATTTTTGCATTCTTCACCAGACAGTTGATAATTGAATATCAATAATTTATTTATATATAATTGTTTTTATTATTATTTGATATGTGAATGCCGACAGATAGTTCAAAAGTGGTTACGGAAACCCTAGTGACAACCACTTCAAACTCCCGCTAGTCTTTCGGAAGGCAACTGTAAATTCATAGGAAATCTGTCTAGGCTATATTTTATAGATGATGCTAAAAGATGAAAAACTAATAATTCCATAACTTCATATTACAGTATTTACCATTTGAGATTCAGTTCCATCCATGATAATTTAAAGATACCGTAGGGTATTTTTATCATCCATGTCGTTTGACTTATTACTTCATTACTTATCTGACTTCAGGTGCTGCGTATATAATATATATATATATATATATATATATATAGGCCTACACATAGACAGGGGCAGCCTGTCAAAATAATGTTACGCCAGTTCCGCAACCGGTCACTATAATTGATCAAAATAGTTACTTGTTAAAAGTCAGATTGTTAAAACAGGTTTGCCACCAGTTCGAGAATAATGCTTGTAGGACCAGATTATTTTTCATTGAAACAGTTGGCCATGTTACAATCTCCAAGGACCGGATTTAGACTTTTGGAAAAAAAAAACTGTGATCTAGTACCGTAAGACACGAATGAATGATTTCCATTCATAACGTGATAAATTACGAAACTTCAAAGTCAACACAAAACGTTGGTGAACTGAATAGGGTACTTCAAGAAATACTGATGTTGTTTATTATATTGGCTTATGAGAAAATAGAAAATGTTTACTCATTCATCTTGAGGGTGAAACCAAAGTGGAAAACCATACATTTTACAAAAATTCTTTAATTTTAATTCACTATTATTAACTATATCTTATAGTATAATCACTATTTTGTATAGTACATTCACTCATCATTTTCGATCTCTTCCATCCATACCCTTAATTGGAGAACAATGATTTTGTATCAATCAAGTATCGATGTTATTAATAATAAAAAAAAGGATTTCCACTATACTTCTTTGCTGTGATTTAACAACGCACTCTCATGATTACTAGTGACTATACTATACTGAAAATGTATTACGCAGTATATAAGATGAAGATATATAAGGTAAAAGACTTGTAGGATGAACGAAATATTTGTCTGAAGTCTTTCAAAATTGAACACAATTCCAAAATCCACTAGAACATTAATTTTTAAGAGGTGCAGATTATTGTGTGTATTATTATAATACTCAGCGTCATACCGCAATTAGTGCCATTATCTTCATGATACATAACATGGTTGAACATATCTAATGATATTTACAATCAATAAGGACGATTAATAAAAACGATAAATTGTTGAATTATAATGGATTCTAATGACTAATGTATCGAATGATATCTCCCATAACTGTTGAGGTCGTATATTCATGTTCGTGAGGTTTCAGTCAGCTAACTATTAGTTTTTATTGCCCTACCAGACAACATCCGTACATGATTCATATTTTATATACGAACTTATCTATTATTTCAATATGAGCGCTGGCAAAAGTTTTTTTTTAAGCTGCAAACAGATTAAAATCACGAATATAATTACTGGCGAACTGTGGAATGTAGGCCTATTTTAAATGCTGCCATTATGTTATAGCTAGTGTGAATCAAGAAAAACAACAAAAATAATATTTATACTTGACGCGTGAGAAAAGATGTAGACAGTTCTATTAGCTCTATGCTAGGCCTATAATCCTTAATAAACTAGCGTTTACATCGTAAAATATTAAATGTACTCTATGTTTTGTTTTTCATTTTCACTAACTTTTATCTTTTTCTATTTGATTGCATGCTTATAAAATCTTCGTGATGTAATTTTGTATTGTGATGAATATCGGGAACAAAAGAAAATTATATATAATAAGCCTACATACTTTTAAGGTATCTTTGCAGATTTCCTGATTTTTTAAAAATAATTATATGAAAATATAATTTGTAGATCAATCAATCGTTGTTGATCCTCCAAACACATTGGTGCAACAAGTCCGGTACCAGTAATCACTACATCTCGCTACATCTTCGAGCAATTGATGTACAGGACTTTAGTATATTAATATGTATATTACGTAGTATTTTACTACTCAAAATACAGCGTGGTATTTGTAAAAATTTCGTCCTGGAAAATTGTAAAAGCCTACAAAATACAACAGCTTTACAAATACTACGTATAAGTTAGGTATTTATATATGTTGGTAAACGGCCTTCTCTCTCGGATACAAATATGTAGCTATTGAAATGTTTCATCGCATTGCGTTTTGTGTGACCGTGGTTGTGCGTGAACTTACCTCATTGAGACAGGATGCAAGACAAGCTTCTTTGGTGGAAGTGTAAATCAGTGCGTTGTCCAAACCGCGAATCATCTTGTTTGGAACACGCTCGAATGCCCATGGTCGCACACACACGTTTTCTGTGAACAAATATCAGGAAATGGATCAGGAAAATATTGACAGTCTCTATTCATCGGATCATTGGCCGGATATTGTTATTTGTTTTTTCTGCGCATACCCTGAATTAATTCAATCTATCCATGCAACCCAAGTTAACAATCCAAAACTATTTTGAATTTTAAGTTGAAATCACAAACGTATATGTACTTCCGGTTTAGTAAATATAATCGGGGAAAAATTCTGGGGAGAACTGGGATGAAATATTTGAAAGTTGTATCACATGACTTTTGCATTTTATATTGATATTATTGGATTTGGCACCCATGCTAGCTAACATTAGCACTAATGGTTGGAAGTACCCACCCGCCAATAATCATGACAAGAAGTCGTAGGAATCACGTATATTTTTATCAATCAAATAAAAGGCAAAATTAATGAATCACACTCAAATATTTACCAACTTGAAAAAAATGTAAAATGTCATATTCATCCAATTTGGCTTGAACGGGGAACTATTCTTTTGCTATGACAAGTTTGCGACATTCCCATTTTATTTTCCTTCGTAATTCATTTTCGGTACCTAATAATGTCAGGTTTAGTTTCCTTCGTATATTGATTGATTTTGTTGTTATTGGGACTTGAGGCTATCAACAAATGTTTGTAAACGTATATTACACACACCATTTTTCTAAGATTTGAAAAATCAGCAATATAAGCATATATAAGTGTATACAAATCGCAATGTTTTGTTTTGCCTGATTTCCTTGAAACATGATTTTATTTGATGTCATGGTGTATTTAATATATAATACATGTTTTGTGTTATGTATGACTTCAATGAATACAAAAAAATTAAATAACTCATTACAATAAATTGGATATCCTATACATTTCTTCGTAATAGTATGCTTATTTGCATCGCCACGGTCGAATTATTTTTTGGGTTTTGACCGTATTTACATCTTATGATATAATAACAAATGTATTTGTTTTTAGAGCAGACTTATAAAAACTTTGTGACCCTTCTTGAAGAAACGTGTAAAATGGCTCATTAGATCTAACCTATATTTCTTCAACAAATCTTCATTTGCATTGCAACGGTTGACTGACTTATGAACATGGGTCGTCGGTTTTTAATTGTCTTGCTTTTACGTACATCAACAATCTTGCTATTCTATTGATAAAATACAGTACGCGTTAAGTATAGTGACAATTAGTGTATTTGTTTTCTTTACCTAGTTAATGAAACTAAAACAGCGGGACTTTTAGTTAGACATAGAAAACATGGCTTTATATACAAATCGATCTAATGTTATAGTCCCTTTGCCCTTTGGTCTAGATATTTAGTTGTACGTACATTACAGTTAGGTTGACACTGATTATTCGTATTATCCAAGAAAAGTGCACCAAATTGCGCCATTAACCTATTTCAAGAGTAATTATATACTCATCCAAACGTGTAAAACCAAATGTAACACTTTAATTGCTCTTGATATAGTTTAGATTAATTCGTATATAGGGAGGTGTTTTCATGGTTCTTAGCGTTACATTTCTCTTAAGTGTATAGATAAGTTTTCTAAATCACTCGGTTGTGAACTATAATTGCAGACGATGCATAAGGAAATATTCGCGTCTAATCATGGTCTAATGTAGTATCTTTTCAAGTGGACATTAGTGCTTCACTAATTCGGCGAATAACCAAAGGTCTAACAGTGTTGTTGAAGATAAGAGAAAATCACTAATTCTGTATGAAAACTGTTATTTCAATCTGTTATTGCCTGAATCACGCCACGAAATCATCACGATTTATTTTATTTATTTGTATTTGATGCATTTAATTTATTAATACGTCAATTAACGTCATAACATTCTTAGTATTCATGTACGTATTCCCAAAACTGATTGAATTCAATAAATACAAATTCATGTTAAGTAAAGATCATCAAAGTATCTTGGATTTGATATACTATCTATTCAATTATAGTGGTATGTGAATATAGAAAAAAGGGTAAAGATGAATTTCTCTATTTTTATGAGAACCGTGCATGCACCCCCTTAATTAGGAAGAGTGCACAAGTTCATTTATAATTTATCATTCCGACTTTGGAAGGATTTGGTAATTTTATAGTAATACATTTGAAAACTTAGCTATATCTAGTCGACGTATATGTGATGTACACCTCAGTAAAAAATATAAAATTGACTTGATTTGAAAATTTTGAAAGTATATATACTTTATAGTTTGAATTGGCTCTATAATTTACACTATATTCGATTAGTATACACAGTAATTTCGGCAGGAAATGCTAACTATACGTCGACTGATATAAATAATTGGATGAACGTAATTGATTTCTTTTCGAGTCAGGGAACACTATTTCAGTTACAACTGCTGCTGTGAACCACTCCTTAAAAACTTCATATCTCAAATCATAGACTCTATGCTCAAATTCGCTCACATACGTTATCCACTATACAAACACATCCTCATCTTGTTTCAATTGTAATAACATACTCGCGGGGAAAACATTATACTTTACTCTTTTTTCATTAGCATGTCATCCGGTAATAATTCGTATATTTTACTACACCTAAAAGTTAAAAGTAATTAATAAAATATAATATATTGATTATATAGTCTTGAGTTCGATGCCCAACTAAAGAGATGAGTGCTACTTCGTGCAAGATCTAATCAACCATACATCTGACAAAAGATGTACTTTGATTTTGAAAACTACCAGCAGGATGCGCTTATACTAAAATATTTATTGGCAGTACAAATCTGTATTGGGTAATAAGAAAATGGAATCACTGCACCATAAAACCATCAATAATATTCTGGTCGGCAGACACTGTTGAAGCAGCCGGATATTACTCAGCATTGAGACAAGGTTCTTTTTATTTTGCATTTCTCATAAAATATTTCATGATTTTTGAACAACCTGATACACCTATCACTTCGATTACTTCTCATTATTACTGACACGCGAGAATTCCAAACAGTCTGTCAATGTCAATAAAGAGTGATTATATTTTATTATTGTTGCGTTATGCGTATAACATTAATGATACGATTATCGAATTGCAATTATATATATTTTTTCTGGTTTAAGGTATTCTCATTAAGACGTTACGATGAAAGACGACTTGTATAGACGCTAATCACAATTAATAGATATATTATACTGGTTTGATTAGCGTGATTATCTCTTAGCGTGAACCGTCATGCAGGAGACTGGGGTTCGATTTCCGCCACGGTTGTTCATGTTCGTGATTTCTTTCAGTCGTGAAAAGAGTATATCCGCATTGTTCCGTATACGATCGGGCCACGATCGACTATTTCCCACATATTTGCGATTAGTTTTCCGATTTTGTGAATACATTGGCAAAAAAACTCATGTATTTATATAGATAAAGGTGGTAATTAACTGTCTACTAACTACTTGAGAAGATCAGTTGATTGGCTTACCTGATCGAATCTGTATTTTGACCATATAATAAAGATTAACTGATCTTTGTGGCACTGCTGACGGATTATTTGCTGATGTTTCGTTTTGAAGTTGGCACAAAGTCTCCTGAACAGGTGCTAGAGGATTCATCACGAAACTGAAAACAGAGAAATTAAATTAGTACATCGGAATGTTGTGAGGATGTAACCTGTAACAATTCAATTGCATTTTGTAAGTTTTGAAATCAAAATTTGCAATTTGCAATCGCAGTTTGCGTGCACTTGTCATTCTAAATTTTTAATTGTTATTGCAGTAGAGAACGTTGATTATTTGTACTTCTACACGTATGGTAGAATGAGATATTAAAAATCAATTACTATTGGTGGAGGTGCCGGTTTTTTCGTTTAATATTTGACACAATTTATACCAAAATGATGACCAGTTATATTAAGTTGGTTAAGGTGATTTTTTAAACTGGGATTTTTTTTCGCTCAAGATCCAATTGGAATCATTCAACGAAGTTTTTTTCTATCATTCTAAATCCACGACAGAAGCAAGAGAATGACTACAGGCCTCATCAAAACTTATTGTTAAATTAAAGGCGCCGTAAATTATTGTTTAAACTTTGAATATAATTTGTATTATTCAACAATAAATATAGGCCTATTGAGGAGGTCCAATACTATACTTTGGGTGTAGGCGTACCTCATTTAGTATTCAAGTTAATTATGTAAATTTCAAAAATCAATTCTTTCATCTTGACATAATTTCTTCGTGTATAACAGGTTTTTACTACAAATATAATAATAGCATTCAGTTATTAACCAAACCGGTACCAACCGTTTTATATTCTCACCAAAACTCACTTTTCTTTCAATATTCTAATAACCAATTAATTAAATACCATCTTCATCATTTAATATCTGTAATACAATACCATTAACACTTATAAAAACATGAAAAATTAATTAACTGGAATAAATTCTCACATCAGATTGTTCTGGAAGACAAAACTTGTTTATGAATACACATTGTACGCATTCATTCTCGAGTCTAGCGAGTTCATAAAAACAGGCTACACCTCTTCATTTTTACTTTCATGAATCAGGTTGGTAAGGCCCGTTAATTTATGCCGCATTCACATACACACACACATATACAGATGCAAGAGTGTAAACCATTTTCTCAATGAATCGGTTGATAGAACATCTTACACATGCAATTTACCGTAACTTATAGGTATACGTGTTTCCACGAAGGAAAAAGGTCATCCACCAACTAAATAATTGTAAAATCTTTCGATAATTACATATTCTCGCTGCATCGTTAAGGAATTAACGCTTCTGAAAGTTGCAGTTAGGTTCCTTATCGTAAATATCGTACTGAATGATCACAATCCTCTAAAAATACCACACATATACAAATATAACGGAGGTTTGTGTTTTTTGTGGTGGTAGATTACATTTTCCTTTCGTTCTTTAGTATAATAGGTTCAAGTTCAACTATTGCACCGATGTTTCATTTTGGAAAATGCATAAGTTACGTAGAGAGTAATTTTGTCTAGTGTTTGGAGAGACGTTTAAGATGATTATTCTGTAGGAATGTATTATTCTGAGTACCAATTAGTGATTTAATTTTTATAGAGAAGGTCTAACATAACAATATATGGTCACGCTTATTGAACACAATTATCTTTTATTATGCAGTTTAGATTGTTTATAGCCCCAAAGCTATTTGGTCTTTACTGTATTTTGTATTGAATAGTATATCACGTCCATCTATATTTTGCATGTATTTATCTTCAAAAAAAATTATACACATACCTCAAGCTATGTGATGAATAGTTTCGAAAATATTCTATTTTCAAAGAACCAACCAATATGTTGATATAGCACGTGATATAGATTGGTTATTGATATAGGTATATATATATATATATATATATATATATATATATATATATATATATATATATATATATATATATATATATTTATATATATACATATATATATATATATATATATATATATATATATATATATATATATATATATATATATATATATATATATATATATATATATATATATACATGCCAATTTTGGTGGAATTAAACTTCTGATCTTTGTTTCCTCAATTTCCTTCATTTTTATTATTTCAAATTATTATTCAGCATCTTATCAGCAAGCCAGCAAGCTTTAATAACTAAATTTGCAATGTGCGTGTTTGCTGTAGCACCATCAACAATAAATACCATTGGTTGTATGCATTATGTATTCACTATTAACAATATAAAGGTGTTTGCACTTAGTCTGAACACACAATATAATCAATGGTTGTAAACTATATATTGACGTGGATGATATTTATTATTACATGCTGTTAACATTTAAATTACAATTTTAATAAATCTCATTGTACTTGTTATGGAACTAACGATCTTCTTTATATTTATATATAAATGTATATATGTATATATGTATATATATATATATATATATATATATATATATATATATATATATATATATATATATATTTAGAAATAACTAGTCGAGTAGTATGGTTGAATATTGTTTCAAGGCATCATAAAAGTATATTGGTGTTATAAAATGTACTACTAATATTTATCTAAAACATATATTCATAAGTAATAAGTAAGCAGGAAATGTGAGGCCATAGTCCCTATAGTAATGGGTTTTTGACCCTCCCACACCTCGCAGTGTCTATACAGATGTAATTTGTTACATCTAACTTATTTTCCTCTCCACTTTTTTCTTGATGTTAGTTGTTCATGCTAATCTTTATAAATGATGTGCACTAAACAGGAAATTGAATGGAACATTATCGTATTGCTTCTAGCAATACATACCAAATGTACCAATTACACACCAACAAATGCAGTTTTTGAGATGTTTTTTTTAACGCCTTCATTTTTCATGGGCAAGGGCGTGTAACTTACTAGAAACATTTACCGTTCGTAATGTTTTTATGTACCACCTGTACTATAACGATTACCTACGTGCACTTTTTTGTAAACAGTAATTATGTTGAATAAGTGCAGGTTTCGAATTTGTTTTAATCTTCTCTATCCTTCTTTCTTTTTAGGATGAAGTGATACATCACTTTTACCGTAATACTTATGAAAGCTTAATGCATGTACCAAGTATAGTATCATTATGAATTTGTAAAGAGCATTTAGATTTTACAGTTTTGAATGATCAACTTGACACCTTTTCAGGATATAGACGGACTTATCTAGCTTGGAACTGTATAGTTTTGGGGCTAAATCGGTAGGACCACTTTTGAGAAACACCATCACAAATAGTTTCGAAAATTCATAATATCAAGCCGGTTGTAAAATTTTTGAAAACAAATTCTCTTCAGAAAGCTTCCAAGTTGAATACTAAAATGATACACATTAGACCTACTGAGAAATTTTACTGAGATCGGACAAACCGGACAAAATTGAATGTCCCGTTTCAAAACGGTCTAAGGTTGAAATTTTTTGCCTGAATTCGTTAACACAGTGATTGTGTATATGTCCTACTTCAAGATTCTTATGAATTGATAAAAGAAAATGTTTATACTTTGGTAGACCTTTTTATTTCGTCAAGACTAGTAGACCTATACCTAATATATGACTTGGCAGATAATTATCATATTTAATATCCAGTTCGTAAAATACATTTCCAGTAATCTTTAATTTCACACTTTTGTTACTCGCAATTTTTACGTTTATTTGTAATTATTTTCGACTTAGTAGAATTGTATTTTGTTTCGTCATCGTACTATTATGAAGTTGTTAATTTGGTTTACCTGAAGGCAGCTGCCTGGCAGTCCGCTTCTTCACGACACCAGCCCTGGCATTCGTATAACGATAGGTTCTTGGCAGTGTAATATGTTGTACCTCGGTAGTCGACTTCTGTTAGTTTCTCGAAAGCGACGCGACCTGGGGAAAAGATGAAATAATCAATTAGTTTTTTATAACAATAAAGAAATTAAAAAAAAAGAAAAAAAATGGAGACGTGATTTGTGTCAAGGAGATGGTGTTTCAATTTCAATAAGAATTCCAGAAATGTTGAATATATAAAAAAATTGATAGCCTATTTAGGATGTTTATAAGAAAGAGAAATGTGAAAAAATATCATGAATATATTTCAAAAATGATTATAAATTAAATCGTCATCAAAAATCTGATTGGATTTGCTATATATTTTTTAAATAATATTAGTTCACTTTTTACTATATAATTATTATTTATGTTTTTATGAAGAGATGGCTATTATTATGAACAGTATACTTTTTTCGAGTTAATATTTTTGAATTTCTTAATATTTTCCCCATGTTATGTATTTTTTCTATATATCCGATTATATAAACTATTTAAGACTTTAATTGGTATTTAAATATTGATTTGTCAATATCTCACTATTTCGTGGATAGCCGTCAATGAATTTAGATTTTTTCTTCCGATTGGTCCCTTTTAATATTCAAAGTTTTAACCAATTGATACAATAACTCTATGGAAATTATTTTTCAAACATATTATATATTAAAATGATACTTACCTAACGTTAGTGCAGCATTTGTCAGAAGTAATAGCACTACTGTGAATTGGTTCATTGTTAATATCCTATTGACCGCACTTAACCGCATTGTAGCTGAAATCACAAATAAAAGACAACATTAATGAAATGTGACAGAAGATCATAATATGTAGTGGAGTACATTTACCCAAAAATATAGTATAATCTATAAACTATGGAGGATTGATAATCGTAATGTGAATTGTAATAAAATCCACAAAGTTTCTAAACAAATTATCTGTTTGTATCATTCAATTACACATATATTTTGCTGTTGTGAATGAATGTGAATTTCCGTAGTAAAACTCTACATTCATTACTAAATATAGTTATAAATAAACACTATTGTTTTTCATCACGAATAATGTGAAAAACAAAATTAAAAACGGTTACCTCATCTTTAAAGTTCAGTTAACAGTAATCTTGACTTTTTAGGATAGGCTATAATATATAATTAATATTTTTTATATATATATATATCTTCGAATGTATCCATAACGGTCATCTTTTTGCTATGCAGTTGGCAATTGTGGTTATTATGTCACCTACATTTTTTGATATACTTCATTATAAACAAAAAGTCTCTCGGGTGGTTTTCTAGGGCGATACACTAAACGCCACTCAATCGTGAATGGAACACTCACATTATCTAGAGTATATAATCATACAAGTACAATATATGTAAAAATAAATCCTCGACCGAAAATAAAAATACATTTAATTGCATCTCGAGTGAGATACTTCCGCCGTCTCGATTGTAATTTACTGTGACAAAATGTAGTTTGGAAAAAAAAAGTCTCACGACATACTTTGTCATTATACAAGCTACATTCATTGCCAATCGTAATTCAACGCTGCAAAATACTTCAACTTGAAAAACGAGGTAGACTGTCCATTACTGGTCATGAATTCTAATGTTTGAACGTTTTAACATATAAACTGGTAATGAATCAACACTCAAGAGGTCAAATTCAGAATGTTGACGTTTAGTAACTAATTAGTGAGCTTGGTCTTTGTGTGGATTTATTTAGTTATAATTGTAGTTTTGAACACAGAAAATGAATACATTTCATAAATATTATTTTGATGAATACATTTTTATAAATACGACACTTTTAGGACACGTTTTAAAACCATCGCTCGAATCATTGTTTTCTGATTGTGTCATTAAAAAACTGGTTTATTTGATTGAGATCTATCAAATCGTAAATTTCCAATCAATATAAACAAGATAATGTCTTCATTCATCAGAAAAATGCCATTAAATAAGAATAAGATAAATTATATATATTTTATGTCATTTTGATTCTCTTATACATCTATACATCTTCTTTTTGTATTATGGAAAATACTCAAACTTTATCAACTTATTTAATTTTGATTTATTTAATTGCAAATATTCACAACTTGCATCTACGATTCATAATATTATACAAGATGTTTTTATGTTTGCTATTGATAAATCTGTACATAACACACTCAATTGAATTGATTGTTTATTTCATACATATTTATAAATTATAATTAAGCGAACGACTCAATAATTCAACAATTTAAAACTCAATAATTTGAAACCATAACATTTTGAACTTCTGGCTCATCCCTCTCCGTAATTGCACATTCCTGTCACGATGGTCATGCATCGATTTCGTTAAATAAGTACATAGTACTTCTAGCAAATATATCGAGTTATTCATTATTTCTGATCAGTATTTTTTTATGGTTTAATATACGTGTTTTGCGGAAACCGTTAAAAATGACGGTACGCGATCGGTCGGGTTCGGTTTTGCTCATCGTCCTGTGACAATAATATAGGAAATGTCACGGCCGTGTACGAGTATAATAGGATTCACCTCGTAATTGCTAATGCTCGCTCAGCCGTAAACCACGAGACAAGAAAATATATATCAGTGTATGAAAATAATGTCGAAAGAAATGCATTTCCGATTATTTTCGATATAGAATGAAGATATCATTATAACTGTACAACTAGAGTCAGATTGGTGTTTTTATATTTTTTGAAATCAATGAATATAAAATCTAGAAAAAATATAAAAAAGCGACCATGGATAGCATCGATCGTAACCGTTATTATATCAATAATTATTATAAAAAAAACCGCTGTTCTTTGCAAGTTAGTTTATGAAACTGTACGAAACTGTCTGGGAATGTTTAAAAATTATGTTAATTAAGTGTATTTATCAGACTATCTTCAAAACTACCTCACAAAAAAAAAATTGAGTTCATTTTATCTTACTGTGTGAAACTTTTATTACATTGTAGACCGTTATTTATTTTTACTTTCCAACATCAAATAACTTGAACGTTTTTAATTGCCAATTATAAAATTACTCTTCCTTATCCATTATTATGATGAAATAAATTGGTTTGACTTATACTCGTTCAACCTCGTATTCTCATCTTTACAAAAAAATAACTTTACAAAAAAGCAATCCTCAAAAAGTAAACATTAACATATTATATAATTTATGCCCTCCGTTTGACACTCAGCACTAAAAACCATTCAATCATCATCATAAATCAAAATCATAAAAAAATTGATCGATGAGAAACATAAGTTGATTTCACCTATAACATAAGAAATGGGCGTATTTATCCAAACGTGTTATATACCGTACAGTAGTCTTGACTATGCTAATTTATATCCTCTACTAACGAGATCGCCAAAGATTAATAGCGATGCATTCTATTGCAGTTGCATAATGCATTGTCTCTTGGTACGTGTTTGACCTCCATTTGCCGGTCGACTAATAACAGTTAGATATCGGGTCATTGGTGGGATCATATCGTCTTCGCAAGGGCGTGAAGGACATAACGTACCGGTCGAGTGCAATGTAGGTGACGACGATTATAAAGAATGTTTGTAGGTTTAGATTCTAGAATTCTATCTCAATTGATACTTTTACTATTATTAAGTGTAATCATTTTTGTAAAGGTTGTAAGAGATTTTAATGACGGCGACACGTACATGTATGAAGGTATCGCACGTGAATATAAAAGTAGATGTTATGAAGTATTTGTGCCATTTTTTTCATTCATGTAATATCTTGGATTGAATGAGGACATTGCAAATGTTGGAGTTATGCTTTTCTGTAATTATAGTCTGGTATTTATGTCATCAAATTATTATGTATATTAATATATAAGGTAAAATTTGATTTGAATAATCTGATTCATTGTATCTTATATTACATTTTTAGATTTTGAACTGATTTTATGAAATAACAATCATTTGATTATAAGTTATCTATGTTTTTTTTATCCAAATTATCAACAGTTCAAGTACAATCGTAATCAATTTTGGCGTCTAATTTTCCAGTCTAGCTGTAACTCATTATTATATTTGCATGCTTTCTTTAATAATCTAGATTCTCGATATTGCGATGAAATTGTTGCTCTGCAAATTGAGACCATATATCCTATCCCAAATAATATACCGTGCATACACTGCGTGGGAATGGGATCTACGAACATCACTCAATAGTTTCGTTTTTTAAATTACAATATCCAATACATATTTGATTCTATGTTTACGGTACTTTTGATTACGTCCACATATACACGTCTACCAAATATATACGTAAGAACTAGTTCTAATACTGCATAGCTATAGTAAACGTTACTGGAATAATATACTTTTTATATTCTGAAATGGATTATATAAGTAGATATATATAGATGGAAATTAAGTTTAAACTGTACTAGTGTTTAATTAACGAAACATACATATGAATCGTGCTTTGAAATAGTGGGATGAACACAAGTAATAATAACGTTAGGTATTGTGCTTCGTGGCTATGCACTCGTGATGTTGTGTTACTGTAAACTTAGTCATGTCCATAATGACTTGGGACTAATCATTTGGAAGAAACTTGGTTTTATCATCTATGATGTATTGTTGTTTAGATACGTCGGGGTACTAGATAGACTACTATTCTAGATAATAATATTTTTTATTTTTGTCGTCTTTTTAAGAGAAAAAATGATTCTATTCCAACATTTCTCCATGAAATAAGTATAATTCTATATCAGTCTTACATACATAGTTTTAAAAGCAACCAATTCAATATTCATTTCTCGATTAATGAACGTAGAAAATGTTGTACATTCTATAATAATTGACAATTCGTTTTAAATAAGTGTAACTTTTTAGTTGTACATTACATCAATAATATTCTTCAGTTGTTATAATAAGCAGGGTACCAAGTTTGTTCATTTTTGTCTTGTTTTTTCACTTTTTACTCGTAGACTAACGGTTTGTTGGCCCACGTCAAGTCAACCAGGGAGTTAGCTGTGGATCTAATACGTGGTGACCAACTGAACTTGGCTAACAATAGGACAAGACGATGTGAGAATAGTTCACAACAGATATATATATATATATATATATATATATATATATATATATATATATATATATATATATATATATTATGAAAAAAAAATCTAATCGGTTTAAACTATTATTCGTGGTTGTTGTGGTATGTGTACGTGTGAGATCTTACGTGAAGGTCCTGTACAGCATCTTTCGTCTCGGGCCAAAGACACAAGTCACTGTCTAGGATATGGTTTATGGAATATCTAGACTATTACCGCATTATCAAGTTTTATTATAACATATTTTTTATTGTTTGGAACTATTGAAGCTTATAGACCAAAGCTGTTTGACATATAAGTAGGAATTACGTGATTTTTAGTCAAGTTGTAGACGTAGGTTTCCGGCGTTTCGAATCAACTGGAAATGTTATGCTCTTCAATCGATGTCAGTGAGGTCCATATGTTATGTAATGCATAAAGTGGTGTTGATTTTTTTTTCATATTCATTAGTTGATGTTATTCGTTTTATTTTGTTTGATACACATTATGTTTTTATCTCCACTATCATATTATCAATCTTTCTGTAAAATAGACGTATAGTTATTTGCTATTTTTCTTAAATAATTTCGAGTTGGTAGTGACAAAAATACAAGTCAAGGTTAATATATTTTCCTTCTTTTCTTATATAACAAATTTATTCTACTGAAACTCATTTTTCCACTCAGTTCAAGCATGCATTTATGTTTTTTACGAACTGCATTCGTTGTTTGCACTTCCCTTTCCGATTCAGTGCTGCATTTAAATCTTCAAACATTGGTGTGTGTGTAAAATGCAGTTAATGTAGTATAACACAATTAACCAGAGTAACAGACTATTAATGTAAGCAAACAATTAAACAGTTAGGCTATTACGTAGTGACTTGACACACATGGAGGCTTTAGAACAAACTGAGGCAATACGCTACAGCTGTAATTATACAAGATAATAAAACGATACAAACTTCAATGCATCAGCTACCTTCAATAAAATCAGGAAGACTATTTTCCATTATTCTTTTATAAAAAAAAATACGTTTCATAGAACATTTTAACAATGGAACCGCTAAGCAATAAAAACATTAACTGATCCATGGACTAAACGCAATAAACCAAGTATGTAATTTTTATGTCAAATCATCAGTACTCGTATTTAGTAACTGTTTTTTTTTTAATATAAGAATGAACAAATGTCAGAAGTTTAAATAAAACGGTTGGAATTAGGTTAGAACACAGTACCAAGATCAGTCCGAGTTGTTTTTTCTTCTTGTCATCGTTACAGCGTATTTTGGATGTTACATTGCAATTGGTGTTAATGTAGTTAATTATATACCGCTATGGTAATTGGCAAGCTATTGATGGTTAATTGGTCGCGTTAGTCAATTAAAGGGGTTTTATACGGTAGCACTAATCACGAAGATTCTCAAGTCCATCAAAGTCGGATGAAAAAAAAGGTTTTGGTATTCCCTAAATGTATTTTTTGAAAGTTAATTCTGAAAATATTTCATGAGTGAAAAAAATTGTGTACCGTAATCGGTTTTGATAAACTGTAGTTGAATGATGGTCTAGTAGACTTTTCACTTTGGAGTTTTTGTATACTATTTTGAGGTCCGAACATTTTTCTCCTTGTAAGAGTCGTGCTGTTGCATTTCTGCACCACATGAGATGAAAATGTAATTAATCACTTTAGGGTGTCTAGCCACTCGGGATCAGTGAAACCTTTTTTATGTGGGGGGCGGGAAGTTCTCATTTATTATATTCAATAAATCAGAAAGAAAAAAATATGTATCACCGTCAATACCTAACTCAATTATTTATAATCATATAACGGGAAATGCAACCAACCACAAATCATCACGCTTAAAGAACATATTTATATTTTCATTTCAAATGACAGTATAATATTCATAAAACAGTTCAAAATGAGAAATATTTCCGAGATTCCCATTGTATATATACTTTCGCTGTCATTTGATGTCGCTTATTATATGGAGTAAAAACGGACCGAACCCTAAATTATATACCCTACAGATTTATAATTTAATGATTACTTTATATATGTAGTTATAAAATTAAAAATACCGCTATGTTCTTATATCATATAGTCTGAGAAAGATCTCTATAACATATCTTCTTTTCGTCTCACTGGTACTATAATTTGTATGCAAATCAGGTCATTGCGTAAACGTCAACATAGCAATGCATGCCACTGCCTTCTCTAGGTGCCATAACGGTATGTGGTGACATACGCTGAACAGACAGGAAGAACACTCGTTTACCGTGATTGTTTAGCAATAAGAAAAAGTGTTCGAAATTCAATTTTTTTTATCCATTACCAACATACCGTTTTACAATAAAAAAATAATAGTCCTAAATTTGAACGTGTAATAAAAACCCGTGCGTTGATCTCTCCACACATGCGTGCTGCGGTGCATTGCATGTGTACAATTGATATATTCTAATTTAAAAGACGTTAATGATTGTTATTATTGATATCTTCACAGGCAAGTGTGTAATTATTTGTGTTTCATGTTTATAGTCTGGTATTATAAATAGAAATGTACGAAAAGGTTTCTAGATTAGCTTCTTAAAATAAAGTGAAGACTTGTAGGTATTTACGTATAATAGTCAAAATCTAATCACGTCATATTTTTATTTTCAAATGCAATTTTGAATATCAACCACCTATAGTTGGTAAAAGGATGTTATATGTTCTGATGTATTTTCGTCTCCTTTTTTATCCTCTAAGTAACATATTCTGACAGTGAATAACCGGAAACGGAAAATAATAACAATTTTACATGTCAGTGTTACCGAATCGGATTATCTTTTCTCCTACATAATCTAATTATTACTTTGTACTTATTATTCAGCGTTGAATATGGAACAGTATGACAATTAAGATCAATGAATTGTCACGAAATGTAGAACAAATACATGCAAATCGAATCAAGAGATCTAGTGCATGTATATATATGTATATAAATTAATGTAAATGCATTGCTTTGTATTTTTCAATTCTGCTTGCACTATTTCCTCCGACAGGAACAAAAACAATCGTGAATATGGATGTCAGTAAGATGAAAAGAAAGAGAGAGAAATGAGAAGGGAGATGGATTACGGTAACGAATATCTTTTACACCAGACACTGACAATAAAATTCATTGATTAGTTTACCTACTTCTTTATTACCGTTTTGATCGTGGTATTTATCTATACACAATGCTGTTGCAAATAGCTTTGTAATAATGCATTCCAATTGGTTATACCGTTTGGACTGCTACCAGACTTTTATTCTGTGGCCGTTATTATAAAAAAGAGTATCACCAATTATCAAGATAATTAAACTTATTGGCATCAAATGCAATAAGGAAGGTGGTGCGAAGTGTAGACATATTCGCGTGTCTAGTAACTGCTCTGTTGACCGTTTATTAATACAAATTTTGTATACTCACTTTTTAATTTGAAAAAAAAATGAAAATAAAACACTAATATAATTTAAACTCTGCGTGTGTGTGGATGAAAATAGCGCCGTTATTTCTATTAATGTACGGTATTTATATAATGAAGGCCTATATAAGTAAGGATTATTAAATATGTTTTAATGTACATTTTATAAATAGGATACCATGTTGACTGAGTACATATACTTTATTCTTAGACCATGCTTAGACATATGGCTGTAAGTAGCAATATGAATGCACCATTTAATTTTTGTAGAACCTGAGTGTATAACTACAACCACAGTATGTGGTTAAAATAGTCTAGTCATGCAAATATATATGGATGAATTATTAAACGTGATATATTATCTAATATCTTCATAACAGTGCAGCCATATGTGTTATGTGTGTCATACATGAGTCTGATCAAGTGATAATGGTAGTCATCTTTTATCACAAGTGGAATTTAGGAGTTAACTAATTGAGCTATTCTTGGATTCCATTTATATCAAAACGTATAATCCATAGTTATTCTTTCCTCAATGAAGGTTTCGAAGATTACAGGATAAATCAAGTCAGCTGTTTTGTATATTCATCAATATTTTTGAAAAATGTTATAAACGATGATATTTATATTTGATGTTTTTTGATCCCAAGCAATTATCGATTTTTATTTTAAATTCCAAGCAATTATCAAGTTATTTTTCAGTCATTATTTAATCAACATAACTCGACTGGTAACCATCATAAAACATATATTCACTTAGAGGCCTATAATAAATTCAGAAATTTGAGAGAACATTCTTCTATCTTTACATAGAACAAATTATACCATACTAGTCCAAAGTATATGCTATATTTACCGGGTCTCAAAAAAATATTCGTCTTATCGTTATTTTCATTCACACCATACCTTGAATATGTATCTAGTCGCTTTGGTTTTTAATGAATGGACTCTTTATAGATTAGAAGTACGTGATTAAAATACTATATCCTTAGTCTATCATAAATAATAGTCATGTAATTATACATATTATCCATGCAGTTAGGTTGTTCGTGGTGATTTGAGCGGATGATATCGAAGGTGTATTTTACAAAGAGTCTATGGCACAATACTGGTCGTATTAAATATACATCCGTACGAAAAGAAGACGGTAGTCTTACCAATCGAATAGTTGTATAAAATAAAGTGCGGAAATTGTAGAAATTCAATGCAGCTTTAGAAAAAATGATTTTTAAATATGTAGTTGTGTTTCTAATCGTATATCTCGATCTGAAAAATTAATGACCCTCAAAATATAGCCGCTATACAAATATAACGGTATTTTGTTGTTCTGTTCTTTCGTCTTCTTCTGTCGAAGCGACAAGAATAAAACAAAACATATTTACCCGACTGGCTCAATCAGGGAAACTAAAGTCTAACCGGGCATGGGTTTGTATCCCGCGTAAGGTGTGGGGCTTTCGATCATCCACATATCATGAAGCTGAATCTCGCATTCAAAAGTCACCAATTAGAACCGAAAATTGAATCACGTGGATTTTCTTAAATTTTGAAACTGTGTGATTATTTAGTTATACATTTTTATTATTCTACTCTTTGACAATTCTAATAAAAGTCAAGTTCAATATACCGACAATATTTTATGAATTTATGGTCAAGTATATTTATTATTTTATTATTCTTTGTATACAGAACAATTGACATACAAATTCGATGAAGCAAAGAAAATATAAAAAATTCATCTGTAACTGTAATACTTCGTATTCAAGTTATTTAACTTTTTATTATTTCATTTTCTATTTTCATGCTATGTGGAATACATTTATCAAACCGGAGGACTGCATACCTCATTCCTTGTTGTTGGCGGATTGACACTCCCAATTGTAAGTTATAATTCGTAGGAAAGACGGTCGATCAAGCTCGTCAACTCAGTAGTAATATATATATATACATATATATATATATATATATATATATATATATATATATATATATATATATATATATATATATATATATATATATATATATATATATATATACATATATTCCCAGAGAAACGAAGTAATTATTGGGTCAGCGGGTGTCTTTCTACCTCCACCAATTTCATCAAATCTCTATATGTAATATTTTATACATATAGGTTCATGACGAATGGATTGGCTTTATATATATATATATATATATATATATATATATATATATATATATATATATGTGTGTGTGTGTGTCTATTTATATATATTTATATATATATATATATATATATATATATATATATATATATATATATATATATATATATATATATATAACGATAGCCATACTATAAGACATTGGGTGATCATTCCGTCTGTCTCTTAGTATCGTCCACGATGATCGCTCGGGTGTTCTCAGGCGTCATTTACCGATCGCCAGCGCACACAGGAAGAACAAACGAACGGCATCCTTCTTTCCCGTTACAATCAACGCACCATGTTTGTACCAGAACCACATGGTGTCTGCTGACGTCACACTTATTATATCGACTCACTGATGCATTGCTGATCGTGCGTGACTTCACGATCGCACGTTTCGCCGTATCGTGCAGCATTGACGAGAAGGGGTTTCGAGACGTTTTACGAACAGAGCATCTTATTGTTGATTGTAATAAGGGTAAAGATTGGTGATCTGGTTCACGATGACTATTGTCATTTTTGTGAATCAATATTATGACACCTTGATAATGTAAGATTCAACAACTGTAATGATATAATCTTGATGTTGGTTCATTAATCAATTATTATATATATATATATATATATATATATATATATATATATATATATATATATATATATATATATATATATATATATATATATATATATATATATATATATATATATATATATATATATATAACTTATATATATATATATGAATGTATCGGTTAAACGAGACTGTTTTTTTAAATGATTCGTTTTTTTTATTGGAGACTTTTGGTGGTGCTTCGTTCATAACACAGTAAATGGAATGTGACGGAGACAATGACCTTATATATTATACTGATGGCGCCAGTAAAAAAAAACCTTTGGATGTATTTCTACGTTTCAAACGTACATAATTATAGATAGTATAATATTATTACTGTGCAACAGTTTCATTAAACCAATTTAAAAACCCGCTAATGTTCTTAATCACCTTTTAAAACGAAATAAAGTGTTTTCGAACAGCGGTTACATAAAAGATGATTTACAGTGCTAGGAATTTGCGGTTGTTTTGACCAATCAGTGTGAGTGTACGGTATTAGTATTTAGTGGATATGACGACATATTTTGTTTTCGTAGCGTGTGCACATTTTGTGATTTACAACTTCGAATTTATATTATCCAGTTATTGTTATAATCATCGAATCTTGATGTCGAATCTTTCGACATAATATAAAATAAAATTAAGGATGAATTGGCGCGAACGTTATTAAATAATAGACACGATTTTCAGAAAAGGACCATCTATTTTTCCAACTTCCTTATACCGCCCTGGTTCCATTTACCTTATACGAATATATACGTATATTTCTTATTCATCAATGTACGTGGCCCCAAATAACCTCTGCAATGGTGGGATCGAATAAACATGTATAATGATATGTATTTACAGAATATAACCATATAGTTTTATATTGTTGTTCTATTCTACTAGATTCTACTTCAATAACACATCTTATGCGCATACACATATACACTTAATTCAAGCAACATCGCGTGTGTGTGTGTGTGTATACAGCAACCTTCATAGATACTTACTTTTTATGTTATTCTTAATCACACTTCGATTTTTTTAAATTAAGTATTATATATATGATTCTAAAATTATATAATCAACATTATGACAAAAGAATGAATGTCTCTTATAATATCGAGGTATTTATTGCTGTATAACAATACAAATTGATGCAATTAGAAGAGGTATTGTTTTTTATTAGTGCTGCATAAGATACGATTTTTTATAGCGTGACTGTACATTTTAAAAAATAGTTATTATTTATTCGATGTAATGCCCCATGGTAGCTGATGGAAAAAAGGAATTATCTGCCGACAAACTATTGACGTTGTCATATTATGGTTCGTTATATTGAAATACTGATTTTTTTATCTTTGTTCTTTATAAAGTGTAATTTATTTTATACAATTGGTTTATATTTGGTGAAAAAAAAATTGTCCATACGTTATTATTTTCACACCACAAAAATCTAGTCCAAGGGTTTAAACTGTACATATTGATTGCTTAAGATACCTTGTTTTATCGCAACCCAACAGATAATTATAATTTGTTCATTTTTTGTCGAAATTTTCTTTCTAAAACTCACGTTAAGAGTTTCTGTTCTGAAATTATAATTATTTTCGTTTGTCGGAAGGTAACTTCAAATTGAAACAACTGAAAACGATCTACCACCATTCATTTACCGTTATTACGTTTGAAGTCGATATAATGATTTATATAATATTAAATTGATCAGTACATGAAAATGAAATGAATCATTGCAATAATAATTGGTTACTCTCCTATAAATCATCAGCAACACTATCATGACCACGGTATTACCTTTTTTATTCTTTTGTATTTCCTTCTTATACAGTCTACACAATGCTTCCCATCCAAACTAATTATCTTTAATATGTCTCACTTCTATAAAATTAACTCGTTTTCAACGCCCACTTTTTCTGAATCCCTTTGCAGTGCAATATATATATACTTTCGTATATATTTTAGCACCTCCTCACTAATTTGATTTAACACAATACAACCCAAGGTTTGTCGGTGTTTTTTTGTTTTGTTGTTGAAACCTCAAGGGTAAGGGTGAGTGTTACTCTAATAACCGTTTACAGGTGGTTCACCCCGGAAACTTCTGCCCTTTCAAGGGTGTAATAATCAACCACGTATACATTTTTATAGAAAGTGAGTTTTTTTCTTCAATTCTCTCATCCCTCTAAAGGATACATCGCATTCCTATCCGTCGTTCATGGTGGAAAAGCTTCTTCGCTTTTCGTAGTATCGACACTTGAAAACTAGTTTTTTATATTATTCTATGTATAAACATTGTTAAATCCATCGACTGTGACGGCTGATGCTCTTACTAAGACATGCGACGGTCTAGGTAAGATGAATCTTAAACTCTTAAACTTGATGAAATTTAAATACTGAACGAAATCTTCTTATGAGAAACACTGTGTAGACTATAATTATATTTAAATGCAGGTTTTTGTTCTATCTACGCAGCAACATTTTTATTTCATCACCCTCAATTTTTACTAAATGGTTATAATGATTATTTCTGTTTTGTTTTGATCTGTATAATATAGGCCATACTTTATTAAATAAATGTGCAATTTATACTTTTTTTAATCAAGCTTTTCTTTTCTTGTAAAATGTTATTATGCCTAGTTATCAAAGTAGGCAACGTTTGAACTGTCAATGTGAGTAAATTATTCATGTGAGAATGCCAAAAATATATTTTTCTTCAAAAACGTAAGTGATTGAACTAAAATTTGAGAATAAAGTAGAATCGTGTTATTCAGTATTATATTCGGTAAAACGCCAATTCATTTATTATAATTTTATTCTTTCAATTTTTCGGTAGATATTTCAAAATTTCTTCTAATTTTTTCTCCAAGTGTACCAATTCTGTTACATTATATAACATACTAATAATATTGATGTAAAATATCAAATTTTATCATTTATTTCTCAACGAACTCTTTTCCTCCTAGTGAAATCAGTAAATTCGCGTATGTTCGTCTGCTAATGTAATTGCAATGCCATCTTCTACGGCCATGTCAGTTATCAACAGCTGCATCCTGAACAAGAACAATTCAAACATTGCATTGAACATATTTCCTCCAGTCATTGCGCCGAGACGTGCATTCCCAGCTATGATGATTGCTACATATAACAAACAGCATTTAGTTAACGTTTAGTGCATATTGTCTGATGTTACGTTTGACAGGCCATTAAGAAAGTTACAAGTTAACAATGCTGAACGAATATTAAAATGAAGTTACAATAATGACGGGATAACAAAATCAGACAGAATAGAAAGAGATGTCATCGCGGTTTTCAAATGGCGCATGAGTAGTTTATTTTTCGCCCATGTGCCTATATGTCAGTAAATACTGTTGGGTAACAATTTATCTAGTGAACATTTTTTTTTACAATTGGCTTTGTCCTGATAGTTCAAGAAAGGGCGAGTCTTTTAATGTTTTGGATATCTTATATAATAGTGTTGTAATTTTATCTATAATAATCAAGCATAGTAATAATAAACATAGACCATAATGAAAATAATAAAATAATAAAGAATAGACCGAAATCTATTGTTTTATTTGGAAATAGTTTTCAAAAAAATTCGCTATAATTTGAGGTACCACCTATATCAGGTTCCCTTCCCTAGTAATAATTAATAAATATAGACCACAATAAAAATAATGCAATAAAAATAGACCGAAATATATTCTTTTATTTGGAAATAGTCTTCAAAAGAATTCGCTATATAATTTGAGGTACCACCTATAGCGGGTTCCGCATGAGCGCAATGGGTCACTCTGAAAACTATTCTCACAACAATCATCTAATTTTACTTTTTGAAAGTTGCAACTTCTTAAAAAATACCAACAATCACGACCTTGATATTCAATTTAATCAAAGCGATTACCGAATTAGCCCAGAATCCACGGTCATCGTCGTGTAATGGTACTAAAAAGAAAAAAAAAATGTGACCACAGAAAGAATGTTTTGTCCCTCTTTCTACTATTCTCCACGTGAATCCGTGCTCTCGATACTCGAACTGTCTCGAACCGAGCAATACATTTAATTCGATATATAAATCGAAACATTCACGGGTGAAATGTTGATGTTATAACATGCAATAATACAAAAGTAAAAGAAATAGACACTCATTGTTGGTGGCACGATTTGGTCCTAAAGTCACGGTCAGTGACTATGTGGGGGAGGTGGGGAGGGTCCAGTGGGTGGGTACTTGGAGGGAGGGGGGGGGGGGGGTGAAACGTGTATCAGGTTAATACCGTATACACTGTAATTCACACGGTGCAATTATCTTACATTCTTCACACGTTCTAAGGCAGAGGATTTCACAGATAACATCGTACGGTGCTGTTCGGATTAGAATCGAGAGGTGTGATCATGAAACGGACTTGTCGAAATGTATCGAGCGTAAATGAATCGATAGGAAATGACTTGATGATGGAAATTAAAACTCGATTGATCGGTTCAAATAATTTATACTATTTTTACATTACTTTTATGTGGTAATATCACCCTTGAGATCAACCTTTACCTTTCATTCTTAGTCATAATATGGACAATCATTTTGTTGAAACTTTGATGTATATTAATCAGCAAAAATATAATTACAGTTTTTACCCTATTGCATTTACAGATTCTACATTGTTATGCTAGATGAATGGAGATATTTCACAATTTGTTAAAATATTTTTTATTTATAAATCGTTTTGTGTTTTTTGTGATTATAGTTTGTGTACATAGGCCTACAGATGTATTTCTTATTGCGTGTTATAATGTTTATATTGATTCCCTTCAAATAATAAAACATGATGAAAAATGAAAAATCAATATACCGAAGACAAATAATGTCTTTTTACTGCTTTGTCCGACTACTTACAGCCTATAAATATGATTCAACATGCCTGATGTTGTAAAAAATGATTTTTTCGATTGTGATAATAATGATCACAATAATAATAGTAATAATAAATGAGAATATTTTATTGATGTTATTAAATTATAATGATTTTTCTTAATAACATTTTCGTGTTCATTCTCATACTTTATATTTGTTCATATAATGTCGGCATCTATAGTTTTTTTATAGATTTACAATTTAATATTTATCTATTTATTCAGACTTATTTGTCGAACAAAAGAATTCGTCGGCTTGTACATATATCGCTCTGCTGGATTCTACGTTTACACTCGAATTGGCTAATGTATCTTATTGTGTAGCAGGGTTTGTCAGGACACGCTATGATCTTTAAAGTAATTCATCACCTTTTTCAATGCCGAATCAATAAACCATTCTATGTTACACCAATTTCGATCCACGGAAAAAACATATACTCCATCCGACTAGAACCCGAGCTTCTCTCGAATTCGTATTTTAAACACACGGTTGATCTATTACATTATAGCCACCACAACAAAAATAATCGACGATCTTTTTTATTGTTAGGAATTGTGTATGGTTGAATTGAAATATCTACTAATTTTTTACTCTGTGATGAAATTATAAGTTCGTCGTTGACGCTTCGTAGCATCAGTAAATAATCACTCACTTCATTGCTAATTCAGTTGTTATATGAACTTATTTTTTTCCTATACAGTTTGATTTCTAGGAAAACATAGTCAAGGTATGTATAAAAAAACTAAAAAAAGTTAAAAACTTCTAAACTTGTAAAAATTAAACTGCATGCATATAAAGAACATCCTATACACTATTAACCTTTTCGGACAATGTTACACTACTTTTATCATTAGCAATTATTTGTCGTAACCCCAATTTGAGTTCAATATTAGTGTTTGCAACTGTAAGTGCATTGTAGGACATTTTTATAGGTAATTATTAGGCCTAGTCGTGTATATAGGTTGGCTTTACAAAGCGTTCTCATCCATTTTTTTCTAATTCAATGCTAATCACATTTATACTATACCACGTACACAATCGACAGTAACTATATTCTTACACATTTAATTATTAATTTCCTGAAATAGGAAACTCAATACAAGATAAAAATAACCATCATCTTTGTCAATCGTTTTCTGCGATTCATGTATCCTGATTTAAATGCTAATATAACTTGTTTCAGGGGCACGCTTTTCTCATCTAATCATCTAATAATAATTCTAGTTAACAAGCCGCGCAGATTCAACCACCCGCCGCGCTTTATTTCCCACGGAATGTTCTCTTTTATATCCAACACATCCAACTATATTCTTTTCTTATTTTCCTCACTAACTTTTCAAGTAAACATCTGCCAAATGAAAATCAAATAATACAAACCGTTCTCTCTCTTTCTCTCTTATTCCTCTCTCTATCATTACAACAACAACCGCGTACATCATGAAATTTGTTGCACAGTGTTACATATAGAATAATATAGATGATTTTTAAATAGATTGTACAGATAACTTATAGCTTGACTAACAAAAGCTCTGGAGAGGGTACGAAAACGTTATACTCGTGCGAAACTAATATACTGGGCAGCAATGACGTTGGCATAAAGTTATCCCGTCGAATGTGGACATTCAATTGACACGCAATTAATGAGATGATACGTCATCAAAATGTAACTTGTTTTCTTGAATATGATTAAGGGGGTGCATGCACGGTGCTTATAAAAATAGAGAAATTCATCCTTAATCATTTTTCCATGTTTACGTATCAGTTTTATTGAATAAAAAGGCCCTATATAAACTCCAAGATAATGTCATGATCTTTAATTAATATGATATGACATTCTATCTTTGTGAATTCATTCAGTTTTAAGATAATACGTCAATGAATGCCATCACATTCTTGGTATTCATTGACGTATTATCTTATAACTGATTGAATTTACAAATACAGAATGTCACAATAATTGAAGAGCATAAAATTATCTTGGAGTTGATGTCGCCTACTTTTTATTCAGTTACACTGATTCGTAAACATGGTAAAAAATAGTTATGATGAACTTATCTATTTTTATGGGCACCGTGCTTGCACCCCCTTCAAGTTATATTTTAGTATAGGCCTATTAAATGAGGTGATTTTTTTTATATATGATTCACAAGTGGTTCATTGTTGAATAAATGTACCTAATATAAACGGTTACTTCTAATTAGGTATATTAGAGTACCGGTAATCACAATTTACAATGAGTCTCCTTTGTTCTTGAATTATTTCGTGAAGTCAACAGCAATCTGTATACTATGAACACAACAATGGATTGCGATTATTTGCACTTTACAAATTGCACGGTCGTGATGCTTGATTCGGCTGGTAATTCATTCGTAATAGTATAATCTAATGCATGGTTTCAATAATGAGAATAAAAAAAATGATGTTGTACATGGTATTGTCTTGGCTAAATTTAAACTCAAAGTTTGATTAGTTTTGACGTTCGATTATATTTTTAAGTATAAAAGAAAATTGGTGGTCAGGAAAGAATTCTTCGTATGTGTATAGTGAGAGTGGAAGTAAATATTGGTATTTCATTGTATAATGAGAACCAAGAAAAGAATTGTTTGGTCATGTAATTATTTCATAATCGACGTTCATATAGGTCTATCTGAATCAAGTCTGAATGGTAAACTAATTATCTTATCAATTCGTACATAGTATTTAGCGATTAAATCAGCGTTTAGAAAATGACTGTATAATTGGCTCGAACATGTTTTTTTTTAATATAGGATCTTGAATATAGTCAATATAGTCATGTATTAGAAAAAAATATATGAACAACTTGAAGACATATCTTATCTGAAAACTATGATGATTTGAGAAGATCATGGGTTACATAACAGCAAAACCGTTTCAAGCTTTCATCTCATATATATAATGAACATATATCTCTTATAATCTAGAAAAACGACTTGTTAATTGCAGTGTGTACTGAAATATTTGCTATACGCTTCAATAGTTTCCATCCTACAGCAAGGTCGTTGTCTCGTAAACCCGTCGGGTCGATTTTCCGTATGATCATCACTTCCTCTTCAGTCTGTTACCATTTTTAAGACGAACTACTGGATCGTGTATACTTTATAAAAATAAGATCCTCTGCTTCAAAATTCATGTAGGCCTCTGTGTATACTCCGGTATACGTTTTCACTACAAACTCTGTATGTCTATATATATATATATATATATATATATATATATATATATATATATATATATATATATATATATATATATATAGATAGATAGATAGATAGATAGATATAGATATATATAGATATAGATATATATAGATATATATATATATATATATATATATATATTTATATATATATACACATATATATTACTTATACATATATAAATATATATTTATTTAAACACGATGTATTCTAATACATAACCTTATAAAAGTTACGATATCACGTTGTTTTGTGTCGACACTGTGTTGTTATTCATTACGCTCGCTGTATGTCTTCTCATTTCTCAAATCGTGCTCACTTACATTGTTTTATATAACACAATGCGTCTAGCTCGTGAGATCGCTCTAAGGTTACTGTCCTTAACCGGCGTTCAACTCTCCACTATCCATTACATATAATCGACACTGTAACTATACAAGATTAAACGGTGTATTACATAAATAAATGAATGAAACGTTATATGCAGTACACTTACTTTCAATCCAGGATGTTATTACGTTTTATATATAAATATATATATATATATATATATATATATATATATATATATATATATATATATATATATATGTATATATATCTTTCAATTAGGTATTGAACTGATTATTGTTTATTTACTCCAAGGTACTAAACATTCATTATACCATAATGATGGTAATTCCAACCATGTGGAGATATATTTCAACTCGACGATACATGCAATTTATAATGATGTGCAACAATCTGGCATATAATTTCATGTGACAGGTATAACATATGTATGTCTACGGTACTTAATCGATTTTTTATTGTTATTAATGATGGTTAAAAAATGTATCGCATTGATTGATTATTATTATAACAATCGGACAACATTATTGATTTGATACTGGTCATCGTGTAAAGATGAGTTTAGTCATGTATGGACGTTCAAGAGTGGTTATTGTCGATGAACTGAAGAAAAGAATGAGATAATGTGTGGTCATTAATTCAGGACTGCTTGTCATCGTTCTGTGTCGGTGATACAGCGGTAAAGTGCAGATAATTATTCAGATAGATATTTAAATGGAATATATATATTCATTCATTATATTTATTCCCTCATTCGTTTTCTTCGAACAGAGAATTTAAAAGTGAATCTATATTTACATGTTTTTTCTCGCATATATTCTTAAAATATTGGGTAAATATATCAATTTTGAATTTTCAGAAGCTGTGGGCCTTTTTGAAGTATTGTTTTAGTCTCAAGTGATATGAATATAGACATGCTTTTATATACAAATGGAGAAAAAAACAATCTACAAAAGATTGAAAAAATTCTAATTTAGTGAATTTAATGAATGAATATTAGGCCTATGTTATTTGTGAATATATATCATATACAACTATACCATCAGAATAACCAATAGTAAAAACGAAACCGTAAACAAACACAGATACATTAACAAGATACAAAAACACAGTTTACTTCTCTAGATATTCTCTTCTCAAATCAGATTGCGTGTGATGATATAAAGCTCTACCTCGATTTCCGTGATGGTAAAATAATCGCTATAGCAAGTTCTTTTGAGCATGCACTTATTTATCAGGATGCAATCCTGTTCACTGAGCTGGTAATGCACGTCAACTGTCCATCTAACAGTCTTACAAAACCAGTATGATATCATTGAGGCTGCAAAACGTACAATGTAATGACGAATATCAAATATCAACACCTATCATGAGAGTTGGAAAAGTATAAAGCAGGAAGAGATCTAACTGACAGTTATCCTGATTGAATGTTCTTTTATATATTGTGTTTAACGAAGCACTGTAATTATGAATGGGATCTATTGGCATGGTGGATTATGAATGGGTTTGAAATACACTAAATGAAGAAGTTGGTGATGATGTATATTTTACATGAATTAGGCTATATATCTCTACATGATTTTTATCTAGCTCTTATTTCAATTTAGGATGCTTGGTTAAATTGCAACGTTCCTTCGTGTTATAACAAATGCTATTAATTAAACACGTCAAGACAATAATTGAAGAACTATTAGACATATTTATTTTTCTAAAACATCACAAAAATATTTTTCATGCAATTTGAGTTATTTATCGTGCTTACGAAAAATGGATTTTTAATTTAATTTAATTTATATCATAATATTGAAAATTTTAGTGAGCAGATTTCTGAAGCAATATATAACTACATATACAATTAGAATAAATGTTCGTATTAAGTAATCAAAATTCGTACACAGCAATAATTATTATAAAATTGTTTAGTTATGTACATTTCGGCGTGTCTAATCGTTTTGTTAACCATGAAATACATCAATCTAGATCACAATGCATTTAGTGTATCTATATAAATCAAACACCGTGAAAGAATAAAAAGAACACCGCCACACAAAATGAACGCTATAGAGAACATATTTCAACTTGTATGATTAGGACTCATCAATCAAATATGATTACTCGAACTTCACTTTGTTAATTCGAGTTGCAGTTATTAAGCGATTACAGAAAAACATTCTTTTGAGGCTCTTTACCCGAAACCTTCGCTATGAAACGAACTTGAAGTAGCGTATAATTCAAGTTTTAATTCTGTTCACATATAGTATGTATATTCATATATATAATTATATGGGAATATAATCCAAAAAGATAACCTAATAATAGATTATAAAAAAGCTATTCCATGGATTTCGACTGAAATTAAGGTAATTGTTTGTACAGTCGTTGACTTGAATTTATATATCAAAATAAATTACTGTGTACTAATCATAGACTTCTAGTAGTCTCATGTTCATCTCAGTTGAGTGTTCTCAACTATATATGTATGAATATTACATTATCGCAATAATGGAAAAATCACGATTCTGTAGGTTAATTATATGAATTTCTCGAACGTCAATGTTTGATTTCGATTTTCTATGGTCAAGACTATACTCGAGTAGATTTGTATGGCATGTAAGGTGTGATTAAAGTGCGGAAGGAAGTAGATTCAGTCACTCGCGACGATAGAAGTGATCGAATATATATATATATATATATATATATATATATATATACACTAAAAATACGTGACAAAATAACCATGCAGTCGTCGCTTCTTATACTCACTAGAGACTCTCTTTTCTCTTCTATTCATGACCGACAAAAAGCATTGAACTTTACCTTCGGGTTCAAGGATTCGCTTTTTCAACTGCAGGTTAAATGAAGCAGAACTTTGAGTTGAAGTTGCACTTTTGTGTGATTTTCTATATAATTTCCCATGGACGTCAATGTACATGAACTATCTATCGTAATGCATTTCATATTACTAAAAAAATTACAAAAAATGTATATACAGTATAGGCCTACATACATAATTATTCATATCGACGCAGTACGGAATATTATATATATATATATATATATATATATATATATATATATATATATATATATATATATATATATATATATATATATATATATATGAATTTACTCAAACTTTCACGATTCATGATAGAATATAATGAGTAAAACTGGGCTGTTTTTTTAATCGTGATATTATTTATTTGAACAAATAAATAATATCACGTTTAAAAAAAACAGCCAAGTTTCACTTATTATATTATATATACATACATATATATATATATATATATATATATATATATATATATATATATATATATATATATATATATATATATATATATATATAAATATTCACATATTAAACATCTATTTCACGGACTTAATTGCAACTGCATATCATGCAATCATAAATATAACTGCTACCGTATATGAAATGAAACATGAACGTCGAAAGTATACACTGAGAACTTCTTTTAAATCCAAAGGTGAAATAACGTTTGTTTTGCTTTAAGCACTTGAACATAGTACTGTATAGCACTTTACCATTCAACGACTAGGCAAGGCTTAGTATTATATATAATGCATAACGTTATTAATTATTAAGTACATTCATTGAAGTTCACGACCAAAATTTATAATCGTACTAACCAAAGAGCAGACACATATAACACCGCCACATGCATTACGAATAATCGTCATTTGTTTCTTGTATAGTTTTCTGCTACTTTTATTGTATTGGCGCCTGTATTCTTTCTGTAGTCTTAGTCGATTCTCAACAGAAGTATTCTCTGTTCATTAATTACAAATTAGATTAATTATATTAATAAAAACACAGAGACAAATCAACATATAAAATAGATTCATCATTATGTTGAAAATATTTTATATTTTGATTTGTTCTGTGTTTGTATTTATTGACAAATCAAAATGTAAAATTGATTCATCATTATGTTGAAGGTATCTTATATTTTGATTTGTTTTGTGTTTTTATTATACGTCTTATATTCGTATAGAATGTTGAATGAACGTCATATGTTATATTTTTTATATGAGTGCATGTCTTTATGTTGGAAGGTACGTGTTGTTGATGACATCACTAAAAAAAATTCAAACGACTTATTTTATGATGAAATTAAATATTTTTCAAATATGAAAGATCTGGTATCCAATTTCTTCGTTAATATTTCATAAAGAACGTTGTAAAAATAATTCGAATACATTTAGTTGCAGGATCGGATCATTTCGTGATTCCTCGTGTTTTGATCATCACATTCTAATCTTATTAGCATATTTGGCCAACAACTTACATTTTCTAAAAAAACGCAATAAAATTAAACCTGTTATTAGTTGCGAAGGGTAACCCTGATCTTGACATGAGATATATATTTACACGGATTTTTTTTTTTAAATTCTTTGTTGCATCTATATGTAAAGTATGTAAATTTCGATTCAACATATTAACTTGAATTTCAGCTCATCACATTACCTTGATCTGCACATAACGCAATAGCCAATTCTTGGTGTTTATTTGATTTAAATGCATCTTGAATTGCATTCTACGATCAAATATTGCTGAAGAACATTCTGGTAGCAATCTAATTTTTTACGCAAGATAAAATAATAAGTTGTAGCAATTTTTATGAAACCACGTTCACTGATTTAGGTTTATTATATTCATTGTATGAATTTGTAAGACATTTTTATTATTTTCGTGATTCGTGTAGCTATATCTTCAATTTAATTATCAAACTATTTCACATAACTTATTTTAGACACATTTTCGTACATATTTTTTCATTTTCCAATTAAATTTATCAATGATAATGTCAGTGAATTATATTTAATTATTTCATTCGTAATAAGTTTGTTATACATTTTTCATATCTGTGAATTTATCAAATTATTCGATACATAACCAAAACTTGTATGTTATGCCATTACACAAATAATCCAATGCTCGTCATTCGTGAACTCAAACTATATTAACGAAACGCGCCGTCGATGCGTCGTCAAACAATACAAATCATAACTTATTAAATTCCTACCTTATATTTGTATATTTCGTTAAGTCCTGCACACTTTCCTTCTTCTGTATTCTCGGCAAGTCACTAAAGTCACTAAATAAAATTATCAATACAATGAAAAAAAAACAAAAACACTACGTCTAAAACAACCGGAAGTAACACTTTCCTACAAAACACTTCTCTCGATCCTCTCCTGACGACTGACACATCTACTATGACACGATCAAGACAAGTGTACCAAGTTTTATAAAGGCCTTTACCCTGATGAACAACCAAGCGGTTCACTATTGGCTAAGACAGACCGTAGACCGTTCTCATTGGTCGACAATGAAGGTAGGCCTACATTGCAGTCAAGGTAGCTACGAAGGAACTTGACTCGACTTTGATTCTTACTTAACAGAGAAAAAAAGCGTTTTTCATTGTCATGGTCAGTAGACATAGTTACGAAGACTTATAAGATGACAACGTCTATACTACCGAACTGATATCTGGTATATTGCACCTATCTGGTTAGAAGTTACGGTTTTTTTCATAGACAGTGCTTTAGGTCATGACTAGTTTCCTATAGCTGTTAATGGTGATAAGGGATTCGTATAATTAAAGTGACAGTTTGACCTAATGTCTAATTGATATTAGATCTACAATGTAGGAAATTGTTTTTCGTAGCGGTTAACTTTAAATTTTGGTTAAGTGTTATATTGATGTAACTAACTGTAATTGGATTATTCGTGTAGAACTATGCAAACGCTATTTATTTCTCCGTTGGTGGATGAACGCGTTTCGTATGCATATACGTAAAGCACAGCGTAATTTCTTGAGTAAGGTGACACTTTTATTTTCAACAATGGGTTCAACAATGGGTTACTTGATTTAGTTCCACAAAATTTTTGGAGATTGGAAAATTTTGGGGAATTGGTTTATTGCTACATCAACTCATGATTGAACTAGCATTCAATTTTAGAATGTTTCTTAGATACAATTCCCTGCCATGTTATTCTCCTTGAAATTAAGCAAATATTTGATAAATATGTAGCTCAGTTGCTCACGCGCTCGCTTCAAGTGGTTTGGGAGATGAGGGGCATATAGAACCTCGGTTCGATCCCCGCCGCCGTCCGTCTTGCAGGGACGTTTCTCGTGGGTTTCATGTGTCTACATGGGGATTAGGCTCGATCAATGCCACCGAAAATATTTAGTGAGGTTTTTTAAGTTTCCCTCTGTAGCTTAGGCCACGACCGTTTCCTTCCCACTACAGTAATCCAAAACATTTGATAACAAAAAGTTTCGAATCATCATCCCATCACCTTCACACCATCAACATCTTAAAGATCTTATTTCTCATTTCCTGCGTCGTTAAACTTTTCGCACATGTAATTATAAATAAATATTTTAGCATCATGGTCGTCAGATATGCAATTTCATTAACGGAGGGAATCAATTTTGACTTGCCACAAATCAGAGTGTAGCGTGGGTCGTCGACCACTGAGGAATAGGAACCCCGGTCTTCTGTATGTTCCAGTGAGCTAACAACTGTGCCAGCTGTCATATAGTTTTTCACCTTTGGATATCCTGATAATATATTCAAATTACACATCACATATGTGTGATTTGATAAGTAATATTACATTCGTGTGTAACAACAATAAAAAGCGTTATTTTTCATGCCTTGCTGGTTATTGCAAAAAGATTTGTCTATGTATGCATTTATTGAATACCGTTCATAGTATATAAAGTAATGGATAATAAATAATCTACAATAAAAAATAGATCCAAGCATATATGATCAAACATGAAAATAATTATTCAGTAATTAAATATTTGAAAACACATTCCGTCCAGACTTGACTCTTTGCATTAACTAAGATGCACGAACGTAGGAATTATTACATGGGAATTATGATTCTAGACATTTTTTGTTTCTATAAATTGATTTTATCTGATGTTCCCATTCAAACTAATAAATAAATATAAACTTATAAAAGCAAAAACAAACGTATAAGATTAATGAAACATAAGATAAAAACAAATATAGTGTTGTCGTATATATTTTACTTGGAGATTTGAATGCCATCATTTTCTCCATTCCAGATTATGCTGTATGTTTATTGATTAAACTGTAATGTCTGTTATATCTTTTTTCCGTCATAAGCTATATCTCATGACTGACATGATCATAACCATGATCATGACTCATGACGCCTATACATGTTACATTGTGATAGTCATGTTTACTACTAGGAAAACGCCATATATGCGTTGTTAGACGAGCGGATAGTAATGGGTAAAAATGGGTAAAAACTGCTTCGAGTGGTACCAATTTAGCACATTTTATGTTTTTCTTCAAAATGACTGACCCGATCAAGCTGAAAATTTCCAGAAATGTGTATCAAAATGTAATTCAACTTCACGCAAAATTTCATTCTTTTGGAAAATAAAAATATTTAAAGAAAAAAAAACATGAAAGCGAACACCAATTTTTTTCAGTATATCAAATTGAATCCTCGCTAAAGCTCGTCTAAATATTATATCATACATGAAATCATGACTACAATCATACTCATAATCATAATTGAAATTATCATAATCATTACTACCATTCCATGAGACTGCTGAAACTGTCATCAGAACATCTATAACTATTCCCTGTGCTCACAAATTTTTTGACCTTTTTGACCAAAAATAAAACTTGCGTGTGCACTTTTAGTGGATATTTAAATACAGAAGTAAATATATTCAAGTCATTTTTAGTTGGATCAGATTTGTCAAACAGGATATTCCTTCCTAACCATCAAGAGGAAAAATGAATGAGAAGTCAATTATATCGGCTGAAAAGGCTTCACAATGAGAAATTATAGCAAAAAAGACAAAAAGACCTAAAAAACACTGAAAAAAGACCTAGTTTGCCAAAAAAACACTGAAAAAGACCTAGTTTGCCAAAAATGTGAAAAAAAGACTTTTCAATGCAAAATAAACAACATGTTTTGCAGTCAGGGACGCATGAAACGTATCAATATTCCCATGTTGATTAGGCTACCCGTGCGACCTGTACAGAGCGTCCAAAAAAAACAGACAAAGCTCCATATGAGTAGAAGTCTTCACTGTCGCTCATCCAATTATCGTTTCATAATTGTGATAAATATGAATTAAACATGTAATAAACTGTTTGTATATTTCATTCACGATGAGAATTGATTATTCCACAAACAATGAGAGAAAATACCCTTGGTGTGCCTAAATCGCGAAGGTCTACTAGACATCATTTATGCTTGAATGAAATACGAATCCCTGCTCAATCTTATGAGTCATGCCGTCTTAATCTACGAGGACAGTATACCCGATCAAAAATCTGTTACTTCAATAAAATCGACAGGTTTAGTACGATATATTTTATATGTATTTTCAAGCCATTACTAATTTTATAGCTTTTTTCATTGTTATATTACTTTTATTAGACCATGAAGTCACGAATGCAACACATTGTGGATTAAAACGAAATCTGAAATGCATGCATTTGAGTGAGACAAATTCTATCTGTAATATTTCACATAACACATCAATTCCCATATAATAACAATTTGACACATTTGTAAAATTAATTGTTTGTATAAAGTATTTGAGGAATTTGGGGAACCCTGATTGGGGAACAATGATTTGTATCAAGTTTCGATGTTAAGGAAAAAATTGAAAACTGAAATCACTTTAATTATGACAGTATTCAAGTTTTCAAGTATTACGTATGTTTACTTAAACAAATTAAAAAACGAACAGATATTTGTTATGATGAATATTTGAGAGACTTAGATGAGTGCTATAGCCAGTTGCCCTCCCCAATCACCGTTTGCGTGGGTTCGAGTCCCGCGTAAGGCATTGGTTTTTGTGAATGTCATTTAACTTAATCGTCAGCATTCTATAGTACAATTACCAGCTTTAACACCTGCTTATACCCCCAATTAACCTGGCTGTCTGTGGGGTCGTTGGGCAAAAAATAATCATAATCATTATATGAAAACTAAAGCTAACATGCATCCATGTTTCTTATTTAACGGACAACTTCAATTGGTCACATTTTAGCCAACATAACCCTCCCAAAAATATCAGTTTGATACATTCTGTCAAATTAATTCTTTGTTTACAATAATTTGATAGACATAATCGAATGAACATACGCCACGTACTTATCACCGTTGTCTCAGTCTCTATTGAAAGTTGAAACATCCCGTTCCCTCCCATTATTAGTTACGTCTAGTTAGGGTGTAGTTTCTTCATGCCATCTCGAATATCTAATTGTTTCTAAATCGTTTTTGATTGTACTTATACTATATAATATAATATACGATATACGAAGAGTGTTAACTGTGATGTAAGTTCATGGACCCTTGTATATACATTTTTGCGTTTTTTTTTCTTGTGTATAATTGTTGCAATTACACTTCAGTCATACAAGACAAGGTATATAGCTAGACAAGACGACGTTTTTGACTGACAAGATGGCAAGCCTGTACATTGACGCTGTTATTTAAGTCAAGTTTGCGTTCGCTGATCAGTTTAATGTGTTAGGTTAATTGCCTCACGTAAAAATATCGGCGCAGATCGAACGCCTTCGTGAGTAGTTAATTGTTGTTATTGGAGAAGGTATAACCGATGGACGTCAGTCGTGAAATTTAGGAATCGTGAATGTTTCGATGAGTTTACGTAGATATGCGCTGTTTATATCCATGTGGCTGCGTGATGATTTGACCGAATGACCAGAGAATGAGACAAAAAGTGTGTAGTGTTTTTTTTTTTGAGTGGTGAGTGTGAAATTATTTCGGATTGCACACCTGGACTGTTAGGTGATCAGTTACTTTTATTTAAATAAATCCCTTAAACCGTTAGTATTTTTATGTAGTTGGGTTATAATTTAGTATTACTAAGCAGTTTATTGAATGTTTGAATTATTTTTTAAGTCTTAAACCATTATCTAAGATACATTTTGTACTTACCGGTGCAACTTTTTTTTTCATTTCAAATTATAGTCCTGAGCTAGAACATGAAGCTGAAAGCATCAATATTTGGTTAACCTAATATTAAAATGCATTTAAGCCCCACTTATATTATGTGTGAAAAAACAACTTTTCTTGTTGAATAGTACTAATGAATGAATTTCTAAATATTATTTGTCCGTATTTTGTGCTGCTCCATTTTGAAAAATGATCTGAGTTAGTTTAAGTTTCATTGAAATCGAACATGTTTTTCAAGTCTGAAAGAAGATGGGTTGTATAATTTCAGGCCTTGGTGTGTTGTTTTATTTTGTGAAAATTTAGATTTACTTTTTTGAAGATGAATATTTAGTTTTCGTCCAGTATCGTGTTTGAATTGTTTTGTTCATATTTTTCATATAGTTCAGTCGTAGTTCTCAAAGATGTTTTGTGTCATAAAACACTCGGTTAAACAACACATTTAGCTATGGGCAACGTTCGTGTGGTGCTATTTGAATAGGTAAAACTTGAAAAAAAAAAATTGTAACATTGAAGTAAATTTCCGATAAAGTTAAATTTCCTTGAACTGATTAGTCCTAAAAGTCTTGAAAAAGCGCCATATTGACCCGAAATCAGTTCTAGTATAGGAAGACTAGGAATGCGAAAAATACTTGAAACAATTTCAAAAAAGGTGATAATTTAAACGAATTAAAGACGTATTATCCACATAAACATATAATCATCTCAGTTATCAAGATCAGTATATTACCAATTTTTTCAAATCATTACAGAAAAACGTAATTTTCTGTTTAATCATGAAACTACTTAAAATGACCACTAAAAAATCGTGATTAATCTGTCGTTCATAATGACATTTCGGACCGCCACAGACTAATCTTGATTGAGTGCTGAAGTTAATTGATTCACGTACTTAGTTACTGTTTGTATTCATATCACCCCGTCTGTCACGTGTCCAACCTAACCATGACGTTTCAATCGACCGTTCCTGACATCCTATACCATTGACGGTTAATAGTTTCAAACCTTCATAAAAAGATCAAAAAGGACTGCCGAGATATCTTACATAATTCGACACTTGAGGAGTAAGTCACCTTATTAGGCCACGACCGTCTCCTTCCTATCATTCCAACAGACTAAAAAGGGTTATTCACTAAACAGATTAGCTATACACGTGTATATAATATGGACTACAATAAAAAAGTCAAAGTACGTGTGGTTCAGAAACGTCAGAAGAATTCGTTTGTAATTCTTTTTCATGATATGGTCATGGAATGAGATGTGAGTTTTGGAATTATTTTTACTGTTTTGCAGATTCGTGTCATGTCGTGACTTACGTATGTAGTGGTGCGATAATGAAGTATTCATGATACATTGCATACAGTCATCTTTAGAGGAAGAAATTGCAATAATCTAACAACTGTATTTTCTAGTGGAGAGCGTGGTGAAGCATATATATTTCCAATTCATATTATGTTGAACAAATTTGTTGAATAAAATTGTATGAACATTTTTATCTTTGTATTACACAGATCTCTCTCTCTCTCTCTCTCTCTCTCTCTCTCTCTCTCTCTCTCTCTCTCTCTCTCTCTCTCTGTATATATTTTTATTTTTAAATTCGTTCATTCGTACATTGAAATAATCTATTGAATTATTTTTGAGATTACCTAGAAAGGAAAAATAAAAGTTGCTGACTTAAAGTTGAAAGTTCGAAATTAAAATTGGCTTAGTATATTCATTCAGATAAAAATACTCAGTGACCTATTGTTCATTGTTATCAACGTATATTCACGTGATATAAGAATGTATTTTATGTTGATATATAAGATATATATATAGGCCCCTACTTCTTCAATTCAACCCTAGGTCTAAAATCATTGTGATGCTTCAATTAAATTTCTCCTGCACTCACCTCTACGTCTACGTCTACTTCAGTTCAGATATATGTTATATATTGTAGCAATGTGTGGCTTTCAATTACATTTTTGAACTCTAATTAAAATGCAATCAAAGAATTATACGGTGTGAATAATAATATATCCGTTTTTTAATGGAAACCGAAGTTGATAATTACGTTTATGACAAGGATGAAAAGTGAGTTCAACACTTGATCTTATAATGATGAATAACTGTATTGAAATCACAAGTGCATGTATAAAAGCGAGAGAAAAAGGATGGTAGGCTACATCTAGATGAGTATATACAGTACACTACTAAATTAGTTTTCAAAAGGTATGAAAGAATTAAAATTTCATTGAAATTTTACGAGAGGAGTTGCTCTCTATTATATTAAGGGAGTTTTGAAAAAAATAATAATTATGTCTTTATTAATTTAGTTGAATTAATTTTGTTGAAATAAAAGGTGAAAAATGTTCAGTCGTATTCATCGGATTTCGGATTTATAGTGGTTAAAAAGAGAATTCTTGGCTCTATATTATATTAAAACTGGAAAAAAAAATATAAAGGATGATTGTGCCAAAATTACAATTATTATATTCGAATAAAAGAAAAAAGGGGAAGGCCATGACTTGATGCTTTTCAAGTTCAAGCAGTGATGTATATCGCTCTCCAATATATCTCACATCTAACAACGCAAAGTGCTGCGTTTTCCTAGTATTTATTCACTATGGATTTATCGATGACAAAATATATCTTACGATCTTTCATCAATCTCACTTGACGTCTACGTCATGCACTTAAATGTCATTACAGGGAATAAAAAGTATTTTTTCATAATTGTTTATAAAAATTGAATAGGTCAGTTGTGAAGAGTTATAAATTTATTGTCCTATATCTCGTTTATGACAATCAGATTGACTATATAAAAAGTTACAAGAATCAGGCTAGAACTGTACTTAGTGTAATCATTGAAGCACCAAAAAAAAAAAAAAAAAAAATTTTCACTTTGCTGAATCAAAATTTCATCTCTAAAAATTGTGGTATTGGATTAAAATAAAATTATGGTCCATATAAAATGAGTTGATATGATACAATTTATTACGAGTCTCGATTAATTATACCTGTTGATCTCTTGATAGGGCTACTTAATATATCAAACTTGGCAGAATCCAACCTTGATTTGACGCTTGTTTCAGTAATATAATTATTCCAACACTTACTTCAGAAATAATTTTATATAATCACAGACAGTCCTCCGGGTTTACTTTAAACATTTGTCAGTTGAACATATATAAATGATTATTTATTTTAAAAAAATTGAAAAACAACTTTGAAGAATTAATCGTTTGGGCAGAACGACATTTCATCTCGAATGAAAGTAAATCTGTCGAGACTCGAAACAAAAGTCCGTAACGCGAAAGATAATTACTTGAAAGATGACTTAACCTCATATATTCACACACCCCTTCAGGGCCACTTGTAAATCAGTCACAATTCATAAAAACACTTAGCAATTATTCCGACTTACCTCAATTGTATAATTATAGTGTTTAATAACATGGGATGGGTTGGGTTCTACTTGATATTTGTACATTTGTGGACACTTAAATTAGGAATCAGGATCATTCGGTAACTGGCAAACCTGAACAACCACATCCTTGACATTCATAAATGATTCAAGTTAGATGAACTTCACACACCCCTTCATGCCAAGGTTACCCCCCCCCTCCCCCACCCCTCTCCTCTCGCCATCTAATCACTATATTCTGTAAGAAATTAGCTGGAACGCAGTGCTGTATGTCTACTGTAAGTACTGTAGTACTTACTTGTAGTACTTGTAAGTACTGTAGTAGTGTGTAGTACTGTAAGGATTATGACAATACGAATGCTATCAGGGATAGAATAGGGAACCCCTGCATGGTTGATAAATTGGTATTACAATTCGTGTATGTATTTTATATGGGTTTAATGACCAACGATAATAATAACTAAGATCTATTGGCGTCAGACGAATGATTAATGAGATGATGGGATGACGTTGGAAGGATAGTGGGAAATAAGCGATCGTGTCCTATGTTGTAGGAACCATCCCGGCATTCACCAAGGCTGCAGAGGGAAACCACGAGAAACCTCTGTAAAGATGGACTGTGGCGGGGATCGAACCGAGGCCCGATGTACCCCTCATCTCCCGGTCAGATGGAGCAAGTGAGTTTATACTATACTTCCAGTCCTGGTAATAATACAATCAGATACAGTAACAATAATTCTTTGTTCTACCTATTTTGATCCAAAATGGCTTTTAATTATGTATCTGTTATATTTTCATTTTAAATGTCCTATTTTCTCAAAATAGTGCACTGTTTTCTCATATACTGGTATATACTGTGTCCAAGTGCCAACCCTTTGGCAGCAGTGAAGCATTTCTGCTTTTTGTTTTAAAGAAAGAAAGAAATATATAGGCCTATATATATATATATATATATATATATATATATATATATATATATATATATATATATATATATATATATATGTATATATATATATATTATATAGGCCTATATAAATATTTAATAATTTTCTTGATCTCGTTTCTTCACTTTTTGTGCGCAAAAACTCTCCATTTCGTAGCATGTGTATCTATAATTGCACATTACACACTCTCCGAATCATCTGACAAGAATAATTACTATTGTTTTAGTGATGATCTAATAGTAATTGCTCTATGCTATGCGCATAGAACAATTTACCATTGTCTCAAAATGATAAATCAATGAGTCAGTTCCGAAAACTAATTCAAGATATGCGTTCCATGACTTCATGCAATATATTCTTTGCCAAGCCTTCCTTATATACGCACCTTTACGCACATATTTCATCCGGAAGATACACTCACACAGGTGTGTTCTGATTGTTCGATGTTGACTTGAACTTCTCAGTGCTCAGAATATTTTCTTCTCTACATAATATACGTTCTACCAGTAGTGTTGGTAAATCGACACTCCCTAACTTCAGTGTTATTGGAAAGGAGAGACAACCGATCGCAACCGTCGTCTCCCCTTTAAACGTTCTATTGAGTTTTAGATCACTGCAATTTATCAACTATTGAAATAATATTTTATGACAGACGTTAAGATGGATTTTTGCTTCAAAGACCCTTTTTAACATGAGTTATTATTGTGCTTTGAAGTACTACCACAATACTAGTTACAATTGGAATAATAAGCCGTGAGGTATTCTGGTTTTTATACGCCTTCAATAACTTGGTAACTACTTCCTAGATAATAATTAAGAAACATCTTTGTGATTCTGGTTTTAAATTAATTTTAATATATTCAATTGTCAATTATTGTGACTTTTATTATTTTTCATGCTTGACTCTGGCTTGTATGCGGATGGATACCTGTCATTACTGAAGGTTGAATACCCCAAGTTCGTTTATAAAATATGAAAACTCTACTTTTAGAATGTGTATAAACTATGAACGAGAGCATCAGTGATATCTCTGCGAGAGATTTTCATGCATATGCATGCAGACATTGTGTAATTCATCTATAAATTTTTATGCGTATATTCAAATTGAATTATATAATGTAATAATTATTAAAACTCAGATCTTAATGGAATGTTATTGAATAATAACGTAATATTTTTATTTTTATGAAAAATATGAGCAAATTAAATATACGATTTTTTAGCGAACGTATGACTCAATTATATGTCACAATGAATATGCAGCATATTATATTTTTGAATGAGCGAAGCCGCCGAAACGAATATTCTTCCATTTTACCATGAAAAATCGAATATATTTTTTTTCCCATTTTTGTTCGCGCTCTACAGGTTGAACGAAATCACAAATTATGTTGAAACTTGGCACACACATGTGTTATCATCTAATTCGATACTGCGTAGTTTTGAGATGCAATCGGTTGCATCACTTTGTTGAAAATACTATCTCGAAATTTAAAAAAAAAGCCAGAGGGAAATCTTTTTCAAAAATATTTTTTTTCGAATGGATGCAAAATTCCATGACGTTCAAACATTAGATCGATGCACATTATTCCAGAGTTTTACATAAATCGGATCAACTTTTCTTCAGGAAATTAGGATAATGTAGTTTCAAAAGCTAAAACCAATTAAAAACTTTGAACGATTTAATAAATGAGCACCAAGTTGAACAGGAAGGCCGTGCATTAATGGTTTCAAAATCAAGATGTTCCCATTTAGCATTTTATCTTTCCATTACACTTCACATAAATATGCCTATATCGCACATACTGCGTTTTCATAGTTATATTAATATTCACATTACAAATAATACTGATATAACACTACAAGAAATCGATAAGATCCACACATTTATTTATATCTATTTATCACTTGTTTATATACATCACAAATTATTCATGTTCAATATCTTGATTTGTAATTTTTCAACATAAAAACAGCGTCGTGCCACAATAAAAGCTATGGAGATTTGAACGCTGGTAGCGGCCAGTAACCTCGCCCAACCGACAGCCGTTAGCTACGGTGGATGCGCTCACTGTACGGCCTTGCCAGGGTTGCTCTCATATTACATTAGCATTTTGCTCACTACAATTACAGACGATATTCTCTCTCATTTCATCAGCAATACTAATTACACGATCTGGGAAGGAAATGAACTCTAGCTTTGGACCAGAGTGTGGAGAAAACAGGAATGCAGTGGATGGGAGAAAATGTAATATGAAAGAGAAATTATAAAAATTAAGGTAAGAACATTGACGTTAAAATAATTTGCGATCTTGTAGGTTTTGAATGGGTCCGTTATTATGGGGAGTTATCTTGTTAGTGGTAATTAATTAGAGAATGAAATAGAACGTTTTATGTTTTAGTTGTTTTAACAGTTAGAATATTGAATGGGAGAGTGTATTTAGATGATGTATAATTATTTTAATCTGTGATGGAATTGAGCCATACATTTATTTTAATTTATACATTCATTTGGGAGAAAAAAGTGATAATTCTGGTAGACATAATGAATAGGCCTACAGACAACTTAGTGATGGTTTGGTATTTTGAACTCAAAATACAGTATTGATAGGGCCTGTGTTGATATTATTCCCATGGAGTAAATATATTCATTCACAAAAGTTGAAAGTAATAATTAAGGTACGGGTTGAATGCAATTTTCTGCTGAGTGAGGTTTTTCTTCATTCAATATGATTTATCTCTTATACTTTCTAGAAGCAACTTAGTGGACCATAGTGTGTAATGTTGGTCTTTCTATATTTATGTATACAATTTTGACTTCCATATGTTGAATGAATCAATATGTTCAAAGAATCATTTTCCATCTTTTTTTTCATCATCATCATCGAAATCTTGATGTATGCAATCATTGTTTCTCAATAAAGGTAAAGGATAACTCAAATAGTATTGAATGAGCAAATAAATCAGATCAAATTATTGTTTTTTAAATTATTCTATTTTATGAATTGACAAATAAATGAAATGAATATTATTTAACTCAAATCGAATCCTTATTGGTCAGGTTTGCATGTATTGTTCGCTTGTCCTCAAGCAGTTTATGACCCGCGAAATAACTTGTTATATAGAGCTTTACATTTATATTGAATTAGGAATAATTATTAACATTTTTCAAAGAAATCATGAACCAAGTAATCGATTCTTTCAACAATTTCGTCTATTGCTATTTGCAACAATAATTACGAGGCAAGTGCATTATTATTGTCCTATTATAGTAGACTATACTATATTTCCGGATCATTTATATTTTATATACCATATATATATATATATATATATATATATATATATATATATATATATATATATATATATATATATATATATATATATATATATATATATATATATATATATATATATATATATATATATATAGTTTTGAATCAAAAGCTCCTTGATAATTGGATGAACGAAGTGAAAATACTTCATTTGACTCTTATAATTCCTGTAATCCACGATGTTTTTTCTTCGTTCTATTTTCTTTTAATCACTCCTATAATTTCAGTGTACTATGAAATTCCCTGATTCAATACCAAAAGTACAAATATAATGACCACGACACATTCCGTTATGATTAATAAATTATCAGATTATATTGTTTCATCATTCTATATGTGTTATATATTTTATAATACGTTATTTGTATTTTTTCTTCAAATTTATTGATTTCATCTGAAATACATTTCCCTGTTAGACCAGTAAGTGTGTATTATTTCTATCAATTATTATTGTTCATAATAATTTGAGAAATTCATGTGAACATTTCCAACGTTTTTTAAAATTCAAATTCATGTGAATAACTAAAATATCCTCGAACATTTTTCTGTTGTTTTGCACGCCCTCTACAGTTCACACGATTTGTTAAAATGACTGATAGTCCTGAAAATGTGTATCAACAATCGTTCTTACGTGGTGTGACTGTGGTTGTGGTGTTTAAAAGTAAGAGCTATTTCATAAGAGTTGCTATTCACTGCGATATATATACGGCACGTATACCACAGATGTTGCGACATGACAAGTTGAAAACCAGAAGAGGAGAATAACATTTAGGGATGGGCGCATTCTTGTGTGACTATACAAATGAATTTATCTAGACAAAAACAAAATGGCACATCGATATTTCTGTACAGAGTAAAAATGAAATGATTTATCTTCCGAGGGTGCAGTACATCTGCTATATTATATTTTACTGGTGCGTCGGGATCAATAAACTAAACGATTCTGAGAAAGAGGGAATTAGTTTTTGAATATAATTCACAGGAGAAAACATTGTTAATCTAAATTTATATCATGAATTATCTGGTTTCATGCTCCTAGATGTCATAATCTATATTTTAGATAGTGGGATTGCCGTGCCTGACTATATTTTTCCTATATTCACGTATTCAGTATTCAGCGGGACTCGAACCCACGCCCAACGTAACTTCAGGTACCTTATTTAGAATATGCATTATGCTATTTAATAAGAGAGTCAAGTTCCATAATTGATACCAAAAGTTCGTAATTGGTAATTTTCTGACTGTCACCATGGTTACTGAGCTTATGACCAACCAAACTTTATAATTCACTGCCATCTAGATATTGAACCATCTTCAGTCTTCACTATATTGTCGGGAGTTAGCTAGTATAGTCTCGAACCCGTACGTCCAACTTTAAACGGCATCCCTACAGACTGACCGCTACCGTACGTAGACGGAACAAGAGGTTTCATTATTTCTTTGAGGTTACACGTATTTATTATTTTACGAGCAAGAATTTAGCAAGACGGAAATTGTTGTCATGTACGATTATACGTATTATGAGCTCCTTTTGTACTTGTACCGTGTTTCCGTAACACAAATCTTGCAGATACATTAGTAATATTACTTGGAAAAACGATCCGAAACTCATAAGCCTACTTAGCGAATGAGTAGCTGAGGAAGATTACTTTGAGGAAAAGAGAAAAATATTTTAGGTTTGTGAATAAATATATATATATATATATATACGTATATATTATATATATACATACATATATATATATATATATATATATATATATATATATATATATATATATATATATATATATATATATATATATTTATATATGTGCCACATTGTGACAGAATTATTCATTATTGTTGTGTTTTGCTTGAAACAAGTTTTTATTGTTCAGATATAATGTCATATAACTAGAAAAGCGTCGCGTATGCGGTGTAAGATAATCGAGATATTTGTATGAAAAATTAATCGAAGGCTACTCATCTTGATTTTGATCTCAAGTGTAGGATAGCTTACCATTATGCTACTGTTTATACCCGTTGAACATTTTAATCGTTATAAACAGCTTAATTGATTTTCAAACTCAATATTTTCAATTTTTACAAATACATTCATGATTCATTTTCTCAAAAACGCCAATATCAAATATTTTGAAACTTGAGTAACACTTGTATCAAAACAATATTAACATCCCGTGAACTTCCATTTTAATAGGGATTAATTGGAACGGAAATTCCACCAAATGCTGTTCTTACGATGATCCATAATATTTTCGAATTTGAAAATATAAGACCGATTTTGCTGGAATTGGAATCTTCTCTGTGATATGACACCTATGTACAGAGAAATGTTTCAAGTCGATTGGTCTCTTGTTTGACCTGTATGCCACGTATACAAAAAATAACTATGAAAAAACTTTTTCTTTTATTATAGTCGAACGTGAAATGAATTCCAATTAGCTATACGCTCATATTAATATCTTTTGTCGACTTTTCATTGTTATACCTATGCTATACTGTTATCATTAATTTTATCATTAAAAATATTGTTGTCACTTTTCATACAATGCTAATTTATAATTACTGATTAGTTACTCTTTGCTCAACACTGGAACAAAAATAAAAAAACATGCATTTAATTGCCAATTTTTCATTAGCACTTTTTTAATTACATTAAAAACTGCATCTACCAGCTGTGCATCTTAATATTGCTCCTTGAAAGTATTATTACGGTATATTTTTCTAACGTCGAATACAAGAGCAATTAAAAGTTATGCGCTGTTCTGTAAGACTGTGAGATACTCCCGTCGCGATGAAATTTAATCAAATAACTTGTTAAATTATTACCATGCTTTGATGCATTTGTCCTATCTTAACCATGTTACCGTGAAAACTGATTCCGGAAATGAGTCGAATAGAAAACTCCCACCGAGCTAATATACCATCATGAAACTACTGTTAGAATATAACGCTAAATGCTTCTATATATTAATACTTATTTATATAAAATAGAATAGGCCTACATATGTTTTAATCTATTGAAATTAATTAAATTGTAATGGAATTAAAATTCGTTTCGTAATTTGACATCGATTAGTATGAGATGAATGCAATTAATTAACGTAAATAAAATTAATTTAGTTCTACTAGAGTCGGCAAAGAAGTTTTACTACTCTATCTGCACTGATTCTTCTATGTAGATATTAAATTGTGAATAATAAATATATTCAATGAATCGACACAGCAATATCTCATTGGAGCTGTGAAAACGAGACACTTGAGCGGTGAATGGGAATGAGCAATTGGGGGAATGGGTGAATGGGCGTTGAGGGGTGAATGTATTGAGTGACCGGATAAATGTCTTTATATTTAGAAACACTTCCACTTTTGTATCTACAAATATAAGTTGTATCTACAAAAAAATCGTATACTAACTTAACAAGCACAAATATCACCATTATATTTTTCTAAATCTGTGTTGCATTTTGGGATACAATAATTTTTCAGGATATGATTTCATTATCTGAAACACAACCACACCTTTCAAAAGTGTTGTATTATGTAATTGTTGAAAGTGCATGGAGTTTATATACAAACGACAGAGTACATACAATTATCAAGTTGGTATAGGCGACCTTCTTTAGTGAAAACAAGTATGACACATACAATGGGTTGAATACATATCGTTTATTGTTGTACAAACTCGTTGTATGGAATGATTTTTTCCCTCTATACAAAGGTTTATTAATTTAGGTACTGAATTGATGAATAATCTGATTCGAGATCATTAATCATTTTACTCCGGCTTTTTAAAAATCATTGTGTAGTTGAATGAACTTAAATATCTAAATTATATCGGTATGTTTCGAAAACTATTGTCTATTATACACATATATTTTGTTATTATAATGAACAACTGAGATGATCGTACCAAATTCAGGAATAATTAATATCAAAAACATGTGTTCTTCCATACAATATATATATATAGCATCATTCTGGAAACTGTATTTTGGTACGTAGCTCGACTAATTGGCATTAGCAAGGTGAGCACGAGAGTCATTAACAGATCTTTCATTGAACCTGTAAAAGCAAGATGTGTTATTTGGATAATTTTCGACTGAAGGAGTGAATTTTCTGTTCATTTGGAAAGAATAGTTTATTATAAAAGTTTTCTTGTGTAATGATCTAGATGTTTAATGTATAAGGCATCCACTAGAGGTAACTGATATAGGAGTTATACAGAATATAAGTTTGAATTATCACTGTGAGAATCAATTATGAATAATTTAGTTGAGTAAAAAGTACAAGTAAATTTTCTAGTTAATGATATTAAGTTTGATTCATTCATTAGTTTCATAGAAAATTTGTAATTGTTGATACGTGTACTGAGAAAAAAGGATCAAAATTTTAAACGTATAGGCCTGAGATGGATTAAATTAAACTAGGCTTAATAACATTGTGAAAACAATTTAAAAAACTGTTCAACTGTAGGATCAGCGGAAAATTATAGATTTTTTCACCATACGGGCATATCTACGTTTTTAAATAGGAACATATCTAGATTGCACAGATTTTCTGAATATGTATTCATTAGACTCCTATAATGAATGATTTTGTTCACAATTCGAATTTTTGTACTTCGGTTTGCTATTCAACTACAGTATACGGTAGGAATTCTTTTATGAATTGATGGCGACTATTGACCATAATTAACTCTTATAGTAACTTAGTTCATTTATTGATAATTTTATAATTCATCTTGAAGATACACCAAAGTATCGATTATATTTATGTATACATATTTATCAACATACATATAGTAAGCAACCGTACATCTTTTATCGCATTTATAGAAAAGTGAAATAAGAAAGAACTTTCATACGAAATATTAGGCCTAATACTCTTCTGTATGTGCATCGACAGTTATATAATTATTGTATTCACGTTGGTCATCCTGAGGCAAGTTCCTTTTGACTCTAGAGCATGTCACTTTCAGTTGATTGTTGCCATTTTCATGATGATGATGATGGCATGCCATCAAAATGAATGTAACAAAAGCAAGTCAAACAGGTATAGTATATAAAACTTGTCCCCGACCTTCTCGCCATAATGGCATAAACGTCTAATTAAATGTACTTGCTTCCGCAGGTCACCCTTATGACTGAAGAGTTTGACATGTTTATGTGTACGTATATTGTTTGTTACATATTCTCAGACGAGTAGAGAAAGTGGATATTGAGTTCGATTCCCATACAGTGGCAATTCGATTGTTGGATGATAACTGGAAATATAACTGGAAAAGTAATGAATACGTTTTTGTCTTGCGGTAATAAAGATCGATAAGCAAGGAGAAGTAAACTGTCAAAACTAAATCCTGGAGGGCTCATATCTTAAGATAAAAACTTCCAACAGTTCCCTCAAACCATGACTTCACCAGTAAACTATAATTAATTTGAGCGTGAATTAATTCACTAGCTTTTTGACATGCCCTCTAGAAGTACATTTTTTTAAATAACACCACTATTTTTAGTGACTAGTATTATCAAGTATGCTATAGTACAACAATCTAAATTAAATAAACCTTGTCAAAATTCGGTGTTGATCATCCATAATTTTTACTATAGGCCTATATCACTTTATATTTTGAAGTTACATTCATAAGTTAATTAATTCAAACTTGAATACGGTATGTGAGATTTTCTCTTCAAACTGAAACCTAACTATATTGCTTCAAACATATTGATGTTTAATTAATTAATTCCACTGAGAACTATCATTACTAACACTAATTATTAGTTTACTCTACTCGAGTCTACACCGTATCCAAATTAACACATTTTACTTTCAAACCCATGCCTTCAATAACAACGCAGTACTAATTTGAATAGAATTATACTTTAAAAAACGAAACATCAACTGTACAAAACCATAAATTTGTTATACGGTAAATAATCATAGAAAAAAAATCTGAAAATGACCTTGCTCCACTAAGTTGACTGTATGTTGGCGATTTAGAACTCTTCTATTCATCCATCGCTATATCATAGAAATAATGACGAATCTTTGTTGGACGATTCGTTTTGATGTGCTGGATAAAGATGACGAAATAAATGATGAGCTAGCGGGGCTAAATTCAAAACGTAGAATTTTTTCGTCTTTCAGTATGCAACCGTCAAATTTCATTATGTTTTTTACATCAATAAACCGATTATTGAAAGATACTGTGAATTATATCATTCAATAAAAGGAATAATTTTTGTATGGGAGATCGACCCTACCTTCCATTCTTACCCTTAATTGGGTAACAATGATTGATTATCAAGTTTAGATGTTGATTTTTTAATAAATCCATATGCCTATGTAGAACTATTTTCAAAAACACATTCTATCTATCTTTTTTTTTTTATTATTGCAAAATAAACACAGATAGCACATTTACAGAAGTACAAATAAAATAAGGCAATATCATTCAGAATATCAATTTGCTAATTAAACGCACGGTATCGACATTTATGATGAATAATACTAATTAATCTATCAAAAAACATCATCTTCAAGCATAACTGTTTTAAATACAAGCAAATCTTCCATATGTATAAATTAATATCATAATTGTACTTCTAATCTCATGAGAATGGCTCCATTCACTAGGTATATGGTAAACACCTCATTATATACTATATATAATATCGTGATGAACATATTTCCTAACAAAGTTGTCTAATCTTCCCATTATATATATATATATATATATATATATATATATATATATATATATATATATATATATATATATATATATATATATATATATATATATATATATATAGAGAGAGAGAGAGAGAGAGAGAGAGAGAGAGAGAGAGATGCTTCACGTCTTTTTTCCACGTTCATGCTTAAATATATATAAGTTATATATATATAAATATATATAGTTACGATACAGTTATATCAAATAACGTATAATTTCTAGTCGCTGTCGACCGTGCATTCACCTTACACTAGTGTGCATTCTAACACTGTGCCTATATCTATTTAAACGAACAGATGTCACTAGATAATAGTACACATTATGATTGTCTGTACACTAAAGAAATCTAGCATATACTCGAGGAATTTTATAAGAAATTAATGTAATGCCTTTATGTAATGTAGGCCAAGTTTCAGTTTGTTATTTTATGTCCACTCATGATGTATGATGAATAAAAGATGTAGCTTCTTTTATATTTTAATGTGATTTAATTTCCGTTATTAGTGTGGGAAGATGTGACCGAAATATAGTGCAAAAGGTTATTCATGTATGTTTAGTGTTAATGAAGATTCATTCTAGGAATTGAGTGGAGTATTTTTTTAATTTTTCGTACTTGTTGAAGATGTTTCGGTAATTATATTATACTTTTTTGCTCACATGCACATAAAAATATAAATGACGATGCATACAAACAGCATTGGCACATCTATTAGATTGTATGAAGTTTGAAGATAAACGTTGTAGTCAGCTACTCAGCTATAGGGACTGCCAATTGAGGTATGTCAATTGTGGTACTTATTTATAATAGTGAGTTGTATAACCTCTTCGGAACTAACCAAATGAAATTATCATCGTTACTACATTTGGATTGAAATCATTAATATTTGAAGTTGAGGAATATAATTAAATTCACATCTCCATTTACTTACTTAGGCCTATATTGGATTTAACGACCCAATGTAATTATGATCTTTTATCTATATAATGATCGATCTATATAATGACGCAACTACGTTTTAAATTCTAAAAATGAAATGTTTACGGAGTAAAATACGTAGTCAAAATGACGCATTTTACCAGTCTACCAATTAACTTCAATTTGATTCAAAACCTCTCAATCTCGGCACATATTGCAAAAACCATCTCATGAAAACTAAGAAACTACAAAAATATCACGTCCAAAAATTACAAAATTCTGAAAAAAAAATCCTCAGTATTGGGGTGGCCTTCACCCTGTATACCTTTCCTCCAGGTATTGCTGACTTCCTCTTCATTACTATGATTTGCCAGTTCCGGGTTTTCCTTTTCAATAAATGGTCACGCCAAGTCTAGATAAAGACGAGAGAGCGAGAGATAATTGAATTACCTCTCCTGCTATCAATGTTACAGATAATGACCTTATTATTGCTGTATATTCCTGCCATGTGTCGCAGCCTCGGGTGACATACACAACATCACCGCATGGCTAACTTTGATACATTATGTCGAGGACAATAAACTGACTATATCTTCTCATGTAACGGTAATCGAAAATAAGGAAAAGTGTCGTTTTGCTTTTTAATTAAAGGGCGCGTCACTTTTAGAAAGATGCGCTCTACGGGCATCATTTCACTGTTAACTTTAACTTTTTCAACTTTGTAAAACTTCTATTTCCGGTTAAACGTTCTCTCTCTATATACGTTTATATGAAGAGACGCCCTTGTATGGAATTCTCTGCGAAGAATTTTACTGTTTTTAAGCATTTAGTGGGGCCGTGCATGACTTCTGCCAGTAATATTATAATGGCAATAATGCAGTTATAACTTCTTATACCCTGATTTGGTATGATTCTAGAGTATAAGTCACTTTTCTGTAGGTTACCGAAGTAACATATTGTTAATCGTGAGACAGATATTTTCGGTATCTGATGTTCAACGTATGTAATTGGTATTTACCTTAAATGGTTCGACATACGCAATAGAATTCACGTTACGTTTGCATTGCTCTTCTTTTCATTTTTAAACGAACATGTGTAAAATCAAGATAAAATACTGCTATATTGTAAAACCTGCTGTGTTATTCACAGTTATTATATTATTTACGCAACGCATATGAAGTCACTTTTCTAGATTATAGATAACGTATTTTCTTCTTAATGGAGTCTATAAATTTCCCTCCTTTCGCTGGTTTCTATATTAACAATGATTATGTTTCGTATCCATAGATTCATTACACAAATTCGTATCCATAGACCGACATGAATATTTTATTATTTAACAATGTGATATTTGACTTTTACAAATTGGGCCTATAACAAATCTCGTTCTACAACATATATTTATATATAAATTAAGATTGCCGTTCGGTATAAAAATTTCAAACAATATCGAAAATTTCATATCGAATATCAATAAAAAATATTGAAATTTGCAATTTTCAAAATATATCGAATCGAATCGAAAAAAATGCGAGATCTGAAGTTGTACTTTATAAGTCAAGTCTACCAGCTGGGTATGGGGGAGGAATAGGTTCACAGTTGTGGTTGCAAGTTCGTTTATCAAAAATATTTATACCGGTACCGTACCTATATATATATATAATATTTTGTCAACTTTGAAGATACACAATGTTACACTGACAGAAACGAGAATCAGCGTGAGTGTTATTTTATCAATTTTAGTTCTGTTCGTGACTTGGTTAGTATCTATTACAGATATAAATCCATTTTATTGGCAACTATTGATGCACTATACATGAGTGACAGGGATTGAGCGTGTTACTCAATAAAATGTGCAATACATTTTCAAAATAATTCAGAGATTTTACATATAAAATACATTGCAATTTTCAATCGTTATCAATCAGTGTTCCGATATCAAAATTATCGAACACTTAATATTCCGAATGTAAAATCGATCGAAAATATCGAATATTTAATATTCCGAATGTCGAATCTATCGAAAATATCAAAACCGAATGGTTGCCCAATACTGTCCAGATCGCATAAATCAAAGAGGCATAGGTCTATTATCTGTTCCTAATAAGAACAGTCATCTTTCGAAGCACTTGTTCTGAAAAGTCTACCCTTCATAGTAATTTTTTTTCAGATCCAGTCGATAGCATTCAGACAATATTGTGCAACTATATACTCCTATCCCTCGTCATATCTTCTCTTGTACATCTATTCAGTCAAGTCTTCTCCTCTACTATTCAAACAATATGAGGAAGTCACTAACCGTCAAGATCATTTTATAAATATGTTTTAATCTCATGTCACGATTTGAACCCAATAACACCTTTTGATTTTATCTGACACAATACTTTTCATACATCAGTCCTTCAATATCATGATTGATTCGTTTTTCGCAGGTTCATGTTGGTACGGGTGACAAATGACAACTCCAAGAATGTAGTCACAATGACCTGACCTCAATTAATATAATCCCGGTGCATTTACATATTCTTCAGTTCAGAAGAGACTCCGGTTTACGATATTAGTAGTAAAAAAAAGTGAACAAGACTTGAAATTACAGATAAACGAAAAGCCATTTACGGTTATATGGCAGATGTTGACATATTTTTATTTACAAGTGATGCGGTTTTATAACCAATAATCATACGTGTGAAATGTGATTTATGATTGATGATTTATTTATGATACATTTATTTATTTATTATGATTTATTGTTTGATTGGTCACACCCCCTACTTGTACGTGAGTAACAGTCATATCTACCAGACAAAGTTTGGAATACCGAAAGTCCGAATGAATAAACAATAGAACCATGACTTTTGCACTTTTAACATACTTTATTTGCACTTGAATTTCATGTAATTTTATAATTTTCATTCTGTATGATATTCCGATAAATATTAATTCACAGTCATACACATATTTGTATATTATATATATATATATATATATATATATATATATATATATATATATATATATATATATATATATTACATTGTATTGTATACAAATCGAAACTAATGAAGTTACTCATGTGACATGAATTTACATACCAAGAGAGCAAGATATATTGAGCAGGGCGTCAAAAGTGCCCATAATCGCACCTTTTTGAGATAACATAGCACGTTGCAGATACTCCATACATAGTAAATGAACTAGATATATGCCGTGCGAATATAAGCCTCCCAGATTAACTTGGCGAACGCCCATTGATGGAATTCTCTTGTGGTAAATGAAATAAGGAAGATGATTGCTAACTGTTCAAATCCTTTTCGCCAGTTCATCTTGATAAGAAGACAATTGAAATTACACAATACGTCTATCTATTTCATTATATCAGAGCAATGATGGTATTTTTTTTTCAATGATGATAGGCTAATTCATACATCCCCATAAAAGAGAATAGTCTAATCAAAAATGATATTCAAAATAATCTAGTCTATAGTTGGTGGTCTGGTTGTTCTAGTTGATGGGTTGGTATAGTTGGGTCGTAAATTGGGTCGTAGAACGGTTAAGAAGTAGCCTGTACTCTAGGTATATTCACAATAGATATTAGCCAATATATTTCTCAATCTGATGTTAAAATTCTACCTATATATTAAATTTCTACCTATATATTCAAACTTCTTGGATACGATCCAATATTGAGATGTGGGATATTCTGAGTATAGCCATGACATGAGTAATACATCGGTAGCTCAGTAGGAGAGACCACTGACCGGCAATCAGAAGGTCCCGGGTTCGAGTCCCAGTCGAGGCGTATCTTTTGTGGCATGAAAAATTTGACACGATTAGAATGCATTTTGGGTAAGTGTACGGGTTTCGCAGTCCCGAGTTCGTAGTTTTTGAATGTCCACTAATATTCCCAGAAGGCGAACATTCTTGTTCAACCAAAAAATTTAGTGCATTCCATCACAATTCAACCTCTAAAAATACTGGAGGTCCCTGAACTTTTTATTCTAATTTTTTTGTATCTATTTTCATGGTGAATATTCTGAACACATTGCTGATGTTTTGGAGTATTTACCGTCAATTTGTTTAGTAATTTATCTTACTATAATATATACAAAGTTAAAAAAGAGTGTAAAGAATAACAAATGTTTTAGATATTGGTATAAATAATGTGTGACGAAGAATTCGTGACGCATGTGTTCATTAAAGGTATATTGCAATTATACGCTACAGACCGTATCGTCAGTGCAAGCTCTTGGCAATGCATGCAATACTTCTTTTCGTCATTTGATCGTCAAAGCAGCCGGAAATATAATAGAGAAAAATTATAGATGTACCAAATAACAGGCAAACTTTGATATAGAGTCTATGTAGACCTATATGTATATATATATATATATATATATATATATATACATATATGTATATATGTATGTGTGTACATGTTTACGGAGATTCTCGTGGCCGATGGTATATGTTGAGATGATTTTACGTCTTGTGATTGACGGAAAACGACGTTTCGATGGGATTTCACCTATCATCTTCAGGTCTTGTCGGTATGTTGATCAGCGATCGGCCGATATAATGACTGAGGCGATCGCTGATCAACATATCGACAAGAAAATGTTCACGATCATGTTCACGAACATGTTCACGAACCAATATAATTGAATGAAAAGTATATCAACCCCAAGATAGTTTTGTGATCTTCAATTAATATGACATCCTTTTTTTTAATTCATTCAGTTTTAAGGTGATACGTCAATGAATTTCATCGCATTCTTGGTATTTATTGACGTATAATCATAAAACTGATTCAATGCACAAAAATGGAATGTCATATTAATTAAAGAGTATACAATTATCTTGGAGATGATATGCTTTTTATTCAATTACAATGGTTCGAGAACAAGAAAAAAAAATACTCCATTTTTATAAGCACCTTGCCTGTACCCCCTTAATTTCATGAATTTATATATTTTAACATCATAGTGTTTTCTCACCGTATTCACTCGGTGTTAAGAAGAACTCCCAAGCATGCGTGTTAGGATCTAGTAATGTGGGAGAATCATGCCTAACGGTTTATTGGTACCTAGATGTTTCAACTTGAAATGTAAATACTAATTACATTGTTTTTTGTTTATATAGTTTTGATGCTTGTAAGGAAATGTAATAATTATTTAGATGCATTCTATATCCGCACATAAACAGAGCAAATCCTCATCAGATCATTCGTTGGATATCGTATCGTGAATGGTCATACATGTGAAAATCGTTTTTGTTTTTATATGCTATACAGGGCCGGCTCGTGATGTTTTTGCGCCCTGGGCGACATATGAGTAGATTTTATAAATTCGAGGGCGAAGCTTGAGACGATACGCGATCCTAGTTTGCCGATCATGATGGTGATGGAAGGGGGCAGGGGATATTAGTGGAAAAGAAAATGTCATATACGAACAGTGGTGCAAAGGCCCGTTGATGCGAAGCCGGCGACCCGCGGGGGGGGGGGGGGGAAGGGGGGAAGGTCCCCTTCTGACCCTGCAGGGATTTTTAAAAAATTACACTTTTTTAAATATGGTTTAACGTGTTTCAGATGAGATTTAGATGTCCAAATTAATTTTTTAATAGAACTAGAGATGTCTAACTGATATTTGCCAATCACAGGTACTGTTACTAGAGAGTCCCATTCCCCGGGCCAGGACTAAATTGTGAGCCCCCAAACTATGTGTGCGTAGTGAAAGTTATATATTATTTTCGCGATGCATACTAAATGCATAGTTCCATGCAGTTTTTTATCCATATTTTTTGCATGGTTTACTTTGCAATGCACTCAATATAGTTCGAAAACATAGATTATGACTTTGCTTTTTTTTGTTGTTGTGTGATTTGATTTTTTGTCCGGTATCCGATGTAAGTGGTACAAATAATCAAATGTGAATAGAAACTATCACGAATAAAATAAACCAAGTAATTTCTACCTAAACGACAATACGCTGTTGGAATAGAGTCAGTTTTCAGACATAAGTGCGAGACCGTAATGGAGTTATATGAAACGATTTATAAAATGTATTCACGTTCATTCTTTATCAGCGTCCAAAAATAACTTCTACGTCGGTGGGGGCGTTTGTAGTAACTATAACTAACATTTATATATGCGTTTTTTGAAAGATTATGAAAATATTATATCATTGTTTTCTTTGAAGGTGATGTGGAATTCATTTTGTAAACTTGACAAGAATAATTTTTATGGCTAAAGCATAGTAACGTCATACATTCATTATTTGGATTCCCACTGACGACGAATACTTGGACGCAAAGTAATTCATCCCCAATTGAGGCTAACTAGGGATAATCAGGTAGGATCGCTCGGACGGGACACCGCAAGAACCATCCTAATATAAATAATCAATTTCAATCCAACTTATTTGCTCTGTTTGCTATCATCAAAATCTTGACATAAGTAATGTTGCCCAATTAAAACTTGATATAACAAGGTATATGATCTCATATTGGAAGGCATCAGAAGAGCGAGGGGAGGGACACACCGTCTTACTATCGTACCTATTTCACTGATTCAGTATACTGATTTAATGTAATGAGATTAATAATTACCTTCATAATTGACAATGTGCATGTCATGCATGTGGCCTCAAAACTAATCTACAATACTAATGAACAATAAATACGCGAAATAAATGATGAAACAATAAAGGATACAAGACAGTTTGATATTATATAAACAGATCATTTTATTATCATTTCTTCGTAAATGATAGAAAATACTATAAAAATGCCATATCTAGGTTGATATGCTATGCACAAAAACTGATGTAAGATTATTTAGCTGCATGCCTTTTTATTTATTATATCCACTATATCTTTATCATTGGGGCTTTTAAACGGTCCGCAGTGATGTAGGCTAAGAATGTAACACATATTTTATAATCACACTTATAGATTTATTTTTATTATCTCATTAAAATATTATATTTCAAAAACTATTCCATAACAGATGAACGGTACTTACCATTGCAGTGTATACTCGCGATCTTATTATTTATGTATTCCTTGATTTAAATTCAAATCAAATCTACGCAGATTTTATCGTCATTTTTTTTTTATATGCTGTAGACCGACTTGCGAGTTTCAGTGCGTAAATAGTAAAATAATGTTTTCTTAGATGCACTTTAAAGTGACTTGGACCGTATTTTATGTGATCGCGATTGTACGTACACTTATTTGCTTTCATATTATTTACATATATAATATGATAAATCATCTTTGTGTTCCTGGAAATGAAGATGTAAACTCTCCAAAGAGTCTACACAAAGATTGTTAATATTTACGTATATGGTCATTAATATTATAGTACAATCACAACATAAGTATAACACAACATTATTCTACAAGTACACTACAAGTAGTGTAACAACACTCACGGTAATTATATGAAGTCATTTTATGATATATGCACTCTGGTTTTTTTTTAATGAATATTTATTTTATGTTATACTTTAACATATATCCGTATATACTTATTACTTATCTTGACTTATAAATTAGGGTCAACTGGTGATGTAAGTGCATTCAAAGAGTGCATAACTTTTTTCACAACATAATTTCAATACTTGAAAGTTTTTCATCTTGGTTTCAAGTATTCACTTCTGTTTTTTACTCTCAACTATCAACATCAATTTAATTTTTAAGAATACGCTGTGTAATGTACGCAACGGTGAATTAATTCAGTCAAGTAAAGAAAAATACATGTACACATTTAAAATGACAGTCACACAACGCAAGCTTAAATTTAAATGTCACTATTAAAAAATCATTAGTCCATGGAAATATTTTTATATTATGGTAGTATAAATGTAACGTTATATATAATATAATTATAATAATTAATCGAATATAAATACGCAACACGAAACATATTTCGTTCTTATAGCTTGGTTCACAACGGTTTACTTTGTCAACTGTTACATCCTCATACAGCCCCCCCCCCCCCCCCAAATAAACGTCATTTATTGCATACTGGGCTAGGTTATGTTATGATAGACTTACTCAAGTAATTATATCTACAAATATTATAAAATCCCCGTTATTGTTCCACGAAGTTCAACTATTGTGTCTCCGCTATAGGTCTTTGGGTCGGCTGTGGAAACAATGGTCGTTGTTTGTCGTCAATGAAACTGTGCAATTGGCCGGGCTGATTATTTTGTACTACATTATTTAGTGAACTCAAAAGAGGTGTGAACTGTTATTTCCAAATAATGTAGGCGTTGGCGGGGTCTCCCGTCGTTTTATGATGTATTGTTGCGTTGTTTTTGTGACAATCTTAGCAGAAGTGCTATGAGGACGAGCGTAGCGAACCAAATTCAAACTCGACACGATAAGAGGCGTTAAAACAACTGTTAATTAGGCGATGTCCCATGTATTTATTGGATGTTACTGTATTTTGGGTCTAGCTGTGAAATTAATTGTGAAAATTCTGTAGAGTTATATACACGATCTACGTCGTATGTAGTTTTTTGAATGTTTGGATTAAAGTATGGTAAATTGAATGAATTCTCAAATTGTTCAATGCTTCCAAATGACCACATGCTCTTGGTCAAAAGTCAAATTCGTAAATAGTAGAAAGGCTGTTCGACCAACTTTTCATAGTTCAATTATAAGATCACTTGAAAATTTTATCAAAATTATCATATAGGTCTAGACCTATTTCAGAAAAACAGTTTTCAGGAGGATCCAATCACCATTTTGTTTTGCTTATCCTGGATTAACCACAGATCTATGTCTAGAGTTTTACTGAAAGATTAAATTGATCTTCCAGTTAAAATCTCTATATGTGCATTATATTAAGGCCTTTAACTGAAAATGAATATTAAATTCCAGATAAACTTTTATTTGGCTAAACCGGACAGTATTCATTTTCATTTATATGTTATCATTTTATCCATTTATTACCTCCAGAATATCGTCATGAATATAAAATAAATAGAAGTGTTAGTAATATACGAAAAATCTATTAACCTTTCTATATTGAAGTCACAACTTTAGAAACCGAAGTTACTGTTTGGTGTGGGTTCGAGTCCCGCATAGTCCCGCACACCTTCTCATTCGATACCCCCAAATAACCTGATAGCTGTTGGTGGGGTCGTTAATAAAACTGATATCATCAATCATTATATCACATGATTTATCGATTGAAGGTTCACCTATATATGTTTTGGGAGTGACGCAAATATCCTTGCTTAGCAGGTGATCTATTGGGCGGATTGAACTTCATTCTATTGTATGCATTTCTACGCTATCAAAAACAGGTCTTCCTTATATGTATATACAACTATTATATCGTAAAATATAATTTGTAACCCGTAATTAGTTGCAGTATAATATTACATCAGTTCCTAATATTGTTGCAGCACCCAAATACTACCTCATAGGTTAACCATATCACGTTATGTTGTGTAATTAAGTGAAAAACATTTTGGGCGTAGTTTAAGCCTTTGTTTTTCACACTTATATTTTCTTATCGACTATTATAGATACCGTTAACGGAGTGAACTCCTAATATCCTATATTGAGCAACAATGAAACTCTGAAAAAATTCCTGCTTTTTATATATTTCATTTCTATATATAACAGAGCCGAAATTTGTTAGTGATACATTTAGACGTGTATCCATCCGAGAGAAGAAGGTCGTCTCAACCTTATAATTGTAAAACCTTCAGTAACTTCAGGTGGCTATGTATATAAAATGTAGTAAAACGTATATATGATAGGTCTATGTAATGTACAAACGTGAAAAAAAAAGATAATTATTCTCATGAAACTACACGTAATAGTTCTTATTTACAATCATCGATTCTCAATTATGTAGTTGTGTTACTTATCTTAAATCTGATGAAGAAAAAGCATTGGCCTACAAAATACCAGCTGTATAAAGGTGATAATTTTCGTTGTTCTGTTGGTGGATGATTTTCTTTTGTCGTGGATTCATGTATGGAAGTTATACATTGCTTATACATTGTTGCAATATGATATAAATATTCCAATTACTGAATTGTAGCACTTGCAATATGATCGAGTTTGCTTTTTCTTATATATTTCTGATATTATTAATCACACTTACATGCGTATAATTAGTTTCTTTTTTCAGTATTTATTCCACACAACTCATGTAATTTTTATTTATAAATGATAGTTTTATATTAAAACCTCACACTTGGTTTACACTGATTTTATTCTCGAGCATAACTGATTTTCTTTTATAATCTATATTTTAGCTCTGTTCGCTTTATTTGAAGATGGTTCGACAAAAAGTAAATATATTTAAACGTTCAGTTTCATTGTTAGACCTTGACTAATTTCCGTAAATATATTGAGCTATGACAACCAATGCATTCCATTTTAAGTGGAGCTTTTTGTGAGATTACATAAAAAAACTTCTCCCAGATTACATGTGAAAATTGTAAGTGTTTTCATTATTTATAGTAGGATTGCAACGTTTTTATGATAGTATTGTTTTGTTAAAATTCCTAAACTCAGAATAGTTACATAATAAATTATTTCAAATAAATATAGCGGTAATATTTCAGTATCATAGGCCTGTACCCATGCAATAAGGCGTGCATAATTATATTAAAATTTAAAAACTTTATGTATTTTCAAGTTGATGAGATAAAAGATATTTCGATTGGGTGATTTCTTGACAAATAACAATTCATGATAGTAGCTATTTACAATTAAAATTTAAGGTAACAAATTCCTTTCATTCTAGTATTTTTCTCAAATTTAATCATTTTATGAATAAAACAAAATTACCTCCCGAATGTTCTCAAAACTAGACCCTCGAAAATCGAAAAATCGAAAAGTTGGAAGTTGAAAATCGAAAAAGATATATGTTTGGTTCACTTGATTAGGGTGCATTGGTTAACCAAATAGCACTTAACAGTAGGCTACGATGATATGCTTCTGAAAATCTGTTCATTAATATCGACATTGAAATTGACGAGAATCTTAATTCAATCAACTACGTCTTCTCAATAAAATACTTTCAAAAACAATAACGCTTTTTTCGTCAATATTTATTGGCCCGGCAAAAATGCTCCAATTAACAAACTCTTCAATAAGCCACCCTGAACTGTCATTGGGCCAAACCGGGAAAAATATCGAAAAAAACATTCTTTATATTTAATATAATAAATCATTTCTATGCTCTGAATAATTCAAACGGTTCCTATTGCTGTTATTGACAATATAAGTCCACGCATGCTTACCTCTTATATATAAAATACTCTCCGATAGATAATTGGCACGTATATACCTTTGGTCAATTGCAATGTGAATGAACGCCAATAGGTACGTGTGGATTGCACGATTGATTGCCTAAGTGAACTGGTATTGTCTTGCAAGCAGTCGTGTGAAGATGGTATCAAATGGCAAACTGTTCTATTACCGGTGATGCACTTTTCACACAATCATTGCGATCGAACTTGAAAAGCGGAAAGAGATTCTACCGCGGGCGTTACTAACGAGTGATGAGAATTCATATCAAATCAACGATGACAATTGATCGAAGGAGAAATGTATCAAACCATGATTAGTGACTTGGTGACGTCATAAACCAGAGCAACGTTGATTATTTAATTTAAAATTTTAATTACATATTATAATCAAGAAGACCGTTTTCGGACATTTTTTATCCGAAATGTGTCTAAAAATGGATTTGTAGGTTGAAATTAGTCGCACATAATTCAGACGAGAAAATAGAATTTCAGGAGAATAGCTTTGAAATGTTAATTTTTATGGATTTATTTTATTAACGACATACTTTTACATGAGATATGGGTATAACCATTAAGATTGCTACAATCTCAGTGGTATAATAAATACCGACAGATTTGTAGAATTGGTGTCGTTAGATCTTATCGATAATTTTATGATTATGTTTTGAATATAAATGTATAAATACTTTTCAACAATACTTTATGAATGATAACAATGTTATGATGAATGAAGAATATGATAAAAGTGATCCCTGTTCGAACCGCCGGTTTGAAATCATTATCGTTTATAGCTTCGTCAAATGTCCATTTATACAAATCAGAAACTTCTAAACAAAATGTGTACATTTCGAGTTCATTTTTACAAATATCTCGACTATGTTATACCCTACCACGCGAGTGATGTGTTTATCTATAGTTATCTCTATCTACAGTTCGATTCCTATTATCAGAAAACCCCGTATAACCTAGCTGTTGGTGGGGTCGTTAGAAATACCACTATTCAGAAATGAAGTTTGAATTACTCGAACGAAAAACCATCCATGTAACATTAGGCCTATTGCAGTGAGTAATTTCATCAAGTAATAAGAAAAGCCAACAATAATAATCTAATCTCACCGTAACCAGAAATTGCTTTGAAAGATGCATTGCGTTTCTTATCGGAAAATATCATCCCAGAAATCAAAATACTCTGAAAATACCACTTGTATACAAATAGAATTGTATACTTGATTCTGCTATACAACTCTCTCCATTCGTGGATACATTACATTAAAAATTATTGACATTTGTTTTCAATATATTCCGAATATTTTTTAAAAGGTTCAACATTTTTTCTCGTCACTGTAACTCATATCTGCACTACAATACCCCAAATGGTCTTCCTAGAAATATTCTATCCCACAGGGTGAAGGAACCTAAAGAAAAAAGAATCCACATTATTTGAAACTAAGATCATTATAAATTCCATTTTTTATAAAATCAATACAATATGTTACTTTTTTTATTTAATTTCCATTTAAATTCTGATCAAAGATTGTAATTTGAAATTACTTATGCAAGTTTACACCTCGTATGAGAAATTACTGTATATATATATATATAGCATCATGATTGTAAAAGTATTAGCCTGTAATGATTTTACGACAGTCCTTTATGACTACATTTAACTATTGGATTAGGAGTCGTAGACGGAAGAAAAACATACAATTAATTATTATAGTTGCTATTAATTAGAAATTACAATAAATGTCTAGCCACCAGTGAATTGCTAGAATATTCCTCTATTATAATCGTTTTACTGCTGATTTGTGCCCTGAACCAAAAAAGTTTATCGAAGTTTATCATTAAAGGTAATCAGGAAAGGTATGTGCGTAGGCGTTGGAGTATTCGCATTCATATAATATTTTAATAACATCGACCCTTACTATACCTTCCGTATAATTCTTGTTTTTTATTTTAACGATGTAATATCCCACTGTGGAATACCATTTTATGATGTGATAGTGGTTTTGAAGGTTATTTATAATATATATATATATATATATATATATATATATATATATATATATATATATATATATATATATATATTTGACAGAGATTCTCGTGGCTGATGGCAAGATGAGTTCTGCGGCTGTCCCACGTCTTGTAGTTGACGGAAAACGACGTTTCGATCAGATTTCACCCAACATCTTCAAGTCTTGTCCGAACAGGAATCAGACGACGAATCATGACACGTTTTTGATAATATCTCACTCACATCACTGATGATGATCAATCAGTGCACATTTGAAGAATTATTAGATTTGGTAACATCGAAAGTTGATAGAAACTCATCGTTCCCAAGTAAGGTGATGAAAATATGTACGTTTTGTGAGTCCTTTACAAAATCTACGTAATAATATATTAATATTGTATTTCGAGAATGATTGAAATAAAAGAGTACTTCGGTAGCTTTTAAATACATTTGAAAGTGCAATCTCCTAATCTAATTTTTTTGTTAAACGTAACTTTATTCCAATCCTAGAATGCTTTGACCTTTCAATACTGATTCTATAACAGATCCATTGAAACTATAAATAAAATACCATAACATAACCTCTTTCTAATTGTGTATTTCCTATACGACGTCGTATCTCATTAACCTCCGCCGTAAGGGCCTAAAGACGTTGTACAGTCTTTGATTAGCCAACCGGAACGGAAGAATGCTCGCGCACGTGTGATTACTGATGGCACCGTGGATCGTTTGTACCTTTCTGCGGCTGCGCCATAGAGTCGGAAACGGCAATTGTCTCGTCATGTTGAGGACTGGAGATGGACATGATTTCTATTCTCACGCACGTTGTTTCCTCGTTGATCTCTCGTCTCTTCTCCTCCCCAGGGGCGAGATCACGTGGTGATGACCTCTTGGTGGCCGTGATGGAAGTATTGTAGTTTGCACTTTGACCGTGCGTCGCATTGAACTATTTTAGATTGTCGTGATGTGATTTACTTTTATATTGGTGAAAGAAGAATGTTGCGTGGTAGTGGTAGCCAATTACAGTCGGTATATCATTCTATCTTCATCTTCGTGAATTCTGACATGGCCATGTGTGGCATGTATGTGTCACATGTAGATTACGTATAGATACACGTAGTCACATGATATGTGACAGTGGGGCATTGATCATTCTCAGGGGCGGTAAGATCGCCATTGTGGTGCCCTGTCCAAACGATCCTATCCTATCTCATCCATAGTATTAATTAGGGAACAATGATTTTGTATCAAGTTTCGATGAATATATATATATATATTATATATATATATATATATATATAATTCTGTCATACACATTTTATTTTACGTTTTACCTTATCATTTTATTTTATTCTATCACATAATATAAATACTCGAAATAATAACTATTGATACTTCTTGTAATTCCAAAAATATCATCACTAAAATCCCTGGCTTAAATATTGTTTGAAATGGTACGAAAGAGATTGATGATTGTTAAAATACTAATTTGATGTAGGAGCACACAAAAGAGTAACATCTTGGATGCGCGGTCTTGCCAAAATGAAATAATATTCTCTTCAAATGTGGTAACTTTGGTAATCACAGAGAAACTCGCTGCAGTCTTACACAATTCTATCGCTTTCGAAAAACGTACTTGCGTTTTTATTCGTAAATCTTGTCCTCAAACTTCGAAATATCGCGCTAATATAAATATAACGGTGACATTTTTATTTTTACATCGTCATTACCCTAATTTTAGGTTTGCAGTATTCTACAAATTCGAAAATATCTTTGTAAAATGCGATGATGTGGTCATTTCTATATTATCCTATCAATAGAATACATGCGGTATTATAATCTACGTAGGCTCTGTGAACTAGAAACTTTATAGTAAACAAAATTAATATTTTCTCAACAAATTTCACAAGAAAAAATTGTTGCTTTCATCATCGTCGTAGCTCCTACATCTCATCAAAACAATACGAATCAATGCTTTGCGGCAATTTCTTTTGATAGCAATAATAATTGGAATCATCGAAAGAATTTTTATAATTCACAATTTAAATTACAATTGATCGTAGCTGAAACGGAAGAATCGAGTGGAAGCAAAGCTCTGAGTTGGAACTGAATATTAGTGGAGAGCATTACCTGATGGATTATTTATAGTCACATTATTTATTTCAAAATATTTAAGAATGAAATACGTGCATAATTATATATAACCAACTTGGACATTATCAAATACAATTATTTTGAACTTTAGTTAATTATCTATATACGTTCTGTTTGGAATATAATGATAATAATAAAGGTACTGTGAATAAGTGATTCTGAGAGGTTAACAACTCGTGAAATCATGTGTACACTTTTGATAAAATCGAAAGAAATCATCAGAAATAACTGAAATTACATGCAATCTGGAAATCAGAAATTAGATAACCAAAAAAAAAATCAAAATTAAAACAAATTTATAGACAATTCCTAATTGTTTCCAATCACGAACAATCTCGAGTCGAAGTAAATCTTGAAAATACCGTGTGGCTGTAGTTTTAACTCGAGTAGTTTTTTTATATTCATTTTATAAAATTCTAACGATTTCGTGTGTCGTATTGGTTATACATTTTATGAGCGAAGCCAAGACTCAACTTGACAGTACTTGAAAAAAACAAATGTGTTTTATTTATCTGTTTATCTGTTTATTATTTCATATTTTTTTTGTTCACACTCCACAGGTCAAATATAAAAGCACAAATTTCGAAGAAACGAGGCATGGGCGTACATATATGTTATTGTATTTATTATTTCAGATTTTTTTTTATTTTCATCAGTTTAATCACTTTCATCAATTTCAAGTTTGTTATATAAGGACAAGAAGATTAAAAACCATCATTGTTGTAATTTCATTGTTATTCTAAAAATAATATAACCAAAATTTGAGTGAATGATAATTGTATATTCATTTTTTTTCATGATTCTTTTGATAAAGGCCTACAAATATAAAAAAATGAGTTATATTATGTGCGATATTATCATACATTATATAAGCTTAAGTCGTTCTTCATATTCATTATTATGCAATTATACGTCACGCGCTCGATTACAGCGTTAATTCAAGTTGGCATTATCAAAGGAATAATTAGTTATTGCTAGTGTTACGCATTTTACTTTTTAAATCATCTAATATTGGAGGTCGAACGCATTTTACAAAAACAAAAAGTTGTATTCTATAATTATTCTATCAGAAATAGAGACTAGAGAGATCTGTTAACTATCTTTATCGTTTAATTCTCTCAATCTATGGAATTGTACCACGTATGTATAGCAATACTATTTGTAGAAATTTCAGAGATGAATAAATCAATTTTTTCCAACTCATAGTATTCAAATGAGTATACACATATATTAAATCCCATTATTTATGCATGTGTAGGCATAATAAGAAATGTCATTTTACAGTAGAAATAAATTACAACAAATTGCTATTGTTTTCCAATTTACATGCAACAAGTTTTTATCGTTTTTTAGTGATTTTTTTTTCTAAATTATTTTTTGAACAATATTATTTGCGATGTGAAAGACTAAACTGTTCGAAAAAATCATGTAACATAACATAACATCATTTTACAATACATTGACAGTAAGGTATAAAACTTGCATTTCCTTACACACTCACATACATACATTTCATATATTCTATATATGGCTTATAACTTCGTTATCAAATTAATTACCGAACCCTAGTTATAAATAGCTACTCGTCTGTCTATAACCGCCAAAACAATATGACATAAGTCTATGAAAATTGACACAAATCACCATTCCTGTCTGCCATCTACCAATACCCCCCGTCACATCCTGACACGTTCACCGGTTCCTATTGTATGCGTGTCCACGTATCCCGCGTGATTAGTGCGTGTAATGCGTGATGGTCACCTGACATAGGAAGTGCGTGGATAGATACACGAGCTAGCATTCTCACACAATTACCTCTCGGCACGCTGAAACACGTTCCGATTATCTGCTGGTATGCGTGGGTCTTCAATTATAGATACACTTATTGTTTCTGATTTTAATCAATCGTATAATTCATTTCAACGTTTAGATCCTTCCGTGTGTTGGGTACGTTTTCTGGGTGGAATATCGTTCGAATTGATTGAAATTGAAAAATTTCTTCATCTAAATCGGTTCAATGTGAGATTATAGAGCAGAGGATAATAAAAAATGAATCGAGCAATAGTGTTAATTCAATGATTCCTTTTTTATTTCGTATTCAATTACTTTTTTTAATAACATCACATACTTGACAAGCCATTGTTTCTCAATAAAGACAAATGAGGTTTGAACGGAGCACCATAAGGGTGATCTTACCATCCAGAAAAAATAGTTGGATATATAGTTCATAATTCAACAAATTGTAAACACTATTATGATAAGTTAAGGGATGAAAAACAATTTCAAAGTTGTGGGGGGCAAAGTTTTCAATCTTCTTTCTGCATATATATTCTCTTTCTTCGATTTTCTTTTTCCTTCATTTCTTCCAAATCTTCTTTTCATCTACTCAATTCTACCCAAAAGTCAATCATTTAAATATATTTTTGCTACGCTTAACAAGGTAGCAACAGAAGCTGAAAGGTAATGTGATCATAAAATATCTTATTAAAACTTGGATGTAGTATCATACTATATATTTAAATTATCAATCTGCAATTTTCTGCAAAGTCTGCGTAGACTTTTGTTGTTGTAACTGTATATAGAAATAATGACCAAGATATCATTATTATTACATGCAATTATAAATCCGATGCATTTTCCCCGTTATTATATATTATAATAATAATCGTAACATTATTATTATTATGTGAGACCTCTTGGAGAGGTGAGATACACTGTATCTAATATGTAAAATACGTTTGCTTTGTTTATAATTGTAACTATTGTAATTTTTAATTGTGTTAATCTGTCGACTGAATTCACATTAGTTTGAGAAGACAGCTGGTGGCCAATCAGTGTGTAAATCATGTATTGTATTCATGTGGCTGCAGCAAGTGGATGTGACTGAAGCTCAAATAGTGTTCTCAGAAAAAGACATCCATCATCTGAAAGAAGTATGTAAACGATAGTAAAGGAATAATCGAAGAATGACATTGGAAAAAATGGATATAAGATATCGATATATATATATATATATATATATATATATATATATATATATATATATATATATATATATATATATATATATATATACATATATATAGGCCCTATATATAATGTCATACTGTTATATTTCCACAAACGTAATTCAATGTATCATAATTCAAGAAATTTTGAAATGTCGCGAAATATAAAAGTATACTTACAAATACCTATAGTGCTTTTATAATTATTTCAGGTTGGTTATGGAAATTTTACAGGATGAAAACATTCTGCAATTACGTGGTATTTTCATGATACGATCAAATCTTAGTAAAGAATATTTTCCCGATAAAAAATTGAGATTTTTCGAGTACCGTATGTATTTTTTCAAACTTTGCAGTTGATTTTGTGTTTCGATTTTCGATGTGAATTTACTCTCGTTCCTCACGTTTTGTAAGTCATATCGATTCATCTTGAAACGTCATATAGACCTCGTCAATATATTCTACTCAAACTTATATGGTGATAGTTATTTGATTGAAAAAATCACATTTTTACTAAAATCAAGTAGTGTTTTAAATAAGTCAGTGAATACCTAAATAACTCATAACTTAAGTCCGCTAGTCCTCCAACGCGAAAAAATGTAGCCTACATAATACATTTTCCTAGTTATTATTAAAAGCATACAATTGATAATGCTAAATGTTTGTCTACCGCGACTGCACCCATCTATACCAGAGGAGAATAACAAAACCAACTTCTCTGAATATGTAACAAAGCGAAACTATGCTTCTAATTTATGTCATTTATATTTTGTTCCTATAGTTAACATTGTTAACCTGACGCGTGCGTTGACGAATACTGAAATGTTTTCTTGTCTCCTCACTAGATTGCTATCAAACGTCTCTTACATGACATAACATGACGATTATAAATGATATTCACGGTGGTTTCGAGGTGAATCGAAACTCTGCACCGTTGACTAGTCGAACACTCGGGTTTGAATAATATTCTGACAATATACAATGATAATCACATTTCTTCGATCAAATATATTCTACTCATCTTTTTAATGTAATATTTTCTGTCAACATTTATTTCGTGTTTTTTTTTGCACCAAGGCTCAGTTTTACGAATTGATAGTTGATGTATAAGGGCAATAGTTAGCGGATCAAGTTGTTATCACCCTTGGTTACATATGTTTATTTTCGTACCTTTAATTAATAGTTAGTGGTACTGACCAGGATTCGTAAAACTGGTTCTAAATTGCATGTTTCACATGTGTGAATTCGTATGTTACTTTAATTGTACCAGAATCTATTAGCACAAAAATATTCTGCGGATGTAAACTGAGAGAAAAATATTTCAACGAATTTTAAATACAATGAAAAAATGAACGACGACAGAATATTTATCCAGATGCATAAATGGTATGAAAATATACCACTTTCTATTCTGGGTTAGGTTAGGAGACAAATTCCGTGAGAGGTACATTGAGGCGTTTAGGTTCATCCATTGATCACTGATTTTAATCATCGAACAAACTAACAATATTTTATGTTCTTCAAGTTAATTTCTTTGACCTTCATTATCTTATTGTTCATGTTTACTCAGTAATAAAATTATCTGCATGCACTTACATGTAAATAGCATGTTGCATCTTGCGATACTGCAATTAATAATCATATTATCCTCCATGTCGATTACATTTTAATCCGTGTTCAAACCGTGTGGGATTAATTAACCAAAATCGCGGTCATGTCCGCCATTGTTTTCTATATAATAATATACAGAAATTATCTTACAGCTATATGCACGTCCAAGTTCTATTTCAAGTGTTGTCGAAGCACTTATAAACTGCATAATGCATTTCGTTTCATTTTAATGCAATGAGAGTTCGTTCTTTTTTTATGACGACACGGTATTCAAGATGGTTTAAATCAATGCCAATAGATTTTTTGTCTTTATTTTACAAGTTCAGTTCTCATGTTTCGTGATCTCGGATCTGTGCTCATTGCACATGATCGGTCGTGCCCGGTAGCATTCAAACGTGTTTGCTTGTTTGTATATTTATACTTGGAAAATAAGAAAAAGGTAATTTTTTAATAATATGATAGATATCTGTGTGACTGTCACGTTTAGGAATAGTAAAACAGGTGTCTTCGTTTACTTTGAACATTGAATAAAAATAAATAAAAGATGGTTGATATTATTTCAAATGCACTTTTGCATATTGTTGAGGAAAAAATGCGTTGCTTGGTCGTGTTCAAGATACTTCCTGTTTGCGAAGACTCGATTTCACATAATGCTAAATTGTTTTCTGGTTAAAAGGAGGAATCAATCAATTTCAAAATTTGTTCCAGCATTAATCTCTTATAGTATTAGAAGTATAGTTCAACATTTTTACTTTTGAACTAACTTGTGTCAACCATGTTTGAGAAAATTTGTTGGAAATTTTGATGAGTTTTTAAAAAGTGGGATAAATTTATTTTCCTCTGCTCCAGAAAAATGTATATCCAGCTGGAACAAATATTTCTACTGAATTCAAGACTAATTGTACTATAATATTTTTCACGTAAATGAAAAAAAATGATACAACTAAAATTGATCTGTATAATCTAATGAAGTCTTTAAGGCCTTCTAGATTTCATTTCTTTATTGAAAATGTTGTAACTATTCTACTGTTGTTATAATATAACTATTGTTATCAATAATTACTACCATTATTTAACTTCAATCTAAAGAGATTAAGGCCCGGTTTTATGACCTCCCGCTATCTTTTTAAGTACCAACCTAACTTTAGCGGGTGTCTTGTGACATCCACATAGCAGTTAACTGGCCACCTACGGGAGGTTTTAGGAGGCCGGATTTAGGTGGTAGTATAACCAGCTTTTAAGAGTTAGTAGGAAGTCTTAACCTAAAAAATGTTCAGAGATTTGACCGACGATAGTGATTCAGATGATGAGATTATTATGCATGTTGATGCATTTAGGACAAGAAGACCTAAAAGAGTGAGACATAGGGTCAATCATTTCGTAGAGTGGGACGACGACGAATTTTTTGTAAGATTTCGTCTCACAAAGCCAACGGTGGAATTTCTTCTTGGCCTGATTCACAATGATTTGGTGACTGGAACAGATAGGTAGGTTCCTAACCATTGTTTTACTTTTGTAAAAGCCTAGCTACCTTAATTAACTCATGTTTTTGTGTATATTCTACCATTATGTTGTATAATAGGCCTAGCCTACTGTCTTGTTCCCAAAGACTAGGCCTAGGCATGGCCTAGGTTGAAAGTTAGGGCTCACTTTTGTCAGAAAAATATTGCATGATAGGCCTACTGTCTTGTGCCCAAAGACTAGGCCTAGGCATGGCCTATGCTGAAAGTTATACTTTGTCAAATAAATTTGATGTTGTGTCTTAGGTCCATCTCACCATGCAGCAAATTGCTCATGACTCTCCGATTTTATGCACTGGGCACGATGTTGATCGCGGTTGGTGATTTTGCCGGGGTCCACAAAAGCACAGCATGTGTGATCATTAAACAAGTTTCACGGGCGATTGCCAATCTGCTACCGCAGTTTGTTCGCTTTCCACGAAGTGAAGAAGAAATAGATACCATGTATCGTGGCTTTTACGATATGAACCGCTTTCCGCGGGTTCTTGGAGCAATCGATTGCACCCACATCAGAATACAGGGACCAGGTCAGTATTATTAATACCAATGGAACGTTGAGCATGCAATTCTACAGATTGTTAATATCTATAAATGACTCTATAATAATGAATATGCTTCAAAACTAAGTCATGTCATCATCAGGTATTAAGCCGGCCGGCGCCACAGAGAATGTATAAGCTAAATGTGCTGACCTACACTATAGTTACTATAATAACAATATGATTCATACCGCCATAGGAACTAGTTGTTGGTGGGGTCATGAAGCATACAATAATCGTTATATTTAATAGGCCTAGCGTTCACTGTTGGGCTGTACATTTTTAAAATAAAAGCAGCCGGTTTCTCTTTGACGAATGTGCTACATTTTCATAAGAGTACTCAAGCCAACTTTTGAACAATAGAATACTCATTTAATTCCAATTTTCTTTCATATTTGGAGTTTAAAACATAACCTCTTGTTTTAGTATTCCAACTTTCAAACATAATTACATGGACTGAAAAATAGATTCCAACTTTATTCTGTGCCATCAGTTTGTTACGGTATTGAAAGATTGTAAATCCACATTTAATTTTCTTTTCTTATTCAGGCGGGCAAGATGGAGAGGTATATCGCAACCGTAAAGGGTGGTTTTCATTAAACGTGCAAACCATTTGCGATTTCAAAATGAGAATCACAGACATTGTGATCAGGTGGCCTGGCTCCGCTCATGACCAAACCATCTTCAACAACTCGAGGATAAAAGCACGGCTCGAAATGAGGGAATTTGGTGATGGGATTATATTGGGCGACTCGGGGTATACGTTACAGCCATACATGATTACTCCAATTCGTAATGCACAGAACCCTGCTCAGCAGTTATTCAATGAAGCACAGATTCGAACCAGAAGCACTGTGGAGCGCCAGTATGGGACATGGAAGAGACGCTTTCCAGTTCTGTCGCTAGGGATGAGACTGAAGGTTGAAACGGTACAAGATGTCATTGCAGCGTGCGCCGTGTTGCATAATATGGCGATAAACATGAATGTTCCCGAACCACCTCAAGATCCACAACTACCAGCTTTAGACATTAATGGTGATCAATTTCCCCGATTATTAGTGAACGGACATGGGAATGGTGGGGTTCAACAAAACTTAGTTCAATATTTTGAACAAATGCTCTAGATTAGTTTACAGATTTGCGTTATTTAGATGGATTTTTATTAGGCCTACAATGTTAAATACATGATATGAAATAAAACTTTAAAACTAATCTAACTGATTATTATCATCTAAAATGGCAGAAATGTCCCCCTCCTTTTTCCCTGTTTTCTGCTCCATTTCGTGCAGTAAAATAACCAATTGCGCTCTTTTAATTCTAATTTCTAAGTCGTGTAGCTCTTGAGCTCGCCGAATATGATCTTCATGCTCTCTCGATATAACGTCGTTCCGCAACTCGGCTAATTTTGTTTTAGCAGATGCCATTTTGGAAAATTCTTTAGTGCTCGTCGACACTTCGTCCCTGCGGACCGGCAATGACTGTCGCTGGCGTCCTGGCGTAGTGGCTGACACTCGCGTTTCTGAAAAACAAAATGACCTCGTTACAGACTGCATATAAATGATGCATTATACCGTATTAAACACAAGCGAATCAACGGATATCTCAACTAGTTTCATTTATGTTTTAGACAACCTCGCACACCATCACCAAACCCCACAGTGGTGACCCTAATCGTCATACAAAACATGGGCCGCTCAACCATGGCAGCTATTTAGTTAGGCCCGACGTGATGTGAACACGCAAACATTCATCTGCCTCCATCGTTCGTGCCTCCCGATCCCTAACTCCGAACTTCTTAGCATTGATGTCCCGGTTTCATCTCTTAAAAATGGTCATACTATCCTAATAATAGGTCACAGTGCATTGAGAATGGAAATACTGGCTACTCAGCTTACTTGAAGTCTGCGTTGTTGAAAGACTGGAATGCTTTGGTCTTTTTAACATGGCCGGCGTATACGTCCCATCCCATGGTTGCATGTATGGTTCATCGATCTGAGTGGTTAGTTTGGTAATTGGCGGAGTGCCTGGATTTTGCCTGCTTGTTGACGGTTGATGTGGTCGGCTGGTCGAACTGCTTGGTATAGTGACCATCCTCGACTGAGTAGGCCTATGGTCCTGAGCGTCCAGCATGAGTAGAGAGTGATCCCCAAGCAGTGACTAGCAGAAACAGACAAATACAATGTGATTTAAAACCAGGCAAACACTAGGCCTAAAAATAAACACTGTAGCACTGTTAATTATATTAGCTTACAAGTAGTTTCAATATTTTTGTGTAATTCAGGTAGTAGGTAGGCCCAACTGGGTAATAGTTTTCTTTGGCATGACATTCTTTGTACTTCAATATATGTCCTTAATTATTATGAAACGAATGGTGCGTCGCGAAAGATCAACCAACAGTAGGGTAACGTATTCTCCTCCTCCCAAAAGTGTGCATGATTTAAAAGTTACCATTCATAGTGTAAAAGAAAGATAAGCGGGGCTTGTACCTGGGTAAAGATTATTGGAGTCGAGTAGTGCTGTACCTGTCGGGTTCCAGGATACTCGCCGACATCCCTAGCACCTACCAAGATCGGAGTTTCATTGTATAATATTATCTCATTTATTTAATTGGTATAATTACCTGGTCGAATAAAGAAACATTATCCCCATCGGTTTCTTCATCAGGATCATCGATAGCCTCTTCATCATTATCGTCATTCATAATTAGAGCTTTGCGTTTTCCTGAAATATACAAATATATGATTTTAGAAAATACATTGGCTCAATTAAGGTGAATGCATGCAAGAGTATGTAGGCCTATATAGCCTTTACAGTAGAGTTGAAATGTCTGAAGATGATTTACCAGGTAATTCCATTGGAGCAGAGTCGCTGTCATGTCGACTGGCAAGGCCTTCTGCAGAGAGCGGTATCAAGGTTAGGATGTCTTCCAGTACATCATTATCTTTGAATGTAGGAGGGTTATATGGGCCTCCTCCCGTAGTGTACATGTACTGCTTTTCAGCAGACACCTTTGCTCTCGCTTGAGCTTTCAACTTCTCATACTTCGCTTTTATGTGTTCAGGTTTCCTTGCCGACAGTTGGCCACAATTGAAGTCATTTGCAACGGAATTCCACGCATTTTCCTTGAAAATTGATTAACAATCATTAGTAAGCAGGTCTATTTGGTGATGAATAATATAGGCTAGGCCTAGCCTACATCCTTGCTATTAATGCATGCTCAAGTTGAAACTTTTCACTAAATATTCGAGTGCCTAGCCTACGTTCGTCTAGTACGGGCATTCAATGGTACCGGCATTAAGTATGTAGTCTTTACCGGCAGGCCTATTCAAAAGGAATAATTATTAATTAGGCCTACAGGCCTAAACTTGATAACGATGTAGCCCTAGTCCTAGGCCCTACCACATACATAATTACCAGCTAGGCTGGGCGTCATATCCTTTTATTTTACAAATTAGAGGTTAGGCTGAGCTCTAACCTAACCTGCAAAAGGTTCAACACGTGAGCATCAATATACCAAGAAACCACAAATAAAAGCTGTACAAACCTTTTCTCTCCAGGTCACTGCGTCCGTTCTCTTATTTTCGATAATATGCGCATATTTTTTAACTATATTTATCATTTTACGGCAGTCGTCGGAAGAATAGTTCGCACTACGATCCCTCTTTCCAGCCATTTTTATGATTTGTGATGATTTGGTGGAGGCGGAGCGAAGGATGACGATATAAATATATCGAATATCTACCTAAATATATCGAAGGTCGAGGAAATGTGTTGCCAACCGTATCTATCGGTAGCAAACAAAATGTTAACCACCCACCTAACTAGTGGGAGGCTAGATGTCAGTCATAAGACGGATGCTCAGTTTAGGTGGTCTCTAACTTTAAGTATCTAGTTAGCTAGAGACTGGATGTAGAGGGAGGTCATAAAACCGGGCCTAAGAAGATGATAATTGTCATAAATGTATTGAAACCTTAAACATAATAATGATCACATTTTATTGTTTCTTTCTCGATCCTCTTTTGTTCATTTTAGAATTTGTATTACCATGCAGCGACGTGGCTAAACAAACTTGTCATTTATAACAAACACGCATAAACATTACATATAAAACTATTATTAATCTTTATTATTTTATATGTATCATAATATATATTTATAACAAACTTTTTTTATACCTCATTTGAACTGGTTTACAAATCAGTTTATAATCTGTAACACCCGGAAATGTATAAATTACATTTTTTATTTTACAATAATTTCATCACGTACGGTTTAATTATTGCAGCTATACGTTTCGATTTGCTTTCATTTTACAACTTTTTCCCCTCTAATGAATATCGCGTCGCATCCGAAGCTCTTCTTAAGTAAAACTATTCTCGTGTTTTGCATTGTCCTTAAGGATCAATGTCCGACACTCGTTGATTAGAATCTCTGTTAATTATCCTCGGTACTTTGAGGATAATGAGATATCCCAAGGACGTCGTTGACATGTGCCTCAAGCACCAATAAAAACACTTCTCAGGTGGTACGCTTGCGCTCTTCTCTCGTAATTATAATAACTAAAATCGTCTATAACTTCGCTTTCAATTCAGCTATCCGTTTTTTTTTGTAAATTACTGTATCATATTATGTAAAACGAGAGTATAAAAAAGAATCAACTCATAAATAATTTGATGTCCTCTAAAGAAAGTATCAACTGGAAAATTGTATGAAAAGTAGTTCTTTTCAATGAAACTGATTGGGTTTCAAGATTCACACTCTGATGACGACGCCATTATGTTGTGAAGAAGATGCATGGATTGATTCAGCCAATGAACCTTATAGGGCTCAATCGTGGTCATGGTCATTGGCCCATCGTGCAGGGTCAGTATTGACCATTTAATTGGATGATAGCATCACCCACGATGTCATAGAGAACATTTCGATAGAATACCACACATGTGTCGACGATTATGAAATATGTATGATCGAGTGGTCGAAAAGGCTGCCACAACAGTGTTTTTTTTTTTCATTATGTAGTGTGGACATTTACCGCAAGATATTGTGAAATTTAGTCAAAGCACTATTCATACTACCGCAAATATAATTGGCATTTTTAAATCGCATTTGCAACACAGTGATTTCGGATGCTGGAATCGTGCTACAGCCACATTTTGGTCGAATGAGTTATCGATATAAAATAGGAAGATGATAGGAGGAAATCGAGGAACGGGATGCAAAAAGGAAAAAAAAAATTGAGGAGTGGACCAGAACAGACATGTTGTCGCCACAAGTGGTTTTTCTCTTCTTGTCCCGATTATTGTGCTATAGGGTACACTGGAGAAGATAGATTCGTAGCAAAATGGGTATAGGGTATATGAGTGACGTATATGGTGTAGTTAAGGTGACCATCCGTCCCGTTTTTATCGGGACTGTCCCGTTTTGTGGTACTTTGTTCCATATTTGTTTAAAGCTGAACACCAAATGTCCCGTGTACTCAAACTATACACATTTACTACAAGTACACATTTACTCAAACTTTAACAAATATTGTAACGAAACCGAATATTTTAAATTTTCTTTAGGTTTTTATTGCCACTCAACTTTAGTACCCCATCTTACACGCTCAGAATCTCGTAATTGTATCATTATTTTATACATTTTTCTGCGATTTATAAGTTATTAAACAAACATATAAGAAAAAAACAAAAGAAGAGTAATAAATTCGCAACAACACAAGATTTATGTATAGCCAATTTCTTATGATTGAAATAGTTATTGTTCTTTACTTTCCATCTCGCATATAAAAAATGGATGAAGTTGTGTATTTTAAAGAATGTTAATACTTATATCCATGCAGCACCCTTACAAAATAATGTACAATGCAGTATAGGCCTTTGTGTATACGGAAATCACTTTATATTTTCATTTCACTTTATATCACTTTATTTTCGCAGTAAGAAAACCACTTGTGAACGTGATCAGATCTTTCGTGTCAAAAAACTTATTGTTTGTGCATCATGGACATGTTCGTCAAAGACGTACTACGAGGAAGGTCAACAATGAAATACACGAGACTTGGGGTTGGATACCTATTATTAGTTTTGTGGTACCAAGTTTTCAAAGTGTTTGTTACAAATTGTCATATCCTTGTTTTGGTCATCGACCTGATATGAAATAATATACGAAAATGTTATTTTAGTGCAATGTCTTTTGGGATGGTGTGCAATGTATCGTTTCATTAATTTTCATTAGAATGAATTTGAACTTGATTAAAATTTGATCATATTTGGGGTGTTTATAGATTTGAGAAGAGTTGGTGGTTGAATTATTGAATTAATAATTATTAAAATATTAAGGGTTGATTTTGCCTTCAATGTATTTTTTTGGTAAGCAAAACACACTTTCAAGTCTTTATCTTTCAGTATAAGCTTTTGTCAAAAGCTTTTTCTGTCTTTGTTTTTCTCTGTATACAATACTTTAGTCAATTTCTGTCACCATTTAGTGTTCCGTTAACTTGCGGTTTCAATTTTGCATTCTATTTTTTGAAAGTTACGTGATGTTTTCGTCATATGTTTTGGAAAATATTTCAACAGTTATATAATTGCCTGAATAATATTTTTTGTTAAGAAAAAATTATTTCCAGACAACAACACAAAATAGCATGCGTTTATTCTTTTGACCGCAAGTGTCTTCATTTTGTAAATGTTTTCAATGTATGAATTTGTGTGTAATTTTCTCATATATATTTTAAAGAAACTTCATTCGTATAGGCATATATAATTGTTGTTAATCATCGGTCAAGTTACAGCACACATATCGTATTCTAAATTTTATGTTTCAATGTATAAAACAGTTCAATTATTGAGACAATAATTAAAATTATAATCGATCTGGTGGAAAAAAGTGTGAATTTTACCAAATTTTACCTGTATTAATCTAATCTCACTTGTTGGAAAAAGTTTTTTTTTAGAAATTTTCACTTTGTTTGTGAAATTTCAAACTTCAGAGTTCTTTCATTAAACGTTTATCAATCTCATGAATATAACACGAATATGTATATTTATGAAATATTTATGAATATATTTTTCAAAAATGTGTGATGGATTCTCTCAAAAGCGACCCAAAAAATACACAATACCAAGTTGGAATAAGTCCGCGTGTCCACAAAAAGTTTCATGTCGATCAGTAAAACAGTGCAACCTGTCATACAAACTATAAAAAAAAGACAAATCTCCTTACTGAATAGGATGGAAATCTCCTCTATCACTCATCCAACTATACATTGGTGCCAACATGTTTATCACCTCTCCTCACAAGGGTTAATAAATTCATTTGCATCGTGCTGCACATCTAATAAGCCAATAATAGAATCCGTAATACATTACGTGTGGCAATAAACGGGTACCAAAGCCGGTTTGTATAGGTTAACACTTCACCAATAAGAACTGGTGACCTAATAACTTATACAGATATGTGCCATATGTGGAGCCAGGAACTATTGCTAATGCAACACGTAGAGGGTCTTTGCCCTCATATGCATATACCTTATCTACAAAACAAACAAAATCATATGTACAGTTAATTCACACAGCATTCAAATTGAATTAATCTAAAGTGCGCGCTTACATATTATATTATAACAAATTGCTATTTTGCACCTGTTACTGATGTTACCATATATGGAGGTCGTATTGAATAGAGTTTAGAAAAATGAAAACGGTATATGATTGGTTGGCTATGAAAGAGCGAGGTGAGATAACTTTTATTTTTTGTGTGATGATTGTAGAGTAATTTGTTGATCAATGAAAAGACTTCCACAATTGAATTTGGAAGTTTAAATTAGGCAATTTGAATACTTTCTATCTGCGGCAAAGAACTATGGCCACAGAAAGCGCAGTCGTGGTGTCAAAGTTCAATTTTTTTTTTCATGGTGCTTAACGACCCCACCAACAGCTAGGTTATACGGGGGTACGAATCAGCGGGTGATAATGGAACGGTGAAGTGATTATAGGTGGAAGGAAGCTTACAAAAACCCATGTCTTATGCGGGACTCGAACCCACGCTCAACGGTCACTTCAGACTCTGAAGCGTGCCTCAGCTGACTGAGCTAACGAGGGTGGCTTCACTGTTATTATTCATGTCTTTTAATAGCATCGAAACATGATACAAAATCATTGTTTCCCAATTAAGACTTCGGATGAAGGTATAACAATTAGGACGGGACACCACAATTGCGATACCACCGCATTTTAATTAGTTTAAATAAAAAACAATGAACTACCAGGACTGCGCTGTCTGTGAGCATTACAATTCAATTATAATACATTCAATACATAATAATATTAATTGATGACATTGCTCGCTGCATAAATGTAGCTGAATTCAATAGATAAATACGGGAGGAAACTCAAGCGCATCAAGTTTGTGCATCATACAATCATTATAATAATATTATTTGTAAGGAAAGATAAATTATGTATTATTTCGCGATAGAAAATTGTAGTGTTCTCTGAGCCCAGCTTCGGCATTTCAGTTTTGATGATGTGATTTAATACTAATTTAGCTTCCTGTAACGCATATACAGGATGAACACTACGATTACATGATCTCATTTATTCTCAAATACACGTTGATTTAATTCCAGTGTGCTAACTATCCTTATAGAAGATAAACAATAGACAAATACAATCCACATTTCACACCATTAAGGTTAGATGCGATGAAAATTAATCGGAGATTTTAACATCCTGTTCCCTAACATTTGTGTAATATTTGTGGAGTATTTTCTTTACTTGATAACTTCACCTTTGGTTCCACGAGGTATACATCCTGGACCCTATTGACAGTTATGTTCAGTTACGACAGTTAGAGGCCCTATTCATGTACGTTGTGACTGTAGTCATTAAGTCATCACTTGACCTAACTGTCGAGCCATTAATTTTTACAAATTCATATATATATAGAAAAAGAAAATTCATGTTCCAATATTTATTGGGGTAATTTTTAATTGAATATGTAATACAATCACGTAAATTTCAATCTTCAATATATGAATGAATAAGAAATTTAAAGAACCGCCGGTAGGGTCACAAGCGACAGGCACAAAGTACAGGATACTGTGAGGCTCTAGGATTGTTAAATGTAAAAACAAATGTTTCAGTGTATTATTTACTAGACATAATTATTTTTGAGACCAATTCCAATAATAAGCATAGAATGATACCATAAGCTACCAGTCACCAAATCTTGTTTTTACACTTATGAAACTATTTTGTGACGGTCATTATAACCGTACACGAATTTGATAAAAATGTAATTATCTAATTTTAGTTTGTCCTCGCGGTGATTTAAGCCTGGTGAACTCATCGTGTGGAGAGCGTACTTAAAACTGTTTTACCTGGAATAAATCGATTTTCACTTTAATCCGCAAATCGTGATAACTTTATCAGAAACTAATTTTTATCAATTATTCCATCTCAAAAAATATAAATTAGAATGTTTTTTATCTGTATGTGAATGGAGAAATATTTCAATGGATTCTAATTTCAAACTTCATTTTGATTTCTTTTCATATCGACAAATCATGATTCTGTGTAACATCTTTATATCAAAATACTTACGAATCTAATACTTGTTATAAAGTGATCATTTTTAATTACAACCGTCAAAGATCGAATACGCGGCCATTACATTTTACAACTTGAAATGAGTTATTTCTGGTTGTACAATACGTTCACACCATGGGACAAAATCAAGAAGAAATTAGATTGCAAACATGATAGGAATTCTTAACTAGTTGATGAAAAAATTTCGTCATTTTCTTGCGCAACTAACAATCGTCGTTATCAAAAAATAAAGTGTTAGCGTTAATGATTTGTTATTCTGAGAAATCTGTAGTCCTTGTGGTACAAATACACTGTTTAGATTATTAACTTCGTCCCTTTTTGCCAGCATGATATTGCAGAAAACCTCGAGTGTTTTTGAGCCATCTGTATATGAACAGAAAGTAATTAAGAGATTGAACTATTTGTATTTTATAATTTTATTCATTCAATTACAGATTGAAAAAGATCATTAATTATCGATCGAGCTTTTATAATTTTACAATGGCAACACATTTTGATACAAATTTTATAGTAATTTTATATATAGATTCTCCTTTTATATATTGAAAAATATTGAATGATAATTTTATAATTATAATGATATGCAGTCCTGTCATAACAAAGTTATTCAACTACAATAGCATATTTTAATTTTATTCAATATAACATATAGGCTATTGCCAAAGAAAATAATCATTCTATAATCATCCTATATCGCTTTTGTAATTCCAATAATTTCGTTCCATTTTATCACAATTTATTTACGATCTTCTTTCATAATATCAAGAATAATGCATGTATTATATTATTAAGACCATTTTTACTTTTATAAATTCAAGTCGCACACAGAATTTAAAACTATTTACATATTCTCAGGAGAGTACTAATTCTCATTGAAATCTATTGATTACTGATTCATTCTAATTTTGACTAATGAAATCAGATTCAAACTTTCAAGAGTTCGTATAATAACCTATACGTTGTATCGGATGGAAAAATCACATTTGATTCACATCAGTAACGTTTGCGGATTAGAATATGTACTATCAAAATAACACCTGTGACTGTGAATAAAAATGATGCTTTCTTATTATTTTATTTCTCTATATTTCCTGAATAAGCTTTACAATGACTATATTATCAATGACTATAATCTATTTATATTCTTCTTTTTTCTGTAGTTTATCTTTCAAGCTTTTTCTTCTATTTTATACTTTTCACGTACAAAACTATAATTAGATCGTGGTAAATATTTATTTCATCTGAAAGTTCAAACACCGTCTTAGTTTTCGTACTACTATCATGAAAATATTGATAAGATGAAGAGTATCAAAAATGAAATATGAATCCACGTACTAAAAATGCTATCATCTAGTGAAAAATATTGCATCAACATTAATAGTAAGAAAATTTATAAAATGGTCATAAATCGATGATCTGAACGTAAGACATTGTTCACATATGGGTGTTTCAACTTGGAAAAATATAGGTAAAATTATTGAAGTATACGTAAATCCAAATTCAAAATCTAATTCCAATCTTGCTTGCATTTATAAAATCGATCAAGTCGTAGGCCAAAATAAAATATTCCACATTTAATTGATGTACCAATCTACTACAATTTATCACCATTAGAAAATAAATGTCCTGAATACTTCGGTAAGGTCCATTATGAATGTGTTATACTGGGACAAAATCTAATTCACTTCGAATTACATTTCAATTAACTCCCATAATCTTGGAGTAACTGAATTCCGCCTACAGATATGGACCACCAGAAAGTCCATAGAACCGATAACTCAATTTGTCATATTTTTTGTATACCATCTCGCAAAACGTTCTTACAACCTACAAATTGTAATTTTTGAGAGTGTATCTGTCACTTCCATATATTACCACAGGCCATAGGTTTAAGAGTCTATGGGAGTCGATTTAGCGAAATATCAGTTTTTTGGTGATAACTTCTGAATGGAATGAAATTTCGAAATTCTAATATGAAGGAAACAGAGATATATTCAATACCTTCAAGATGGCATAACATATAATACTTTGTAACTCATCGCATAATTGTCAAGCGCATACGGCTAAAACATGCTATTTTTTAGCAGTATACGCTTGACAATTATGCTATATATGTAAAATAGTTTTTTTATATCACCTTGAAAGGTATTAAAAATATCAATATTTCCTCCTTATTAATGAATTATAATATATCCTTCCATTCAAAAGTTATCACTAAAAAACTAATATTTCACTAAATCGACTCCTATGGTCGCTTAAGCGATATTTCTATTGTTCAAAAGTCATAACAAAAAACCCGTTATACCTATTCATAAAAACTTATATAAATACCTCAATAAAAAAATGTTAGATGGTTTATGTATAGTAATATATTTTCTTGGAAGACATAATTGAATTAACCAAAATTAAAACCTCAACTGGGCCAAAGAAGGTTACGCTTCGTTAGTTCTTTGCGTGTTACGCCATTATGCAATCATTCTTATCGAATGTAATACAAAAAATAGATCAGACAATATAATAATCATCACGCACTAATTTTGGCTAGTATTTTTTTGAACTACATTTTATATTACAGTTAAACTGACAACAAAATAAAACAATAAATATAACACTTAGAGAGGTAACTGGTGTTTGTAAATGATGCGGTCACAAGAAAAAGCTAGGTTAGGTTGAGGTCGGTTTACTGCATATAGGCATTATTATTTATTAGTATTATGTGTGTTATATTTACATAACGGATTAACGGACTACGGAAATATTTATTGAAACGTTTAACATGTATTACCGGTACCTATATAAAATGCACACAAGGTTCGTTTATTCTATGAGTAATAAAGTCCATATAGGAGCCTATAAATTACGATTATCAAATTACCGATGAAAGTATTATAATTATTATTATTACCGATATTATAATGTATAGTAAAATTTGTGAAATGAAGTATTATAGAATAGTATAATTTGGAAATATTTTCTTTATATCCGCTTTGTTCCTGTCAACTTAGCCGCCGTTCTTTCTCAATCAACTAACGTTATAGAAACTGAAGTCAAGTCGGACGTTGGTTCGAGTCCCGCATAAGGCATATATATAAACATCTTTCATGATCATCCGCTTATTCGTACCCCAAAAAACCTAGCTGTCGGTAGGTTTTTTAAGCAATTAGTACCTATTATTGGGTACGTTATATATCTATGGTTTAAAAAAATTATAAACACTTATTGGAATAAAAATCAAACAAAAACTATATATAGAACGAATGGAATAGACATAGAATATCACGTATTTTCAGGTCAAATATATTGTTATTGATAAATAATTCGAAAATAAAATGTTGAGTCATGATTGTGAAATATGGTGTCAGGTAACGGATCTGCTCCTATAGTAGGTTGTGGAAGGAGTTAGTCGACAAGAAGTAATGGAAAAATGAAGGAAATCTTTTCGTTCCATCTTGTTTCCACTTAGTGCTAATATGATTATACAGAAGTTCAATAATTTATTTGATCTACTGCACACATAGTGTCGAGTATCGACTATAGCTACGTGTGTATAATACATGGGTATAATTTATAATTATATAGGTTGGTGAACATAGGTGATCTCATTAGCTTAAGAGATAAATGGATACCGATCAAGTATGATTTATATGAATTATAAATTTTTATTTTAAATAAAAATAAGTCCATTCGAATTTACTAAAACATTATGCGATTCTATTTTTGCTGAGTCCAATTGTTCCACTGATTGTGGGGTCTTACGGGGGAACAAATAATAAAGTCCAAGTGTTCATACAAACTTACTTTCATGCCAATCTGACAATTCGGCTATACCTTTTTCGAGCTTGTAAAAAAGGAACTAAACAAATACCCAGCAGCAAATTGCGTTTACTATTCATTTGAGTATTCCCTACTATCATACAGTTAAGTAGTTGTTATATATTTACAATATAAATTACAAGAATATCAAAATTAAACTAATTTTCTGAAACGTATAACATTTGTTCTCTTCTATTTCCATTGTCATGCACAGCCATTATCACGAGTTCATCTTTTACTGTAATATATTATCCAACAAATGGCATAATTCCTGTGTTTCAATATTTTATTTCACACTCGGAATTGTCACAACGTTTTTCCCATTAACATAATTATATACAATACAACAATTGACTTACATCTCATACGGACTAGACAAAAGTGTCGTTTCTTAGTAAATAATGGTCACCTTGTACATCCGACATAAGTCACGCAAAAAAAACATTTGCAAATGTCTTAGGAATTCGTGACATAGTTCTCACTCTGTGTGGAGTTGTAGTGCATGAGTCTGATTGTAAAATAAATATATGTTACTGTTTATACTTTTCCTCATCCATATACTACATTGTTATGTCATTATTGTTGTATATAAATAATTAGGTGTGCGGAAACGAAATTACCATACTGAATTAGTGTGGGTTATTTTTGTGCTTTTCTCATGTATATAATGTGCTCCAATCAAATTAAAATCAAGCAAGCAATTTGGATTTAGAATGTAATGTAAGTAAATACAGTTTGAATCATTTCGTATATTTGAAAATACGGTTTATCATTTGATGAAATAAATATGTGAAACATCATTTTTGTATATACCCTATTCTTGTAATAAGCTCCAAATTCAAAAAAAACTTTCTGAAATTATTTTAATTGGTAAAACAACAAAGTAAAAAATATTAACTTCATACTTATCGAAAAAATAAATTCAGTGTCTGGTTTGATTCAACAGTTACAACCGGATTATTGGAGTCAAGTCGGGCTTGGGTTCGAGTCCCGCTTAAGGCATGGGTTTTCAATCAACATACTTTAAGCTATCATCCGCTCATACGTACCTCCATATAACCTAGCTGTTGGCAGGACAATTAAATAAGCAATAAGTCTTATTAAAGAATGATTCGTTATGGTATCATCAAAACGTATATGTTATTAGGGGCACAAAGTCATGACTACATGTCCTGCACACGACTCGAATTCACGTACTGTACTACTTCTGAGACGTCTATATATATATGGGTTAATTCGAACAAACTTTTTAACACGAGACAAGCTCCTGTCAAATTATTTCCATTATACAATAAATCATCGCCGGAGACGTCTTTTATATAATGATGGATCACAAAGCTTTTGTCGCGCTCAAATATTAGCAGACAGGTTGAAGACAGTTACTTCTATAGTTAATTGTTTAATGAAAATCCTATTATACATCATTGTATAAGATAAATATATATAACCTCCCAGATGTGGATCAAAATAAAATAATCAAAAATTAAACATTCAAAATTGAACCGTATCGAAAATAAATTAAATCATGATTTTAAATACGAACAAATATTCAATCAATCAAATCACCATCGATGATAATTAACTATATTCTATTACAGTGTATGTGATTAATTGAATAGGTTGGTGATCGGTACACGGCTTGTCAATTGCATCAGCATAACGGAGTAGACATTACACTGAAGCTATATGTGCAAGAAATTGTTGGAAAACGTGAGGTCAGTTGACTCAAGATCCGGGAACAATTTCACCTGATTAATAAACACTTTAAATTGTGTCTTTTTGTTTGTGCATGCACTATACATTATTTTTAATATATTTTTTTAAAATGTATGTTCATAATTAGTAATGGGGGATCAAGACAAGGAGAGTGTGGTTTATTGTTTATGTCCATTATTCAAGTTATTCCTTTATTTATTTTATTCATATGGAGTTTCACGAGGCACTATACATATGAATAAGATCTATTGGCATCGGTTAATGATGAATGATATGATAGAAATGTGATGAGAGGTTATTTTATTGGGTGATTTGGTGTTTTAGGAAGGTGTCAGTCGTGGCCTGTTGTTAAGGAACAATACCAGTGTCGGCCCAGTGAACGATCCCAGTAAACGACATTTTTCATTTTTAGTTATTTATTCACTCATTTCGTTTGAATTTATACAGGTATTGAAATATAGAGGTGGCAAATTGAAAGTTACAGATTCAAAATTACAGTACCGTACACAATTTACAATATTAGTGGTATTTTAATCCAGGTGCGCTATTCTATTGTAGACCTTATACAATGCACACGACACAGATAAAAAAAAATCATGCGTTCATCAGCAACAATTTAACAAAAGTAGAGTTCTATAAATACAAATCTGTTTCCTCTTTTTTGTTTATTAAGAATAAAACTTCAACAAAAATCCTAAAAAATCCAGATATTTATTGTACTTTATTTGTTCTTTACACCTACATGGAATTCCTGATATTTTCAACAATCACTTTATGAGTAATTCCTCCGTTTGCTTATTATCGTTTTTTGGATTAATTGTATTTTCTTGACGCAACAGATCCGTTAGTCCAACATCCTGGGTTTAACCGATACACGTAACCGCTATTGAAAGTTGTAACACCCAAGTCACATGTATATATAATAAATATATAATATGTCTAACCGTTAAAATGGATCGTTTCGCTCATCGTATAGTTTAATTCCAAAGTGAATTACAATGGGACATGAATTAAACGGCTCGTGTTGTGTATAACGAACAATGCGAATGTGTTGTACCAATTGTGAGAAACTAAAACTGTAGCTTCTCTCTCATTACACCTCTAGTTGCTCGTGCTGCCGGCTTAGGTACGTTGACTTGATGAGAAGAAAATCGTAGAGTTCATTTCTTAGAAGAAAGAACATGCTAATAGGTAGCTCCAAAGCATAGTTATCCAGCATAGTTATCCATCGATAGGAACTATTAATTATTCCGATCTAATAGCAACTATCCTGATTAATTCAATATCTTTGATTTCAATGTAGCGACTTGTGTGATATGAATTATTGTGTGATTATAGTGGTGTGGACTGAAGAGTGTAGGCCTACAAGGCTACTCTATATAAACGTTTTTTTATATGAATTTTCCTAACTCATATCTAAGATCTATATGTATATGTTTGTAGATGTCAGTCCCGTTATACCATTTTTTTGATAATATAAAAAAATTCCTGACCCAATGTTTAGTTGGAACCAGGGACGGATTATTATTATTATTGAAAGATTTGTAAGGACCATTTCAGTCACAGATCTGGGTATGTTATCGTCGTTGTCGTCTTTGTCGCGTTCTTGTGTGCGTGCTGTGATTAAGGCTGAATAGACCTAAGTCATCCTGATCACAAATCTAGCCAAACTAAACTATTTTTCAACCAAAAAATTAACTAATATTACCTAAAAGGAGGCAATATCAATTATTCCATATAATACATTGTTATTTGTTATTCAATTATAATATATTTCTCCATAATTATATACAACAGTTATGGGTGTTGATAGCCACTTCGTTTAAGGTACACCGCATCAAACCTTCAATTCCTTGCGCTATGTATTATCTAAACATACTTTCAATTGTATTCTAGATTGAAATCTGTACACATTTATATTTTTTCGGAATAATACTAAATATAACTGTCATAGTAAATTAGGAAACACTATAGTAGGGTACTTCTTAGGAAACCTTTCTTAAATAAATTAAATATATTTGAATAAATTGGTAAATTGATAATCCATCATCATTGCATGTTAATTAAACCTGAACCTACCTGTACATGCCAGAGAAAGAGAATGGACAATTAAAAGCCGTGACTTGATTTTTGTCAAAAAATTCACTGTATATAGGCTCTGTATAGTTGTGATCAACAAAACTCTATGCATGATTCACTGCCACCTAGATATATTTTCGCTTGCAAATAAAAAATAATGACCTATAAACGCAGGAAAAGTAGCGAAAAACACCAACAATGTGTTGAAGAATCTTCATACGAAGTAATATATTTTAATGTCTTGGCTTCATAGTCGTACATTGTTCGCTGGTATTTCACTACAACCTGCGAAGAAACTATAAAGAAACTTCCTGTAGAGATGATTGTTATGGTAATAGTATTATTGTGAAGAAAAAATTATTTGATGTAATTTGTATTATAAAGTTTGAACCCAATTAAGCAAATTAGGAAAGGATGTTCATTTTTTGAGGAGATAATTTATCGGCTATGCTTCGGTTTAAAATTGAGTGTGAATTATGAATATGAATATAATTGTTATGAAAAAAAGTAATAGTTGCTATAATTTTAATCGGTGAAACTACATAGTACAGCGTGAATTTTTGTATTCGCATCCATCTCGAAAATTCAGTATTGTATAGTTTGTATAAGAACATTCGAATTGGCCATTTGCTATGTATAAAAAAAAGAGAATATTGAGCGAGGATAAAATAATAGGAAAACATGTCGAATGACGGTTGGGGTCACACAAAGTGGTCGATAAAGACTGAATTGTATTTTAATGAAATTAACATTCCTTTTACGAGTTTGTACATCAAAATGATTCCTCAGTACTCGTATTTAATCGACAAAACTGACATGTACCGGTACCAACTTGGTATTTTAATGAGTTAAATCTCAATACAAACGATCACGTAAAAGACTAGAAATATGACATTTTTCAATGAGAACTTCGATCTCTTGCACGTTGAACTTTGCATGAAGTATGGAAGAGTTGGTACGGTTGGGGTCACATAAAGTGGTCGATAAAGACTGAAATGCATCCGGAAGGAAATTTACTGAAATTATACGCACTGAAACCATGACAATGTGTATACGCACTCCCACACATAGTATGTGAAGAAAATAAGTGCCTAAATGTGTATATATTTTATTGAAACTGAATTTTAATTTCAGACTAAACCATTTTATGTGACTGCAAGTGTACATAATACATACATATATCATTTTTTTTTACGTTGAACCTCTTTATTCACTATAAGTTCATCCGTCAACGCGAAAAATGAATCGTTTTACCAGTAATAAATCATCATCAGTCAAAATGGCGCTTGCTTTTATGCTCACATACGACACTTACAATAAATACATACAATAAATCCTACAATAATGCCATCATGTGACTAGTCACAGAAGAATTATTCTCCCGTTATCTTACTTTTCATTTTATTATATTTTTTTATCAGCAAATAAAAACAGCATTCCTGTCATTATTATTATTATGATTTTCTTACTCATTTAACAATTATTTTACATGTATTATACTGTTTCTCAATTTCACAGTTTGTCATTTAAAATAACTTGGTAGTCATTATTGCATTTTTGAGAAGAAACATTTATTTATGCGTTTGCGAATATCACACCAACATGGATAGGCCTTGATAGAAATGACCGTGACGAAACAGTTTAAGAAAACGTATTTGAAAACGTTATTTATATTATTTAATATATATATAGAATTCTTCTTATGAATTCTTATGAATTCTTGTGCAGCTTTTGTCGTTTTTGGTGATCTAAACTCTATTAAGAAATTACAGTTGGTTTGTAACTATAGGTTATTCAATGAAGCCATGTGAGTTGTCTGGTTTAGACGTGAAGGAAATGAGGATTTATAAATAAAGGCATGTGTACCTATTATTAGTATGTAGGACTATTGATGGACCGTGACATCACCCCCCCCCCCCCCCCCCCCCCGCGGATCACATACTTGTGTTGTTGATAGTAAGTACGTGTTAGCTACGACATAAGGTCCGGGGGTGAGCAAAGCAAAGGTAATAACTAAACATGGTACTGAGATTAATACAATCTTTGAATAATTATTCATAAACGTTGAAACTTGATTTTGTGTTTTTTTTTTTAAATTTACTTTTGTAATTGGTAGTAAATTATTTAATGTGGTGAATTTGTCATTTGTACTGCCAGTTTGATGTATATATTGAACCCGGAGAATATATTTTGTTATATAGACACATTTTTATGTGTATACATTTTTAGACAAAACTTCAAATGATTGCATTATTAGCATTTGCATTATATAACCTCGGAATGGATTTGCGAGGGATGATGATTTATGTGAATAAATTAATATTTATCTAAAACTACAGGATATAACAATACAGAGTGATAATAATGACATATAGAAAGTCTTAAACTAAGTAATTAGTTAAATTATGTCAATTATGTCTGACAACAATGTCCCCCAAATTGTGTTCTCCAGACTCCAATCTCAACTCCAGTTTGTTTGTCCTTAACTTTTCTAGTCGTTCTGTTAACCTCACAAACGTTCTATCTGCCTGTAGAAAATGAATGATATAATAATGAGAGTCATCCAAGGTTTATATAGCTGTAAACACTTTAAAAACTTGCTAGTTACTAATCTGTTTGATCACCCCTGATGGTCAGTAGTTAGCGGCTGAAGACCAGTAGCAGTTTGATAGTCATTGAGGAATGTCTGTTATTATGACATAACTGCACTCATGTACGAGATATAATAGTAATTAGATTCGAGATTAATCAAATGATGAATGCAATTTTCATGTTGAAAGGAGTAAATGATGAAGTATTTGAAGTAGTTGGCTATTCTTCGGTTGTAATTGTAATACTTATTTCGATTGGCCGACTCAAGATATATTGGGATTATTTCTTACAATCTTTGACATTGAAAACTATCAAATTAAATTTAAACAACACATATTGTGAAGTATAAAAAAGATTTAAAGGGATTGTTAAAGAGGTATACAGAGAAATATATATTATATTGAGAAATTAAAAATGAATTTTACCCATGAAAATGGCTTTTCGCAATTCAAGTCAATCATAGATTAGGGCCTATCCTATACAAGAGTCTATAATGATGTTGTTTATCATATATTCGAATAAAGTAGATCGTTCGTCAACGTAACAAACACAGATACACCATTATATTTGTGTAGTTGTGATATTTTGAGGGTAAGTTGATTTTTCAGAAAGAGAATTACAGAATTATATATATTTCTCAAAACCCAGATAACCAATTAGATTGGGCCATGGAGTGTTCCCACCACTTCTTTTAGGGCAGTCTTCTTATCAGTCGGTTCCTGCCAGTTCCAACTTCTTCTTCCTCTTCTTCACTACTACTACTATCCTCTGCTTCGTCTTTTCTTCTTACGAGTTCCCTCCACCTTTCTCATCTTCCCACCATCTCTCGTCTAGCACTTCCTCTCATTTTTCTCCTCGGTTGACTACCCCACACCTTACTCCCTCCTGCCACTTCTCTCTTGGTCTTCCTACTCTTTGAATTATGAATTATGAAATACAGAATTATGATTCGAAAAATTACTAACCCTTTACTAAGCTTAGAAAAGCTTCAAATATCTAAAGCTGCAGCGGGTTTCTACTAATTTTCGAAGTTTTCACACTTATTTTGTTGGTAGACGACCTTATTCCTCAGTGGATGTAGTACATATTACAGATCGAAAAAAAAAATGTTTTGGTAAAATAGATTAATGTAATGGATAAGAAGACATTCCAATGATCAAGTAGAGGAATAGAATCATCGACTTTGATAGAAAAATACTTATCGTTAACTTATAAGTATGGATGTTATTTAGTTTACTAGGTTACTTAAGATTTACGAATAGGTTGTAATGTGATACTTATAACGATAAGAACGTAACTGGTTTCGAACCCACGTCCAAGGCACACAATGCCTCCATTTGACCCTCGCTGGCAACGAGGAAAATAAATACTCGTACTAGAATTTATCATGAAAGAAAACGCTTTTTCGTGTACAATTTTGTCATTATCTATGAAGTTTAACGTGAAAATTGAGTTGACCTAAACGCTAAAACGGTGATTTTGAGAATCGTGCAGATGTATACGTTTTCGTACGGGATCCGAACGAATTAAATGATTCAACAATCAGCTTAATGTGATCTTCTTTATAAAGATTCTATTGAAATTATAATAGAGTGTGGAGCTAATGCATTTTTAAGAATTGGTTTGAATAGTAGCATTAAGCATCGCACACAAAGAAATTATTTTGTATTTATTACTTTTGTTTTTAACCGTTATATCTAACATTCATTATAAGATCACTTCAGTCACACTTCACTTCTTTGTATTTAGTATAGAACTGAATATAACAAATATTTTATATTTTTAAAGATCATAAAACTATTGATAATTCAATAAATCGTCATCGTGACTTGATCAGTTAGTTAAGGCATCTGCTTTAGAAACTGAAGTCAAGTCAGGCATGGGTTCGAGTCCCACGTAAGGCATGGGATTTGGCGAACATCCAACATCCGCTCATTAGTATCCTCTAAAAACCATACAGCATGCAATACTGAGTGAAAACACATGTAAAAGTGTGTACGTAAAAACATGGCACATATGGCTAATATTAGGCCTAATTTAGTTTTCCTAATAGACCTATATGTATTATTGTCAAAATGAATGTTATTTTCCAAGTCGAAATATTACCAATTGTAACTGTTTTTGAAGATGATTTCCTACCTTTTCACGGCTTTTAAAAATAATTGCGTAATAAGTATAACGCAAACATAATATATAATCTTATCTAGAACTATTTTCAACTGAATTGATACATTTATAATCCTATATTTTACATATTTAACCAATTCTGAATCATTCAATTACACTATCTTTCTGAGATTGCTAAATGGTAGTACGTATAGGCCCGAATACATTTCAACACCTCGACCGATTAACCCGGCACCTCCACCGTCTTCAGTGACTCCCATGATGATAGTTCTAGTAGGTCACGATGGAGTTGAGACAGTATTGATCGCATGTTTTCTTCAACATAAACACTAGACAATATCCTAGATAATACCTAGTTTTGTCATAGATACAGGTTTACTCGTTGTCTCTCTCATTAGGCTTATTACAAAACAGTGAACTTGTGCATCTCAATGTTATGGAGGTGGGCCAATTGACCGTGGGGCACGGGCAAGTGAAGTTCTGCTTATATATATATATATATATATATATATATATATATATATATATATATATATATATATATATATGATGTTTTTTCAACTTGATACAAAATAATTGTTTCCCAATTAAGGCTAAGGATGAAAGGTAGGATCGTTTGGACGGAGCACCACAAGGGCGATCTTACCACCCCATTTTTTTGTTAATATATGATTGTAAATGTATCAATTCGGTTTAAAATAATTCTAGATAAGATTACATATTATTTTAGCGTTATAGTTATTACGCATTTATTTTTAAAAGCCTTGAAAAGGTAGGAAATCGTCTTCAAAAACAGTTTCAATTGAGGATATTTTGACTTGGAAAATAACATTTATGTTAACAATATAATCATAATTATATTAGGAAAACTGAATTAGGCCCAGTATTAGCCGATGTGTCATGTTTTTTCAGTTTCTACATTCACATGGATTTACATTTTTCAGTAGTATTTAAATATATGTTCATGGAGTTTATCATATAGCATTACAATAAATGCATCGTATAAAAGCACGCCAAATAACGTTTATATTTCGGAGAACAGAACGTGGATAACGCTATAATGCTGACAATGTGGGTTCAAGTTCAAGCTACAATAATATGAATAATCAATAATATGCTGTGACGAACCTAATTCAGTCATGTCCAAGTAAGGATCGAACCCACACTCACTGACAAACCTATTTTTCAAACTGCTGTTCTTGTAAAGCCTGTAAATGGCTGTGAAGTACAGCTACGTGCAGTAAGAGAAACAAGATCTCAATTAAATAAGCATTTCAAGAAAAACTCGATGTTTCGGTGGAAAAATCGTGTTTTCTATTTGATTAATTCAGTACATTTCCAACCCATTGTTTCATAAGAACGTACGTATACGTTTAATATTTGTTGATAAAATAGAATTATTTGACTGAATGTTGAATTATGTCATGCAAATTTGTCAACAAACTTTATCCAATAAATGAAAATCCATTTAAAAAATTACAATCAAAAATTGAAAATAAAATAACACGCGCCTTATTTTGGAAATCGAAACCTGTAATTGCATTTGCGAAGTTGAAATTTTTCATCGCAAAAATTAAATACCTTAAATTTGAGGTATAACTTTCAGTACATTTTAACTTCGATGAGCAAGTATACTGCATCATTTGTTTATCTTTACGTGTTACCGTTCTCTGTGGACATTGATTATGTACGCTTGAAGATGGATAAGGTTAGTCGAGGGCAATGATTTCAAGATTTGACTACACAACCAACCACTACCTGTATAGTAATAAGGAAGGTGCGGCCTGTAAAGAATTTACCAAAATACTCTTTGTCTAAATAATATGACTCAATGCGAGTAATACTTATATGCATCTTAATGATGTAAGCTGACCTTTAAACCGTTGGTTTACCATAAACCATTGAAATTTCCGACTAGAAAATTACTGTTTTTATGTAGGAGGGAATAGCCGAATATGTATTTGGAGGATAGGACTGTATAGGAACCATAATGGTAGTGTATTATTTAGATAAAACAAGGAAAACGCTATTTGTGTGTTTAGGAGAAGAGTAAAATATATTGATTTTAGTTTATTGAACATTCTCTATTTATTAGAAGAAAACTTTTCAATAAATTGTGTTATGATTTTTACCTCATATTCAGAAAATATCAAATTCCAAATCTCGTTTTTTTCATGTATATATTTCCTTTATTATTTTAAAACTAGTGATGCAAACAGAATCACCAGTATATTATTATATTGAACTATATGATATAAAAGGTACAACGAACAGTGTACATAATTATCAGTGAGAGTGCAAACAAAATTTAAAAATACTAGACATCAGAAATATATTTGAACTCGCAGATACGTTATACACTCAGGGTGTCTACAAGACTGGAAAACCTGGAAAACCTGGAAAAGTCAGGGAACTTGATAAATCTGGAAAAGTCAGGGGAAAATCAGTGTTATTTTTTATCTCTGGAATTGTACTCAAAATGTAAAAAAACATGCATTATGACACCATTAAATGTTTAGTCTCCTACTGTAAAAGTAGTTTTGAGTATTATATTATACGTGATTTCTGGAATATCTCCAAATATGTTTGTTTTTATATATATAAATTCAATTTGTCGAAACCGAAATTGAATTTGTGAACAATTTTACTATATTATAATCGACGGGAAAGCCAAATTTGCAGACTGGAAAAATATAATTTTCCATCCGGAAAACCTGGAAAAGTCAGGTCATTTTGTAAGGGAAAATTTGTAGACTCCCTGACACTGTATACTCTCAGATTAAAACTCGATTAACTTATATAAGTATTATTTTAAAAGTTTAAACTCATACGAAATCAAAATTATTGATATACTACTTCTTCCACAAACTGTCTCATCGTTCAATCGTGTAAGCTTAGAAATGACATATTTATTTCATTTTATCAGATACCTCAGCTATTTTATATGAAATTTCACAAGTATCTAAAGTACACTGAAACAGTTAACGTTTTTCACATACAATGAAAACTCAATTTTATAAAAAAAAATCGAATGTTAAAATATATACTTCATTCAAACAGATTACTGCTCAAAATTGAGTATGGATAAAAGAGATCAGAGCTCAGTCATCTTATAACACGTATATTTGAAACCCATTTCACAATTTCTCAACCCACACATGAATGCAATCAATGTCATCTAAAAAAAATCAAATCAAAATTCGTTCATCACGAAATTCATGAAAACCAAATGAACGTGATAAACTGTGATAATCTGCTGATATGTGTAGCTTATGAACTCACAAATAGACTCTAAAACTAGTCGAAGTATTCCTCATTTTTTAAGATTGTTTTTTTGTCAGTGGCGCGTGCAGTCTTTGCACCCGGAAGCCCTTGGTTCTGATCTTGCTCAGTGCTCGATCGTGGATCATGTTCTTTGACCAAAAGGACCACACCTTATACAAATTAATCATCACAATAAATTTCATGTTAGGAGGTTACAATTATCATGATTCAATGAAAACATCATCACAAATGGTTATTATTTAATAATAGGTCGAGGAAATTATGGACTAGAAAGGACTACTTAAGAAATCATCACGTAAAATATTAAGATTTTTTTATTTAAATAAACTTTATACGTTTAAAACACGTGTAATTGTATGTGTTTATTCAATATGTTAGAAAATCTTTTTAATCACTGTGGCAAAATGTTCAGTCTAATTGGAGATGATTGAAATTCAACTTGAATTGGTTAGCTAACATTGGTTTATCTATGAAGAGTGTTTGAAATATGATGAGAAGAAAATGAGAACGCCGAGTATGAAGGTTCATGCGTAACATTGATACCTTTAGTGCCTTCATGCATTCCTTCTGTTATGATGCTATTCATGTTTAGCCTAGTTGATTTCTGTAAAAAAACAAACTTTATTATCTTTATTAGAAAAAACACGATATAGGCTATATATATATATATATATATATATATATATATATATATATATATATATATATATATATATATATATATATATATGCATTATTTTTATATAAGAATAGTAAGTGTTATGGAATTCATTAGAAAAGGGGGTATGATAGAATAAATCTTATGGGTAATGAATCACTTTAGGTTTGAAATAAATTGATGAATTAAATAGATTTTTTCTAAATCAAATGTCCGTATAACCCTGAGGACATAAATATAATAATCATAATCATTTTTTTTTAAATATATAGATATGCTAATAGTTTCAAAAAAAATAGATACCCAGAAAATATCAATGATTCGATTCCTGCTGTTTGAAAATATCAATATATTTCCTGAATCAAATCTTTATTTAAAGTACTGAATTTAATACATTTATTTTTCTTTTATCAAATAATAGTGTGATTGCTTTTTTTTATGGTTCATTCATGAATCCACGCCTATAAATAGCATACACAACGGTGTGTCGTCATTGTTGAAATCTTTTTCTAAAACATCAAGCCTTGACCGTCCTTGGTTTCATTGTTCTTATTCAAAGTGATCGACCTTCCTTGTCGGCCATCGCACAACGAGTACACACATTTACAGAAGAACAAAAAGGAAAGATTATTTTATAAAACTGTATTCTAAAAAAGTCTGTCTAGTATACGGTATGGTTCATTTGTTTCAGATATTTGGAGCGTCATCTTCCTTCTGGTGGCCACAACTGTCAAACAGCAGGGTATATCAGGTGCAACGACCTCAACGTATCCACAGCCATCTTCAATACTCCACTGCCTTCTCATTAATTAGAGGACGAAAACGAGATAGATTTTGTCAAGTCTAGAGGATCTAAGATTTTTGCTGATAAGTTGAAGAAGCTGAATTAGTAAGTAGAAGAAAAAATAGAGTACCGGTGTTCATAAATATAATTTGTTTTGAATATATTTTGTCGCTAAATCGGACCCAGTGTATGAATATTGGTATATCTAAGATCTTTACTGATGAGTATAGAAGATACTGTATTAGTAAGTATAGTAAAAAATAGAGCATTCATAAATATAATTCGTTTCAAACATATTTTTCGCTAAATTTGCTAAATTTGCGCAAAGAAACTAATACAGAATTTGTGATACATTTTGGGGGACATTATTGTTTACTCATTTCAATCATGTGGGTCATCTCTTGAAATATGCGTAAACGTACTATAATGTGTTTTACACTATTATTATTACATTCTACATTAGTATTACATTCAGTTATTCTATATGGGGAACGTCGATAAAAATCAACATAATGAATATTATTGTTGATATTACGCTAATATAAACTAATTATTCATTTTAACACCTTGGCTATAGCATTGTGAAGAAATTGAGATAAATACATACTATCATGAATTCACGGATACAATAAACATCATAATTCATGCGGATGAGTGGTATTTGTTTCTTGGATGTGTCAGTATATAAACATTAATTCGTGGTTTCGATTTAGCTAAATATCTCATTTGCTCAGTGATAGCTTTCAATTAGTTGGACGAGCTTTAGCGAGGATTCAATTTGAAATACTGAAAAAAATTGGTGTTCGTTTTTTTTTTTTCTATGTTATTTTGTCGGTTCTCCACAGGTCAAACGACTAGAGCTATCAACTTCAAACTTTTTTCAATATGGTTCCTCATCTAACTTAGATATTTAGGCCCTAAAGTTTTGTGGCATTATAGGGGGGTAACTTTTTTTTTATGAATTTTAGAAATGTCAAAAATACCCATTAAAATAACATAGCGGAAAAAAAGAAAAGATTTTTTTTCCAAAAAATGAAATTTTGCGTGAAGTTGAATTACATTTTGATACACATTTCTAAAAATGTTCACCTTGATCGGGTCAGCCATTTTGAAGAAAAAACATAAAATGTGCTAAATTGGTACTCATTTTTACCCATACTAATACTATTCGCTTGTCTAACAACGCATATATGCCGTTTTCCTAGTAGGTATACAAATTCTAATGCTACAGAACTATACAGATCTTTGAAAAGCATTCGAGTTTCACATTCACCCGGACTATTACACGTAGTATAAGTATATCATTTACACAACTAAAATTAATATTTTTGTAGCTGTATTTCCTAAAGTTATACCCCAAAAATGCTCTCAATGTATTCCTATACAATTGGTTAAAAAACCTCCACAATATTCAAAATACAATAATTCAGATATCTATCTTCATCATATCTTTTTCTTCATCACGTGCATGAATCCACCAAACATCAACACGAACTTCGACTTGGAGTCTTGGTATATGTATATTTGTCTATAATTTAATTAAGTAATAAAAACGATATCGTGTATCGTGATATCTCTATATAGTGAGAAAAACTCCAACTAGAAACCTATGCACCTTGATAATCATTGATGCATTAATAATTAAGTCCGGTATCCAAAGTATTTTAACGTCCTTATTATTACCTGTGTATTACTTCCACTATAACGAGACCCTGAATACAGAAAATGAGATTCCATGATGGTAGTAATATAAAGTATAAACCCTTTTTTCGTTCTCTAGGCCTCTCATAAATTAGTCATGAAGGTATATATGTTTTGTTGATACTCATATCTAAATTTCTTTAGATTTATTGCACTCTCAGCATTCCTTCTCTGTTTCCTTCATTTCTTTACTTGGGAGCGCTGAAGAGCATAATATCGGAATAAAGACATGGGCTTCGGGGTACTTTTCAATGAAATCGCTTGGTCGGTTCAGGTAGGGTTGAACAACCAAACCCATGTCACACAACCGAGTCGACTTTATTCCGGTATATGCTCCGGAGTCTCTTTAGGAGTCTCTTTATACTGTAGAAGCTACAAAGATTTTGATTTGAAATTGATAATTTGCCATTAAAATTTACGTGTATCCAGATGTATTCTAGGTGATGATTGACGAATGTTTATTATAATGCAAATAATGGAGAGTGTGTATGTAATATAAGAAAGAGAGAGATAGAGAGAGAGAGCGATAAGTACCGGTAATGAGTTGGTAATATGACTGCTCAACACTCTTTCAATGATTATGATAATCATTTGCTACAATTACTGTTAACATCGCCAAGCAATACGTTGTTGATGGTCGTGTTCTGATGCCGCATAAAACATGGGATATTTTAAAACCCATTCGTACCCCCAAATAACCTAACTGTTGGTGGGGTCCTTTAGAAAACTCTAATAATCACCATCAATGTTTGCTTTGTGTCCATATACCAACAGTATGTTATTTTGTGATGATCGAAGAAGGATGTAGAAAATATATAAAAATAAACAAACAAAATACTATTCTCTTTGTTTTACTTCATTTTATGGATTAAAAGCTGTCCTGTTTTATAATTCGGTATTATGTTCTGACAAAATGGTTACTTTTATCTTCTAATTCTTCTTCTGTGTAGCCTAGTGAATTATGAATTAATATGAGTTCAATTAATCTATACTCTTCTTACGTAAGTAGCTAAACGAATATGTCAGTGTCATGGTTGGTAATTGCAGTTCGACTTGCGTAGCTGTATGCACAATGCACTATTTTAAAGAATCAATCGTACAATGTATCTAACGGTGGTGGCTTATAGGGTCACTATTATATCTGGTGATGAAGTGGATAAATCTTGCTTAGAAAATACTATATTTTATTATTTATTTTTTGTTAATGGTGATGTAAAAACGCAGCTAATTTGGTAGTACCGTTGTGTATACTTCTATCTTTTCTTCATTGTTTTTACAGTGTGTTAATTTCCGGTTGTATCGGTAACAGATGTAAAATGTTCATTCATTTTCGGAAAATATTTTTTATAAGTGCGTATAAATATCCATCCATATATATATATTATCAAGTTTCGATGTTATTAAAAAAAAAAAAAAAAAAAAATCCATGTTTTATGCAGTGTGATCAATCAGTATAAGCTATAGTAATTAGTACACCGGAAAAGTGGATTTCGTTAGTTTTTATATGGGCGTATACCATCTCTCCCTTACCAGAATAGATATTGTATATTATTGACAATATTGATTAGGATTATGATATTGAAATCGCTTCATTGTCATCTTACAATTAGGGATTTCTGGTAAGGAACTTGAAAACTAAATACATAGTCAAATAAAAATTACTATACATGGAAACAAGAATTGAAGTTAAAAAAGAGAGTGCCTTTAAATTTTATATTAAACATGAGTTGTATGTTTTCCTCAATGAAAGCTTGTCCTAGCTGGTTCCAATCCCCTACTGTACTTAGGATGGAAACTAATTTCTTTATTTTAGGGGAAAATTGGACGCAACTTGTGTACAGAATTAAATGTAAGCCTGGAAATAATAATTGTTGTCCGCGTGAAAAAACACAATGGATGTAAGTCACATAAATAAAAGCACGAGTAAAAGTTAAATAAATATATTTTATCCTATAAATACTGATTAATTTTGCATTATGATCAGAGTATCAAATTATTGATTTTTCCTACTACGAAAATACTCTGCTAAGAGATAGGCCACACATAAGTTGATGGACCAGTAGAAATAAATTAGAGTGAGATTTATTGTATTATTGTTATAGGCCAATTGTATTTTCCATAATCAATATTGATCGGTACATTTTACAAATATAGGATTCGCCGAATAGTTTTGTGAATATAGTCTGAACTTAATATTATGAGTATGACGGCGTAATAGTGATGGAAATAAATTTGTTATACATATACATACATATACATATTCATTTATTCATTACAGATTGTTCATAAAACAGGTGGTAATGGTTACTATACCTAATGAAATTACAGTCAAACATACTCGATATAATTATACTTCATTTTTTTCTTAGCTCTCTTCTTAACACCAATCTTCGTTATGTTCTTGATATCTTCTTCCAATTCATTCCATTCCCGCGTCGTTCTTTGTATAAATCCATATTTACCTACTTCTCTATCCACTTTTTCCACTTCCATTCTTACCCCTCCCCTTGTACTTCTTTGTAATCCCTTTCCAATTCTATTGCTTAATTCATCCCATCCTGTATATTCATTCTTGACTCTAACAAAATTGCACATTCTTTCTATTTGTCTTCGTTTCGCCAAATTTTCCCATCCCATTTCCTCAATCATTTTACTGGGTCTTTCTATAACTTTTTCAACCACATCCTTATCGTTCCTGATAATCTTCCAGCGCTTCTCTCTCCCCAATACCCTTCTTGCAGCAACCCTTTGGATATACAAGATATCATAAATTTGTAATAATATTTGGTAGTGTCGGCTATTTTGAAGTTTGAACAAAGGAGTACCAAATTATTTATCCCGCTTTACTACCACAACGACCCTAGCGGCCACTCTTGACATAAAAAAACCACTGCCTTCTACATTCGAAGTGTAAACATCTACCACCAGACAGCGCCGAACGTAGTAGATGAAATCTGTTCTTCGTAAGAGAACGTCAAGCGTGGCTAATCAAGGTAGGAAGAGGTGAGAAAAATGTTTATAATTACTCGTTCACTTAGACTTTATAGCCAAAAAAAGGTAATGTCGGTGAAGTGTATGAATTCTAACTCAGTTTTCAGTATATTGCAGCACTCCAGCGCACGTAGAAGTATCGAAAACTACTATCCAAAAGTAGGCTTGTCACCTTGAAACATCTCAAATTGATTATGCTACTAGGCCTAGGTTTGCCTATTGTGCTATTTTGTTTTGTTGGAAACCTTGTTAGGTAGCTCTATCCAGTGTAAAGAATAGGGCGAGCAGACGGAAAGCATTTTTGTGGCTAATCACTTTGATATTCAACCTCTTTTATTGACATATATATTGTTATGTCTGCTGACAGGAAAATGAGCAGCTCCGAGGAGGTGTCCTGGATTTCCTGGTTCTGTGGACTGCGGGGAAATGAATTTTTCTGCGAAGTTGATGAAGATTATATTCAAGACAAGTTTAACTTAACAGGCTTAAATGAACAAGTACCACATTACCGTCAAGCCTTAGACATGATATTGGACTTAGAACCTGGTAATTATTACGTGTGGTCCTTTTTATAGCATTGTTGGATTTTATATGGTTTCCCTCTGCAGTCTAGGCTAATGCCAGGATGGTTACTATAATATAGGCCACGGCCGCTTCCTTCCCACCATTTTACGAACTTGCGTTGCCCACGAAATTACCGTAGGCCTACCTACGAAACCTTCATCTCGTCGTCCTATTAGTCCTACCCATCTCATTGATCATTCATCTGATGCCAATAAATCTTGGTTATCATAACAGTTTCTCATTAAACAATAGGCCTATATATTAGTAGTTCATTATCATAGCTAGGGCTTTTATTAAGACCTAATGTAGGCCTAACCTTTTGTACTGTGTCTAGGCCTATTGTTTGTTTGTAACAACTTGTGTCTTCAACTTTAAAAATGGCAATCACAATTGCAGGCCTACCATAAGTGTGTCGCAAGACCCAGCAGCCCAGCCAAACTAAAATTACTGTAATATTAACTTCCTTTACACCTGGTAGTGATTTAATAGTAAAAGAAGTGATTTATTTAAGATACCGTATATGTATTAAAAATTGGCATAAATTCGGAAAATAGTGAGGAGTATGCCTACTGCTACGTAGGCCTACTAACACACAAGCCGCTACCGAGTTCTTATAAAAACATCTAGGCCCATGTCTCCATCTTTTTCACTTTCCATAATTAAAAGTTGAAACAAAAATATAACCTGACAAATCTCATGCTTGGCCAAAAAAACAAAGTTCATTCAAATGCTCGATGCTCGACTCTGTAAGCCACTTACTAGATCTCACAAGTGGTTTGCTGCAAGCCTGCGATACGACTGGTTGTGGTTAGCGTATTGAATACAGAGACATTTTGTGAGTTTGGTTCCACATTGTAGGTGTAGTGGATTTAGTTCTGGTTAGAAAAACATAGTAACTTGACCTGAAAGGAAATGCATCGTGTAAGTAGACGTACGCTTCGAGTCTCGAAATATGTAACAAGAGTCTGTGCCTAATCAAGCGAGTTTGTATCTACTCGATCTCAACTCGAAACTGCACATTCCTACTTATTTCTCATGTAAGCCTATACGATGGCACCTGGGTGCAGGTTAATATTACTGACCTATGTGTAATATTCGGTTCTGAATGATTGATTTCTAGATGATGAACTTGACGATAACCCTAACCAATCCGATCTCATCGAGCAAGCTGCTGAAATGTTGTATGGCTTGATTCATGCTCGATACATTCTAACCAATCGAGGCATCGGTCAAATGATAGAAAAATATCAAGCTGGTGATTTTGGTCATTGTCCACGAGTGTACTGTGAAAGTCAGCCAATGCTGCCAATAGGTAAGCCTAATGTGAATAAACACTCTTTTGGAAAAACATGGAGTTAATTGGGTCTGCAACTCTATTATAATCTTCTCACAGAGCTACGTGAAAATATTGTTGATTATTGAAATTTCAGATGAAACCGTTGAATCGATTTCCCTTAAAACATGATGTTAATTTTACTAAATGTTATATCTTTTTAATTTCATTTCCAAATAGAGTACATTTTGAAATATAAATTTTGGATGCACAATTAAAGAGTGTAAAGTAAATTAGTATAATTATGTAGTTAGAAGTTTCATTACTAATTTTCAAGGAAATTGGCATTAAAAGCACACCAAAAATGCTGGGAAACAACTATGAAGTGTTTGGTAGCCCTATACAGGCTATACGGTATGTTCGGGAAAATTTTCTGCATTTTTCATTTAGTCCTCAGGCCACTAAAAAATGAAGATGCCACTGATGTATTCAATAATGTGTTGATAATGATAATAATAATTGTTTTTTAGCAGTTATACAAGATTTACAAGTTATGCCTCGTCTTTATAATACATGTTATCACAGAAGGCCAGCTTTATTATAATAGTCGTCAGTATAGTAACATTCTTTTTCTATTAAAATTTTTTTTACATGGGATTTAAATGTGTACAGGTTTGCTATTGATCGGATTTCAGGTGGTAAAAGATTAAAAAATTTGACACCCTTGTGATTTAACCCTGTTTCATATAGTGCGGTCGGTGGTGGTCAATAGCAGGTGCATTTTTACCTAGCTTGTGTTGTATGTGTGGCTAGATTTGTTGTCAAATAAGGCAATATTATGCTTGACAAATAAAACACGTTCAAGAATATAAATACAGGCTACAGTTAAGATATTATGTCCTTTTGCTACCCCATTGAACCCGTCTTCGTATGTGAAGTGCTTTGAAATGAAGTGTACGCTGTATCTTGTATGCATGTTTGCATTTCTTTGTTTGGTTCCAGGCTTGTCAGATGTACCTGGGGAGGCTATGGTAAAGTCTTACTGCCCCAAGTGCATGGACGTATACACTCCCAAGTCGTCAAGACATCACCATACAGACGGTGCTTACTTTGGCACAGGTTTCCCACAGATGTTATTCATGGTACATCCTGAGTACCGACCAAAACGCCCCGCTAACCAGTTTGTTCCAAGGTAAGAACAAATTGCTCTTCAAGTAGTCCTATATAGCATTTTCCACATTATTTTTTGCTCGAGTATATACTCGAGCAAAAATGATGTGGAGAATGCATACTAGGCCTGTCCGTGGAGACGGTTACCGTAACATTCATCTGTACTTATCCTCCTCATCAGCCCCATTTTTGAATTCAGCGTATTTTGGGATGAGCAAAGCGATACCTCAATTTTAGTGGACACGAAAAACGATAACGTTTTTTGTTTTTTTATTTGCACTCCACAGGTCAAACGAAATTGGAAATTTTGTTGAAACTTGGTTCAGTGAAACCTCTATCCACCGTTTTTCTAGGGACCAGGAAAATAAAACCATCCATGCAGGAAAACAATCCATCCAGTAAAATTTAACATTGATAATATGGGAGTGGGGTGAGAAAAAATGAATGATAGAACCAGGAAAACAATGGATCTGGGAACGATGCATAGAGTTTCACTGTACACACATGTGTGACATGTATCATCATCTAACTCCATACTGTGTAGTTTTGAGGCGCAATCGGTTGCAACAATTTGTTAGAAGTAAATTCGAAATAATTAAAAAGAAACAAAAATAACCCAGACGAGAAATTAGAATTATTTATTTACTGGTATAAAGTTGGAGACTCAACCCAGCCATGCAATTTAATTACCGTAGTCCCATTCAAGTTTTGATCAGGCATCCGCATCTAGTTAAGACTTAGTTAAGCTTTACATTTGTAAATCTTGAGTATAGCCCACTGCTATTAGGCCTATCTGTAGATGTGTTTTCTCACATGATTATTGACATTAATAACATCTGTTGTTATATATAATCCTAATGTGTTCATATTTCTCCAACCATTTTTTCAGACTGTATGGTTTCAAGATTCATCCGTTGGCGTATCAAATTCAACAGCAAGCAGCTACGAACTTTAAAGCTCCTTTACGTGCGATGAGCTACAACAATGGGAAACGTTGAGGGATATTATTAAATTAAGTAATACCGTATGTTAAAAAGGCTTAACATTAATAAATACTATTATAAAATGTCACTTTAGTACATTTCCCGTAATGAAACAGATACTGGTGTCGTGAACGAGAGATGGTCTTCTCATCTGAATAAATTTTTAAAGTAAAATAATGGAAAATGTTACAATAATACTGTAAACTACTATATGCTATTTAATATCTATCGTTGTCTTGTGCATTATACCTTGTCTTTGTGCGTGTTTAGCAAATGAATAATTATGTAACACCCGTTATAGATTTGTGTTCCAACACAATTAAAATACAATAAAATATTGTACACTGACAGTTAATGCAACCTTTGGTGTAGCAGCTTTGTAATCCTTCATCTTTCTCAATATATGTCCTAGACAGTTTAAAATAGATAGGCCTAGTATTGGGTTATGGCTATGGCCCCAATTAAGGCTATAGGTGAAAGACAAGGTCGTTTGGACATGGTATAAATTAATGTTTTGGCTTCAATTTTATACCTATTCATCTCATACCTGTTCATCTCGGTTCCAGTATAATATAGTGTGTGTGTATACTGTATATATAGATCTAAATAAGCCTATGTATATATACAATATACATACATCAGGGTTGATATTCAATCAGGAAAAAGAAGAAGGTAATGAAATGTGCGATACCGAAAATCGATCGAAATATTTGGAACCTCTTTCAATATCGAATTGAATTGATGATATTGAATATCAATCGAAATTATTGCACATTTTTTTAGGTCTGAATCATGTTTTTTCTAGTCTCCTATAATTATTTTGTTATATGCAGTGAGGATCTGCCTTCCTTTCTCAACAGTCGACACAGTCACTTCAAGCGTAAACAATGTGACCATGGCCTAGGACAAGAACTTGAAGATTGGTCACTATCTTTTGTCAAAGAGGGTTTTTTTTAGAAAATATTCTGTAGGACCTAACAGCCAGACTGATGGTTATTATTATTATTATTTAAACTCTTGCAATTGCACTTAAATGTGCAGTGGCAAGTTGTCAGTGGTAAAGCATGGGACAAACTTGTGATTGTCCAGACAGTATTTTCAATATAAACTACTATGCAAAATTATGTTTATGTAGTAACATCTATGAATACCAGTAGCAATTACTAGGCCTACTAAAGGCCTAGTAAACTTTGTCAATAGCATGTTGCTATTACTGTACATATTTCACTTTACATTCAATAAAATATTAAACTTATGTCTAATTTCTCAAATATCTAGGCCTATAGGTGTAGATCTAAATATAATACTTAACATGAATTAATGCAATAATCTATTTTGACATCAAAAGTAATAGAGAAAAATGAATACCTAGTTAAAATTAATTCAATATAATATGCACTACACATAAGGAGTCCCAGTAATTTTTATATACCCTTTGGGAGTTACGTACTTGTTTTCTTTTATTATCTTCATACATTCTCTTCTAAAACTACCAACAGTTTTTACCTTTTTACTGATCTAGGTAATCTATTGATAATTTACATTCCTTCAACAAAAATAGAATTATCTTCCTCTTTTGATGAAGTTCTTATAATATTTAAATTTTTTCTAGCTCTAGTTTTGTATTTATGCTGGTCTCTGTTTACTGTTTGCTCAACTACCTAACACAGGTAGTTTGGAACTAAGCTGTTATTAATTTTATAAATTAGTGTCTTGTGTATTTAACAATATTCGTTCTTTTACGTTCAACCAGCATAAGCTTTGCACATATCAGCTATCGGGGTATTTCTTCTAACCCTTAATATATTTCTCCTTACTTGGTCCTGATTTTTTTGTAGAATAACAATTTCATTCTTTTGAAATAAAAATATGTTGTCAGTATCAGATGTAGCTGTGCTACTCGATTAGTATCACAGCTCTCCCACTGTGAGGCACCAATTTGGGAAAACTTCACAACTTTTTGTTATATATTGCTACAGTCTGGTATTCATAGATGTTTCCCTTCAATTTAAATGTTTGTATCTCAAATGTTATTGAGAATAATTAATCAATTTTTGGAATTGATTTGAAATGTATTACAATAGCAAAGGTATGCTCCAATAAGTTTAATGAGAATTTTCCACCAAAAAAATGTATTAAAAATAGCGCCATCAATTCGAGTAGGGTGATTTCGACTTGGCAAGCACAGTCAGGTAAGCTGCTCCCGACCATGGTGGATCACTAATGGTTTTCCATCACGGCTTTCTTGAGACTGTCAGCTGACGTCTACGATAAGTTGATAAGGCTACAGGCCCATGTTTATATTATGACAAGTGCATCAAGATTGAGTAAGTTGAGAGATGCAAATTGATTATTTAAACCACAGAAATGAATTAATCAGGCTGTGAGGTTGTCAAATACCATTGGTACAGGTGTTGTGAAGAACATTTCGATTATTATTGAATGCTTATTGTTCAGTTCTAAGAGAATCTACTTCTGGATGTAGCCTAGGCCTACTCGGTTGCCTGGACTTTTAATGACAATAATGTAAGTATTCTTGTGACTGAATGTGTCTAGTTTCAACTCTACTAAAACGTAGGCATAGGCCTACTGCATATACTTCTTGGAAATTCACCAAGCTCCAGCCGTGAAGTGGTAAGAGCATAACATTAAATTGTATGTCGACCAATTGTACGTCATCTTTAACCCAACTTTTGTATATATATCGGCCTATACATCGAGTCTTAAGGTGGATACACACTGCCGATCCCGTTGTTGAATTGGATTGGGTAATCGCGTCAGCCGATCGAGTTTTGAATCCACACGGTGTACGATGCCATAACAATTCAATTGTCGACTTATCTCGCTTCGTCGACGCTGGCCAATCAGAAGCGAGGAAGATATCGAACGTTGATCGTTCGATACATCGATCATGTTTTAGAGGTTGGGTTTTGATAGGTGTCATTGCTTTTGACGTTTCTTGTGTTTTGACGTTTCTTGTGTTACTATTGTTTAAATAATCATGGAAGATGACAACATTGTCATAGTAGCTGTCAAAATAAATCAAAACAGTAAAGAAAAAGTAATTGAACGAAAAAATAATTATGCTAGGGACCTAGCACTCCCAACCTAACCAACAAATCTGCAGAAAATGGCGGCTACCCGGCTATCGTCAATTCTCTGTCTCACTCACTCAGAAGTCTGACGTCACAAATTTACTGCGTTCTCATTGGTTGAACGTCGGGATTCTAACAACCCGGTTGTCGATTATAGAGCATAGCTCTATCCTCGCGATCCGATCGTCAAAACTCACAACCGCGTTCCTGGTCAATACACACGGCCAGATTCAACCCAGTTGGGCACTTTTCAACGCGATTCTAACAACGGGATCGGCCGTGTGGATTCACCTTTACACTCGGGAGGAATTGGATGAGGGATGGTAGTCCCGAAGTGATGTCACGTGGGCTCCCGATTTTGTATTTTGTCAGGAATTATTATCTATTTTATATTAGTTAGTTCAAGCGTTCGAGGATAAAAAAAAGTTTCTATATAATATTGCAAAAAACAAAATAGGCCTAGTTGTAGCAGCGGGATCCGAACCCCGCCACTACAATTCTACCGGCCGGCGCCGTACCCACTGGACCACTAGACGATTGTGAAAATGGAGCGTTAAATGTTTGTTTTGTTTCTGCGGATTTAACGGAGAGATCGGGAAAGCTCGGGAGCGCACGTGACATCACTTCGGGCCTCATCCAATTCCTCCCGTGTGTAAGACTCCTATACATCTTGACATTGATCTTGTGGTCGTGCTGAACTACCGGTACTAGGCCTATCCCACCAGCAGCTAAGTTACATGGGGTAGGTAAATAAATAATTGTCTTGATGAATAAACTCCGCTTCTCAATATATGTTGTAAATGAACCGCACATTGTCACTCTTCAGTCTGTGTGGGGGACTGACAAGAAAGAGAGAAACACTAGCTTACTTATGTAGAAATATATCTTTTGAATTCTCTCTACAAAACAGTACTTCACTCATTCCTTCCTACCAAGCTCCAGCCGTGAAGTGGTAGGAGCATATAACATTAAATTGTACATTGACCAATGACAGATTCTACAAGAAAACCTAGATAGTGAGGCTAAATGCATACCATAGTCTGATCATCTGCCTAGTACCATTGAATGCTAGTACTGAGCATTTTGGCATTTTTGCAACTAAGACAAGAATATAGATATACTGGTAATGAATTGAAAACTGTATGCTTAACAATGATAACTAAGCCTGCAATAACAAGGTAGGCCCTAATTATAATAGTAATACATTATGAGAATTCAAAAACTTTCCATACCGTACTTATTTGTATATTTTTTCAAATTATCACTTATTTTCCACTAGGGCCTACATATTGGATGCTAATATTTTTTTAAATATATAGAGGGTATGACCTCAAGTTTCTACCAAACAACACGAGGTAGAGCAGCTATCGGTGTACTGTTAACCCAAGGAAATTACTCGGGAAATAGAACGAGATTGAAAGCCAAGTTGAGACACCATATGAGACCCGCAACCAATTCATGCATCTTGGTCAGAGTTCTGTTGTTTGTGATAGTAGGCCTGTGTACAGTAATAAAATTAGAACATAATATGATACATGAGGTCTGAAAATAGAGTTCAATTTAGAGCCCAAAATTCCTCTGTACATTGGGCATACATAAACTTTGAAAATATTTGTTACTTGACTACTTTGATTACAAAAACAATAATAAAGTCTGATGGATTTAGGTTTTTTGTCTGTTCACACAATTCAAACCACAATTAAAGTGTTGACAAATTTGTTAGGCCTATTCATCCAAAGTTTTTTCATTTTCAGTTTTATATTCACTGGCTTGGTATTTGGTATGGTAGGCCTCTGTGTATGAAGTAATTAATCTCTAGTTAGAGACATGGCTTACCAATAGGCCATAGAGGTAAAGACATCCTCATTGGTGTTGTTGACTAATGAACAGCCCACTTGATTGGATGTTACAATTCATGATGTCAGTCAATCAGTGGTCATCAATTGATGTTTCAATCTAGTATTTTCCTTGTTACAGCTGTTGAAGCCCGTCAACATTTGATGATGTCTGCGATCGTACTGCACATGCACGTTATAGCGGGACCGTTGCAGAAGAATGCAACTGAGATGGTAGTATGATGTAGAAGTTGACGCTGTGAGGACGTAGCTAGAAGAGGGAAGGAGGGAAGAAGATGAACGTAACAAAGAGAGAACTACAAGTACGATGCCAGGACCCATATCAACTAGCGGGATCGTTGAAGAAGGAAGAGGAACGAAGAAGGCAGTACGATGTAGAAGTTGACGCAGTAAGGACGTAGCCAGAAGAGGGAAGGAGGGAAGAAGATGAACGTAACAAAGAGAGAACTGGAAGTATGATGCCAGTACCCGTATCAACTAGCGGGACTGTTGAAGAAGGAAGAGGATCTAAGAAGGCAGTACGATGTAGAAGTTGACGCAGTGAGGACGTAGCTAGAAGAGGGAAGGAGGGAAGAAGATGAACGTAACAAAGAGAGAACTACAAGTACGATGCCAGTACCCGTATCAACTAGCGGGACCGTTGAAGAAGGAAGAGGAACTAAGAAGGCAGTACGATGTAGAAGTTGACGCAGTGAGGACGTAGCTAGAAGAGGGTAGGAGGGAAGAAGATGAACGTAACAAAGAGAGAACTACAAGTACGATGCCAGTACCCGTATCAACTAGCGGGACCATTGAAGAAGGAAGAGGAACTAAGAAGGCAGTACGATGTAGAAGTTGACGCAGTGAGGACGTAGCTAGAAGAGGGATGGAGGGAAGAAGATGAACGTAACCAAGAGAGAACTACAAGTACGTATGCCAGTACACATATCAACAGGCAGGACCATTGAAGAAGGAAGAGAAGGCAACCAAGACGGCAGTACAATGTAGAAGTTGATGCTGTGAGGAAATAGCAAGAAGAGGGAAGGAGGGAAGAAGATAAATGCAATAAAGAGAACGGCACGATCGTCATGCGTAAGTAGAAAGTACAACAACGTAGCTGTTATTTTTCAGTCCTCACTTTGTTGATAGTCAGAGAAATAAAACTTTAGAGCCATCTCTTATCTCTTTGAGAGCAATACTTGGAAGAAAATGTTTCTGAAAACTTACAATTGATCAAAAATATATGAGTATTTTAAAATTATCGTTATTTCAAATGTCCATTCAAAAAATCCACTAGTAATCGCAGTTTCTTTGGTAAATTAGCTACGTTTTTCTTGGCAACCGCCGAGGCAATCGTAACGGAACGTTCTTTCAGAAGTTACTCTCATAAAAAAATGTTAGAACATCGTAGATCTCACATGGTCATAGAAATTAATGGCGAAAGCTCAAACACTAATGTGCCCTAATACAATTTGGACAAATTTTTGGGCAACTTGAAATTTGTAAATTTCTCAGTTCTATTGTGATGTAGGCCTGTGTGTACTGTAGTGTATAGTAATCAAATTGGAATAAAAATCTGGACTCAGTTTCAAAATTGAGTTCAATTTAAAGATTTAAGAGGAAATATTAACAGTAGTAGGCCTATTCGTCATGTAGAGGCCTATATAGAATTTCAGAATCCTTGTAATTAGGCCTACTTGGAAAAAAAGATGGGCTTAATTGGAAAAATTTTAACGGAATTGAGTTTTTAGAATGTCCTTCATTGGTCCTAAAATATTTTAGTCAAAGCAAAAATCATAAGCTTTGTCTTTTTTACTTTTTTCAAATTTGATTTCTGATTTCAATATTGGTTTTGAAATTTCCAAAGAAATATTTTTATACCGACTAATACTCTCAGCTGAATATCCAAATTTAATTGGACAATTGTCGTTATTTCAAAAGTCCTTCCTAAAAATTCACTGGAAATCGCAGTTTTCTGGTAAATTAGCTAGGCTATGTTTTTTCTTGGTACAGTAACTGCCAGGGCGAGCATAGCCAAATTAGCTGATGATTTAAAGATCTTGAAGTTCCTCTAAAGAAAAAATACTAGAAAATCATAGGTCTTGCCTATTCATAGAAATTAATTGTATAAGGTCAAAAAGTAGTTGGTCAAATTTGTTGTGTCTTGAAACTATTTGTTAAATTTCTCAGTTCTATTGTTATGTAGCTGTGAAGTAATCAAATTGGAAAACAAATCCGGTCTCAGTTTCAAAATTAAGATTAATTCAAAGATTTTGGAGCAAAAATCAACTTGGTATAGGCCTATTTGCCATGGTAGGGGCCCATATAGAATTTTTGAATCCTTGTAATTCCTTCGGAAAATATTTTTGGAAAAAATTTCTATCAAATCGAGTTTTTTTAATTTCCTTCCCTCATCCTACGAAATTTTAGCAAAATCAAAAATTACGATTGGCTTTTGTACGTTTTTCAAATTTGATTTCTGATGTCAATTTTTGTTTTAGTTTTCCCAAAGAGAATTCGTCCCTAGAATTAATTCTTCTTGCTGAATATCTAAGCATAACTGGACTTCAAGAGCCACTTCTGAAAATTGGCTGGAAATCACAGTTTTTTGGTCATTAGGACAATTTTTTCTTGGAAACGGCTGGGGCAAGCGTAGCCAAATTTGCTGATGATTTAGGGATCATGATTATATACTCATGATTCATAATGGACTAACAATAAGCAATAAACAATAAACAACCTCTCCAGCATTCAACTATGATGCTACAAAAGTTAGGATGGACAACGGGGATTGAACCTAGGCCCAATCTGCCCTCCTCTCAACTGAGCTTCAGCTATTTTATGACATTTCATGTCAATAACAATTTTGTATATTTCAATATAGTATTTTTTATTCCAGCTGTTACGGCTCGTCTACATTGCACGATGCCAGTCCACGTATCAACTAGCAGGACCGTTGAAGAACGAAGAGAAGGCAACCTAGACGGCAGTACGATGTTGAAGTTGACGCGGTAAAAAGAGGGAAGAAAGGAACTAGATGAACGCAACAGAGAGAACGACAAGAACATTGCCAGTAAGTAGAAAACACATGTCATTTTTGGCAGTCTCAACACAGTCGTTGAATGTCGGATAACTTTCGCTTGAATTACAATCCTTGTAATTACTTCGAAAATATAAAAATTGGAGAAATTCCAACGAAATTGGGTTTCCAGAATGTCCTTTTGCCGTCTTACAAAATTTCAGACAAATCAAATTCATGAATTTTTGCCTTTTTTACTTTTTTCAAATTTGATTTCTGACTTTAATTTTGGTTTTAAAATTTCCGAAAGAATATTTTCTTCCTCAGAATTAATCCCTCTGTCTGAATATTTGAAAATTATTGGATAATTGTTGTTATTTCAAAAGTCACTTCCGAAAATTGGCTGAAAATGTCCGTTTTTGGATAAATCAGCGACGTTTATCTTGGCAACCGCCAAGGCAATCCTAACGGAACTTTCTAACGATTCAAAGATCCCAAAGTTATGAACATAAAAAATTCTAGAACATCATAGCTCTCACCAGTTCATAGAAATTAATTGCGAAAGGTGAAAAACGAGCTGTACATTTTGGTCAATTTTTTTTGTCGTTCGAAATTTTTGGTTGAATTTCTCAGTTCTGTTGTTATGTATGTGTAGTGTGATCAAATTGGAACACAAATCCGGTCTCCGTTCCTAAATCGAGTTTAATTTAAAGATTTTATAGCGAAAAACAACTTAGTGTACTCACCATGGTAGAGTCCCATATTATAGAATTCTGGAATCCTTCTAATTACTTTTCCATTAGCATTATTAGCAAAATTTCAACGGAATAACTCTTCTGAAATGTCCTCTTGTCTTCCTACAAAATTTTAGCCGAATCAAAAATGATGATTTTTTATGACTCTGAAAAGTGGCTGGAAATTGCAGTTTTTGGGAAATTCAGACACCTTTTTCTTGGAAATGGCTGATGCGAGTATAGCCAAATTTGCTGAGGATTTAGGGACCATCAAGTTATACTCTTAAAAAAATACTAGAACATCATAGCTCTCACCAGTTCATAGAAATTAATTGCGAAAGGTCCAAAAGTACCTTAGTTAACCCTGTACATTTTGGTCAAATTTTTTTGTCGCTCGAAATTTTTGGTTGAATTTCTCAGTTCTGTTGTTATGTATGTGTAGTGTGATCAAATTGGAACACAAATCCGGTCTCCGTTCCTAAATCGAGTTTAATTTAAAGATTTTATAGCGAAAAACAACTTAGTGTACTCACCATGGTAGAGTCCCATATATAGAATTCTGGAATCCTTCTAATTACTTTTCCATTAGCATTATTAGCAAAATTTCAACGGAATAACTCTTCTGAAATGTCCTCTTGTCTTCCTACAAAATTTTAGCCGAATCAAAAATGATGATTTTTATGACTCTGAAAAGTGGCTGGAAATTGCAGTTTTTGGGAAATTCAGACACCTTTTTCTTGGAAATGGCTGATGCGAGTATAGCCAAATTTGCTGAGGATTTAGGGACCATCAAGTTATACTCTTAAAAAAATACTAGAACATCATAGCTCTCACCAGTTCATAGAAATTAATTGCGAAAGGTCCAAAAGTACCTTAGTTAACCCTGTACATTTTGGTCAAATTTTTTTGTCGTTCGAAATTTTTGGTTGAATTTCTCAGTTCTGTTGTTATGTATGTGTAGTGTGATGAAATTGGAACACAAATCCGGTCTCCGTTCCTAAATCGAGTTTAATTTAAAGATTTTATAGCGAAAAACAACTTAGTGTACTCACCATGGTAGAGTCCCATATTATAGAATTCTGGAATCCTTCCAATTACTTTTCCATTAGCATTATAAGCAAAATTTCAACGGAATAACTCTTCTGAAATGTCCTCTTGTCTTCCTACAAAATTTTAGCCGAATCAAAAATGATGATTTTTTATGACTCTGAAAAGTGGCTGGAAATTGCAGTTTTTGGGAAATTCAGACACCTTTTTCTTGGAAATGGCTGATGCGAGTATAGCCAAATTTGCTGAGGATTTAGGGACCATCAAGTTATACTCTTAAAAAAATACTAGAACATCATAGCTCTCACCAGTTCATAGAAATTAATTGCGAAAGGTCCAAAAGTACCTTAGTTAACCCTGTACATTTTGGTCAAATTTTTTTGTCGCTTGAAATTTTTGGTTGAATTTCTCAGTTCTGTTGTTATGTATGTGTAGTGTGATCAAATTGGAACACAAATCCGGTCTCCGTTCCTAAATCGAGTTTAATTTAAAGATTTTATAGCGAAAAACAACTTAGTGTACTCACCATGGTAGAGTCCCATATATTATAGAATTCTGGAATCCTTCCAATTACTTTTCCATTAGCATTATAAGCAAAATTTCAACGGAATAACTCTTCTGAAATGTCCTCTTGTCTTCCTACAAAATTTTAGCCGAATCAAAAATGATGATTTTTTATGACTCTGAAAAGTGGCTGGAAATTGCAGTTTTTGGGAAATTCAGACACCTTTTTCTTGGAAATGGCTGATGCGAGTATAGCCAAATTTGCTGAGGATTTAGGGACCATCAAGTTATACTCTTAAAAAAATACTAGAACATCATAGCTCTCACCAGTTCATAGAAATTAATTGCGAGAGGTCCAAAAGTACCTTAGTTAACCCTGTACATTTTGGTCAAATTTTTTTGTCGCTCGAAATTTTTGGTTGAATTTCTCAGTTCTGTTGTTATGTATGTGTAGTGTGATCAAATTGGAACACAAATCCGGTCTCCGTTCCTAAATCGAGTTTAATTTAAAGATTTTATAGCGAAAAACAACTTAGTGTACTCACCATGGTAGAGTCCCATATTATAGAATTCTGGAATCCTTCCAATTACTTTTCCATTAGCATTATAAGCAAAATTTCAACGGAATAACTCTTCTGAAATGTCCTCTTGTCTTCCTACAAAATTTTAGCCGAATCAAAAATGATGATTTTTTATGACTCTGAAAAGTGGCTGGAAATTGCAGTTTTTGGGAAATTCAGACACCTTTTTCTTGGAAATGGCTGATGCGAGTATAGCCAAATTTGCTGAGGATTTAGGGACCATCAAGTTATACTCTTAAAAAAATACTAGAACATCATAGCTCTCACCAGTTCATAGAAATTAATTGCGAAAGGTCCAAAAGTACCTTAGTTAACCCTGTACATTTTGGTCAAATTTTTTTGTCGCTTGAAATTTTTGGTTGAATTTCTCAGTTCTGTTGTTATGTATGTGTAGTGTGATCAAATTGGAACACAAATCCGGTCTCCGTTCCTAAATCGAGTTTAATTTAAAGATTTTATAGCGAAAAACAACTTAGTGTACTCACCATGGTAGAGTCCCATATTATAGAATTCTGGAATCCTTCCAATTACTTTTCCATTAGCATTATAAGCAAAATTTCAACGGAATAACTCTTCTGAAATGTCCTCTTGTCTTCCTACAAAATTTTAGCCGAATCAAAAATGATGATTTTTTATGACTCTGAAAAGTGGCTGGAAATTGCAGTTTTTGGGAAATTCAGACACCTTTTTCTTGGAAATGGCTGATGCGAGTATAGCCAAATTTGCTGAGGATTTAGGGACCATCAAGTTATACTCTTAAAAAAATACTAGAACATCATAGCTCTCACCAGTTCATAGAAATTAATTGCGAAAGGTCCAAAAGTACCTTAGTTAACCCTGTACATTTAGGTCAAATTTTTTTGTCGCTTGAAATTTTTGGTTGAATTTCTCAGTTCTGTTGTTATGTATGTGTAGTGTGATCAAATTGGAACACAAATCCGGTCTCCGTTCCTAAATCGAGTTTAATTTAAAGATTTTATAGCGAAAAACAACTTAGTGTACTCACCATGGTAGAGTCCCATATATTATAGAATTCTGGAATCCTTCCAATTACTTTTCCATTAGCATTATAAGCAAAATTTCAACGGAATAACTCTTCTGAAATGTCCTCTTGTCTTCCTACAAAATTTTAGCCGAATCAAAAATGATGATTTTTTATGACTCTGAAAAGTGGCTGGAAATTGCAGTTTTTGGGAAATTCAGACACCTTTTTCTTGGAAATGGCTGATGCGAGTATAGCCAAATTTGCTGAGGATTTAGGGACCATCAAGTTATACTCTTAAAAAAATACTAGAACATCATAGCTCTCACCAGTTCATAGAAATTAATTGCGAAAGGTCCAAAAGTACCTTAGTTAACCCTGTACATTTTGGTCAAATTTTTTTGTCGCTCGAAATTTTTGGTTGAATTTCTCAGTTCTGTTGTTATGTATGTGTAGTGTGATCAAATTGGAACACAAATCCGGTCTCCGTTCCTAAATCGAGTTTAATTTAAAGATTTTATAGCGAAAAACAACTTAGTGTACTCACCATGGTAGAGTCCCATATATTATAGAATTCTGGAATCCTTCCAATTACTTTTCCATTAGCATTATAAGCAAAATTTCAACGGAATAACTCTTCTGAAATGTCCTCTTGTCTTCCTACAAAATTTTAGCCGAATCAAAAATGATGATTTTTTATGACTCCATAAAGTGTCTGGAATTTGCAGTTTTTGGGAAATTCAGACACCTTTTTCTTGGAAATGGCTGATGCGAGTATAGCCAAATTTGCTGAGGATTTAGGGACCATCAAGTTATACTCTTAAAAAAATACTAGAACATCATAGCTCTCACCAGTTCATAGAAATTAATTGCGAAAGGTCCAAAAGTACCTTAGTTAACCCTGTACATTTTGGTCAAATTTTTTTGTCGCTCGAAATTTTTGGTTGAATTTCTCAGTTCTGTTGTTATGTATGTGTAGTGTGATCAAATTGGAACACAAATCCGGTCTCCGTTCCTAAATCGAGTTTAATTTAAAGATTTTATAGCGAAAAACAACTTAGTGTACTCACCATGGTAGAGTCCCATATATTATAGAATTCTGGAATCCTTCCAATTACTTTTCCATTAGCATTATAAGCAAAATTTCAACGGAATAACTCTTCTGAAATGTCCTCTTGTCTTCCTACAAAATTTTAGCCGAATCAAAAATGATGATTTTTTATGACTCTGAAAAGTGGCTGGAAATTGCAGTTTTTGGGAAATTCAGACACCTTTTTCTTGGAAATGGCTGATGCGAGTATAGCCAAATTTGCTGAGGATTTAGGGACCATCAAGTTATACTCTTAAAAAAATACTAGAACATCATAGCTCTCACCAGTTCATAGAAATTAATTGCGAAAGGTCCAAAAGTACCTTAGTTAACCCTGTACATTTTGGTCAAATTTTTTTGTCGCTTGAAATTTTTGGTTGAATTTCTCAGTTCTGTTGTTATGTATGTGTAGTGTGATCAAATTGGAACACAAATCCGGTCTCCGTTCCTAAATCGAGTTTAATTTAAAGATTTTATAGCGAAAAACAACTTAGTGTACTCACCATGGTAGAGTCCCATATTATAGAATTCTGGAATCCTTCCAATTACTTTTCCATTAGCATTATAAGCAAAATTTCAACGGAATAACTCTTCTGAAATGTCCTCTTGTCTTCCTACAAAATTTTAGCCGAATCAAAAATGATGATTTTTTATGACTCTGAAAAGTGGCTGGAAATTGCAGTTTTTGGGAAATTCAGACACCTTTTTCTTGGAAATGGCTGATGCGAGTATAGCCAAATTTGCTGAGGATTTAGGGACCATCAAGTTATACTCTTAAAAAAATACTAGAACATCATCATAGCTCTCACCAGTTCATAGAAATTAATTGCGAAAGGTCCAAAAGTACCTTAGTTAACCCTGTACATTTAGGTCAAATTTTTTTGTCGCTCGAAATTTTTGGTTGAATTTCTCAGTTCTGTTGTTATGTATGTGTAGTGTGATCAAATTGGAACACAAATCCGGTCTCCGTTCCTAAATCGAGTTTAATTTAAAGATTTTATAGCGAAAAACAACTTAGTGTACTCACCATGGTAGAGTCCCATATATTATAGAATTCTGGAATCCTTCCAATTACTTTTCCATTAGCATTATAAGCAAAATTTCAACGGAATAACTCTTCTGAAATGTCCTCTTGTCTTCCTACAAAATTTTAGCCGAATCAAAAATGATGATTTTTTATGACTCTGAAAAGTGGCTGGAAATTGCAGTTTTTGGGAAATTCAGACACCTTTTTCTTGGAAATGGCTGATGCGAGTATAGCCAAATTTGCTGAGGATTTAGGGACCATCAAGTTATACTCTTAAAAAAATACTAGAACATCATAGCTCTCACCAGTTCATAGAAATTAATTGCGAAAGGTCCAAAAGTACCTTAGTTAACCCTGTACATTTAGGTCAAATTTTTTTGTCGCTCGAAATTTTTGGTTGAATTTCTCAGTTCTGTTGTTATGTATGTGTAGTGTGATCAAATTGGAACACAAATCCGGTCTCCGTTCCTAAATCGAGTTTAATTTAAAGATTTTATAGCGAAAAACAACTTAGTGTACTCACCATGGTAGAGTCCCATATATTATAGAATTCTGGAATCCTTCCAATTACTTTTCCATTAGCATTATAAGCAAAATTTCAACGGAATAACTCTTCTGAAATGTCCTCTTGTCTTCCTACAAAATTTTAGCCGAATCAAAAATGATGATTTTTTATGACTCTGAAAAGTGGCTGGAAATTGCAGTTTTTGGGAAATTCAGACACCTTTTTCTTGGAAATGGCTGATGCGAGTATAGCCAAATTTGCTGAGGATTTAGGGACCATCAAGTTATACTCTTAAAAAAATACTAGAACATCATAGCTCTCACCAGTTCATAGAAATTAATTGCGAGAGGTCCAAAAGTACCTTAGTTAACCCTGTACATTTTGGTCAAATTTTTTTGTCGCTTGAAATTTTTGGTTGAATTTCTCAGTTCTGTTGTTATGTATGTGTAGTGTGATCAAATTGGAACACAAATCCGGTCTCCGTTCCTAAATCGAGTTTAATTTAAAGATTTTATAGCGAAAAACAACTTAGTGTACTCACCATGGTAGAGTCCCATATATTATAGAATTCTGGAATCCTTCCAATTACTTTTCCATTAGCATTATAAGCAAAATTTCAACGGAATAACTCTTCTGAAATGTCCTCTTGTCTTCCTACAAAATTTTAGCCGAATCAAAAATGATGATTTTTTATGACTCTGAAAAGTGGCTGGAAATTGCAGTTTTTGGGAAATTCAGACACCTTTTTCTTGGAAATGGCTGATGCGAGTATAGCCAAATTTGCTGAGGATTTAGGGACCATCAAGTTATACTCTTAAAAAAATACTAGAACATCATAGCTCTCACCAGTTCATAGAAATTAATTGCGAAAGGTCCAAAAGTACCTTAGTTAACCCTGTACATTTAGGTCAAATTTTTTTGTCGCTCGAAATTTTTGGTTGAATTTCTCAGTTCTGTTGTTATGTATGTGTAGTGTGATCAAATTGGAACACAAATCCGGTCTCCGTTCCTAAATCGAGTTCAATTTAAAGATTTTAGAGCAAAAAATAACTTGGAGAATTTTTTAGTTTTCAAAATTTGATTCATCTCAAATTTGCTCTGAACATGAAGTGGCTCTTTGCAATGAATAATCCTCAGAAATGTTTGTAATCAATTGCATTTAAAGCAAGTTATTCACATTAATTAACACATCCTTCTTGTTTGCAGGCTGCAGCTTACCTTGAAGACTCCCTGCTTAGAGCATTGTGGCGACTACGAGGTAGCAGGTAATGCACCGTCATGTGCCTAATCTGACCCGTGTGCCGCCCGCACCCCCAGGTATGATCCAGCCTATTTGAAAATGATCCCCGAGCCGGGTAGGCCAGCCCAGAGTGGTTTGATCAGCGCCCCGTTGGCTCTAAACCAAGCTGATTAAAGCTCCACGACAGGAAATCATCTCCTCGAGCTTAAGCAATCAATGCCACACCCGAGCACGTGAATAAAAGGCTCACGGCGGTGAGGGGATTGATCTGGATCGCTCTTGGGTGAGACGTGCTACTCTTGCGTGTGAGATAGACTTGCATGAGCCTGCCTTGCATTCAAAGGTACATTGTCATACATCCAACCACCATCTAAGATTAGCTGTAAGCGTGTGGTGGAGACCTTGGATTCGACCGTGCACGAGAGACTTGCGTAGCTTCCTCGGAAGCTACACGAGCCTTTCTGCATGGAATATTTCAAGGTCGAGCCCCCACACACTTCACAATCCCGCCACCGCCACCGCTGCGGGCGCCACGCGGGATACTAGGAGCCACGGGATATCACACAAGTCAGAACACGTCAAGTCATTGTTACTTGTCATCAATTTATTGTCACACATTCTGTACAAGTCATATCAATAAATCATGTAATCACAAGATATTTGTTTACATGTTATTTTCATTCTTGACTTAATGCTTTCACATGCTAATGTACCAATGCAGCAAGTGACGTGATCAGCATTCGACCAATCAAAACACAGCAGTTTGTCTTGATCAGCTGTTAGCTTGACGGGCTGCAGCGTTGATTGTTGCGACGGACGAGGGACCCCAACGTGATCCTGGAGTCGGCAACTGCGTGGCGCGTCTTGAACTGCAGGCTGGGACGAGTGCGCGCACGTGTCAAACAGCTGGGACAACCTGCAACAATAGGAAATCATTCTTTTAAAAGTCTATCCACACGTGTTGGGGCATTAACGGCATTAACTTTATTATTGAGCTAACGTTTACTTTTCACACCCTACTTTGGGAATATCGTTTATTAAAAGTCAAGTTATTTGTACGTTACTTTGATGCCATCAACGTCAAAAACTTCTAATGTATTTGACGAGTTATTTGGGTTTTCACTATTTCTAATCGGCTGACGGGCTGCTGGACAAAGATATGTCGCTGCTTGATATTGCTTCCTGTGATCAGGGCAGCGGGTAATTGTCTAGCTAGTAATTTATTGGAGTAACTTATATACTTTCTCAAGTAACTCTTCAATACTTTTAGCTTTCAGTAAATTTACCATTTAAAACAATATTATTTCAAGGACTGGTAAGTGACTTGACTTTTAGAAAGTTACTTCGGAAAAGCAATTTGGACCCAAGACTAGTTAGCAGTTAAAGAGTACTTAGAAAATAATTCCACAATGAAGGCATTCACATTCAAATAAATGCAAGGAGTATAACGTTGATTGTGGCTCAATGCTAGCACGCTAGGTCCAAGTGCCCGGGACGTGGGGGGAAATCGGGCATCTGTTCGATCCCCGCCACCTTCAAAGACGTTTTATGTTGGGCTAATGACGGGATGGAATAAACGCCACGGTCGCTTCCTTCCATGCACTAAGAAACCTTCATCTCGTCATTCATCCGACACCAACAGATCTTAGTTATCATTACAGTGCAGCGTTAAACCCAACATGAATAGATGAATGTTCTTTCTCTTACGTTATGTTTCCTAAATATCAAGTTGCTACTTCGACTTTCATTTCCATCCGGTATTTTTCCATTTGAAATGAGTGTAGACCTACAGTAATATTAAAGATGGAAATGGATACTGATGGCCTATTAAATCTATTCACGATACCTCAACATTCGTTGAAACCACTTATTCTCATTTAAATAGCATTAATTAAACAAATTGAGTATATTATAATAGCCTGTTGAATATTTTTAAAATGATACATTTTGAAGGTTACGCCTCCATTTTCAATTACTGTATAGAGAAATATCCACAATTTAAATGAGTTGATATCTCATAATTTAGTCCTGCTAGCCTGTCATGTTTTTATATCAACAAGTGAATCAACTGATAATTACTGCGTCAAATCCTCCGAAACCATGACGGATAGACTAGAATAAATGAAGTAAAAAGCAACCACTCGACTTATTTATTCATATATATTGGGTTCTAACGCCGCAGTGTAAAGATAACAAAGATCTATTGGTGTCGTAATGATGATTGAAGTTTTCTTAGAAGGAAGCGGTCGTGGCCTGTACCGTAAGAACCATCCCAGCACTAGCCTAGACTAAGAGGGAAACTACGATGCACCTACGTCAAGATGGTCGGGATCGAACCAGGTCCGATATACCCCTCACCTCTCGGTCGTTAGCAACCGAGCTGCATGTGCCTGTCATTGATTTGACTTGAGGATGAGCAATATTCTTACCTTGAGGCTTGACGCTGCTGACAGCTGATTGGTGGTTGACGTCAGCCCATGACGGGCAGGCGTGTCCTCGGTAGAAACTGCGACTGAAATAAAACGCACCATGAGGGGTTATTCACTGAACCGATCTACCATGGTGTACCTAGTAGACCCAGATTGCTCTGACGTAGTCTATTACTAGGCCCTCTCTAGATTATTGCCATTCTTCATTCAAGTGAAATCAACAACTCGCTGTAGGGTACAAGTTTCGTCACAATCACTTCACCCCTTCGGTGGTGGCTGAATCAACCGCTAAGCTGCCCCGGTGGCTAAGTCAATTATCGCTAGCGGTAGTAACTGAAGTCACCATTGGGCGTGGGTTTGAGTCCCGCACAAGGCATGGGTTTTTGTAAACGTCCTTCATCTATCATCTCTTCATTGTTTCATTATAATCTGCTCATTCGTACCCCCGTATAACCCAGCTGTTGGTGGGGTCGTTAACCCCCCAGTGGGCGCGCCCTAAAAGTTACGCCAGTGGTCGCGTGGGGTATCCTGGTACCCCACACTAAAAACTGATGTAGTATCAACAAATTTTGAGTTTTTGTTTTCAAATCTTATTTTTACTCAGAAACATATATTTTACACTTACTTTTATCAACTTTGATTCCGAAAAAAATATTTATGAGGATTTATGCACACATTGCTGTTCAAGGACGATAATTCACGAACATTGCGCATCAATTGTTATTTATTTTTTCAAAAATTATACGCATTCACAAAAAAGTGAATTCACATCTATTTTCATCACATTTAATGTTAAAACAGTAAGAATATAGAAAAATATTTTGATAAACTTAGAATTAATACACTTTTAGGTAACTTCAAGAATTGCATATAAGTTTTTGGCTAAATTTCCAGCAAAAAGATAAATTTGCACATATGTGAAATATTTTATGACTTAATCACATGTTTTTAATACTGATTCACATGTGGTGGTATATTATAATTACTCGACACCGCAAAAAAAATTGTACATACTAATAAATAAAATTTATGATTTTTGGTCAACATGACCTCAAATTTTGGCCTACGACCAATTGCAAGATATTTATTCAGCTTTAAATTTCAGAAAACAACAAAATCATGACACAATTATAGTATTTCTATCAAATCAACATCATTTGCTCTAAATCTGAGCAAATAAACACGATAAAGTCCAAACTAGGCTTTCCTAGAAAAGTCGACAAATAATTACGCCAGTGGTCGCGGAGACCCAAAGTTTTTTCGCGGGAACGCCACGGCCCTCCCGATTGTTTTTCAGTCTAGTTAATTGCAAATATGACTACTAGATGAAGCAACTTGAGGGTACTGAGAAGGACGAAAATTAAACTTCACGCTATCTAGTTGAAAACTGAAAAAGTAAAAGTGTGGGGTACCTGTATACCCCACGCGACCACTGGCAACATTTAAAAAAAAAACGCTGAGCTCTGAAAGCACCATTTTTGCTATGCCAGCAAATCTTATACCCTCAACTTCTACACTAATTATTCTGAAAATGAAATTCAACCAGTTTTGTAATCTACTGACTCGTGGGAATTTATTAGCAAAGTTTCAAAATAATCTAAAATGTATAGGCCTATATACCGTACCTTGACCAAGTGAAATCAGCAGCGCAATATTCCACGTCCACGATGATCCCCGAGCCAGCTTGTAGTTTGATGGAAGCGCAAGTCGGTGAACGAGTCTGAAATGTTTACAAAACGCTACTAGAAACCTGACACTCTCTCTCTTTGACCGGAGATGTCTTCTAATCTATAATTTACTTCATTCATTCATTTATTTATTCATTACAGCTTTGGACCATTGGTCCGGTGGCAGTTTATTCTAAATACTATTCTTATTTTAACAATGGCAAATTTTTAGTTCAAGTATACAGTTTATAAAAATTTGAGTAGAGCAAAAAAGGAAAAATAAATAAAAACAAAAGAAAACAAAAAGTAGGTAAGTGTAATTTTGGAATGTGAGTCTCGAGATTTAATAAAATAGTGTTGAAAGCAGAGTATTTTGGTAAAGTTTCCATTTTTTCTTGGGGGAAATCGTTCCAGAGACGAATGGATCGACTTCAACCAATTTTTTATTATTATATTCTATTCACTAAATTTAGTACTTCTCTTTTTTTTTAAACTATTTCATCAACTTCTTTCCCTTTGCCCAACAGGTAGGCATATGTCATGAGGAATTAATAAATGTTAGAGGTAAGTACCGGTATGCTTGACTTGATCAACTAGCAGTATTCGAAGTATAGTTATGTATCACAACCCCTGGGTAGATCCAACGGCTAAAACCCAATCTATCGCTATAACAGAGCACATGAGATCGTATTTCAAATAGCAGGCCCACAAAAATTAGTCTAGTCTTTTCAAAGATTTGCACATTATACAATAACATAGAAAATATCAAAACTTGAAACTAGAAATGAAAATGAGTTAACAGAAAGAGATTATTGAAAAAGATAGATATTATATGTGAGATGATGGAATGGTTGACTAGTGTGACTTTGAAGTCGGAAATTCATTGCGGTCATAGAAGGGGTTCTGAAGTAGAAAAGATTTCAGTTTGTATTTCCCTTATTAAAAATATTGTGTGGCCGTGGGAAGCTGGTTGGAGATAGATCGATGTACCTAACCCCGCAGATAAAATTACCAAGGCACTGTGAGCACCCCTAATTGGGTTATTTCCCAGCATCCCCCACTAAACTAACCAACATATCACCCCTTCCACCACCCCTCCCTCTCAAACGACACTGGTGAACAGCTGGCAAAATACAGACGTCGATGCAGAAACTATAAAAAATAACAAATTATTCTCAATGTCCCACAACTTTTTCTGATATATATATAGGCCTAAACAAGATCTGTCAGAAAACACCGAAAATCAAACATCAACTGGCCAAGATGAGTGTCACAGTAAAATAACCAAGCAATGTGATTTCTTTACAATATCATTTTGATTGAATTTCTGAAAGTACCCACACCAAATTTGACACAACAAAAATATTGACGTCAACACCTCGATGATGATTATTGATTGCTTAACGACCCCACCAACAGCTAGGTTATACAGGGGTACAAACGAGCGGCGGGTGATTATGAAATTATGAAAACCTACTCCCAGCGGTGCCTCAGCTGACTGAGCTACCGAGGGCGGCGTCAACAACTCTCTTTCTTGTTTTGAATGCACCCCATTAATGATATGAGCTAAGCTGCAGTACAATAAATTCTTGAATTGACATAAGTGCTAGTGGCCGTTATCCGGGGTGCTGACCCCATTTCTTAGGCGTAGGTTTACCCTGTTTCACTCAGTCTTCCTCCTATTGACTTTTGACACTCCACGCTGAGAAGGCTAGTCTCTAGGCAACGCCGTGTGACCGAGCAGATGACATTTTCTTGGTGACAACAGCGCTCCTAGCAGGATTACCAGGCGTCACAATACCACGGTCTGCAGACTGTTTAACCAGGACTCTGCCGCTCTATCCCGTAAGGATATTTATTCCCTCAATGAAAGGTATCGTGCAGCAAAAAGATGTACAAGCCTCAGTCAAATCTGAAAACCAGAAAGCAGTTGGGAATGATTAGAAAACATGTCACGATTGAAGAACACACATCATTCAAGAGGTTTCATCGAACACAGAATGACTAATGGGTCTTAAATAGCTGATAAATCAGCACCAAAAATAGGCCTATCTAGCCCTAGGATTGTGATTTAATTCTAGCTTCTGACCAGAATGCCAAATGGTGCAGGACCAGTTTTCTAGATTAACTAGGCTCTACACCACTGAGTTTGTAGTGCTGTTAGACCTACCCTACTACAAACTAAATGCCTGACCTAGGTAGGAGATCAGCCAACATCCATCCTGAAATTAGCCTAGTAGGCCAAGGGCCATTTTATGTAGGCCTACTCAGTGGTAGGGCCTAGCCTAGTCCTGTCACAGACACTTCAAAATTTTAGATCAAAAAAGTTATGTCTATATAAGCCTAGATAGTGAGGATGGTCTAGCCTTGGACCTATTCATTTGATTTTCAGTTTATTGATAATCAAAGCCAATCAATGCTTATGGCATTGATTTTTAACCACGCTTGCCTAGTTAAGCCCCTAGCCCAAAACTCAATGCCTAGGCTAGGCCTATCTTGCCTCGTGGTGAGAATTTTGGTTATAAGTCTATAATTACAAAATCAACATCCTCAGAGAGATAGATTAATGTAGACGTATTATTAGATCAACAAAAATTGATTAATATTGAATGAGTATTGCGTGCATAGAAATTACACATTATTTTAATACTATTGTACCTGCAAGCCACCTTACTGCAACAGCCATGTTGCAGTCCATTAGGGGGAGCCAATCAGCTTATTCACAGGTCAATCTGTGGTGGTGCGTGACCTGAGCGTCGGGAGGTCCTATTTTGACGACCTCATATTTCGGGAACTAAAGATTGGAAAAAAACATGTAATTATACCAAGCAATGTCAGTGAGTGTGCCATATTTAATCAAAACCCGAGGTGGTCACAAAAAATGCATTGGTTCATTTGCTATGGAATGACCCGGTAATTTTACTATGACACTAAGCATCGCCAATTGGTGTTTGATGTTCAATTTTTTGGAGTTTTCTGAAAGGTCTTGTTTATATCTTTCAGAAAAAGTTGCGGGAGGTTGAGAATTATTGTTGGGTTTCTAAGTTTTCAAACTCACTTGAATCTGATGGTTTTAGCATATTCTTTGGGAGGGGTGGTGCTGGAGGGGGTGATTTTTGTTGGTTCAGGGTTGATGCCGTTTTTTTTTTTTTTCTAATGTTGTTCAACGACCCCTCCAACAGCTAGGTTATACGGGGGTACGAATGAGCGGATGATAATGAAACGATGAAGTGATGATAGGTGAAAGGACGTTTACAAAAACCCATGCCTTATGCGGGACTCGAACCCACGCCCAACGATGACTTCAGTTACTACCGCTAGGCCTAGCGTTAATCGACTTAGCCACCGGGGCGGCAATGATGCTGTTGTTGGGGGGGGGGGGCTGCTGGAGGGTGTAATATGTCAGTTAGGTTAGTGGGGGAGGTTGGTAAAAAAACACAAATAGGCGTGCTTAGTGTCTCAGTAATTTTACCAATGACTGTACAAGAACCAGGAGAAGGGGCCTGATCGAAGTCACCTAGGCCTAGAGCCTCCCCAGCCAGAAGGGCAGCTAGGCCCATCACTTACATATTTAAAAAGTAAATTTATGGAAGTAAGATTAAATACCATGATGTAGGCCTAGGCCATTGAGTTTGTAATGGTATTACAAACTCAATGCCTAGGCCTAGACTCCCAAGGCCTAGGCATTGAGAGTGTAGTCTGGGCCTACAGTGACCACCAAATGAAGCCACCTACCTGAGCCTAGGCCTACAGGTGGAGGGGTTGAAGGTCCTATTAACAAGCTTGATACTAAGAATAGAGGCCCTAGGCTTGCTTATGAAAAAAAGCTTGGCCTAGGGATCGACTTTATAATAACTAAAAACTCAATGGCCTAGGCATGGCCTAGGGCCCAATACAAGTAATACAAGATACAAGTAACCAAGCATGCACTTGGGCCTATAAGCGGTATTTTGTGAATGCAATGCCATGCCACTCAAGTCTTGGCCCCTTTCTGGCTTCTGAAAGCTGTCTGACTAATACTAATTCGATTCGATAATTACAATATTCTGGCGCCGTACATACACGATAAATAACATATAAAAGACAAACGCCTACCTATGCAACAAACGTGGTGTTTGATGGAGTTGTGTCAAAGAGGAAGTTTGCTTCCTCCTTCCAAAAAGTTTGGTAGTTCCAAAGAAGTCAGAAGTCACTGCCACTGATACCGCACCAAAAACCACCCAAGGTTTATTCATACCATTGAGCAGAAGCTCAGAAATCAGAAGATTGAATACTACTTTATCGACTCGAAAGAATTCGTTAGAAAATATACCAGAAGAAAATTAATATATTTGTAATAATAGTTGATACGTGGTAAAGTATAAATTATTTCATTTTGGACAAGAGTACATGTTTATCATATTTATGAACATAAAAATCAAATATGAATTAAATATGAATGAATTGAAGTTGTAATATTTCAAGAAAGTACAATTTTTGCAATGAATGTATGCCTACTAGGAAAATGGGGCACATGCAAGGTGGGATGAGCGAGATCGTATATGAAATGTATTCGAAAAAATGTTGGAGATTTAGACCTGCACACCTTGATTTGATTAATGTAAACCTTAAAACTTTGGAATAATGTGTATCATTCAAATGCTTAAATTCCATCAAAATTGGAATTTATTAGGAGTAAATATTTTTGATGATTGTTGTTTCCCCACCAACAGATGGGTTATACGGACGTACAAATTAACAGGTGATAATGCGACTATGGAGTGATAAGTGAAAGGATGTTTCCACGACCGAACAACGGAGGGAGGCCTAAATATTTCTGAATATTCTTTAGTTACTTCATTCCATTCATTTACTTCTTCCTGTATTTTGTCTCTGTGTATTTCGACACAGTGAGGAAGAGGAGCATCATAATATATTTACATACGCATCGCATATACGTGAATGATGAATATCTGAAATGGTCCTAAAACCAGGACCTCAAACTCAGGTCCTCAACCAGGACCCCAAGGATGCAATTTCGGAGTGTTCGAGGGCAACGTATTTGGTGTGCATGGTCGGTACGTAGCCCTCACGCACGTTGTGGTGTAAGTGTGCGCACGCTAAGTGGTGGACTGTACCGAAGGAAACTGCAAGCCCGAGGCTTCAAGCATGGAGTAGTCTGCAGTCATTCTTTCACTTACGGGCGTTTGATTTGAAGAGGGTCGCAAACACAAAAAATGCATCCTGAAACTGTGGTTTTTAGGTAACTTGAAAATTGTAATATATCAGTCTCAGTCCATCATTCCAACTTTTTCACTTTACAAACCAACACAAGGATTAAATTATGCATGAGAATTAATAACACATAACTTGCAAATTGAAAAAATGAGCATTTATTGTCTAAAAACAAGAATACAAATTATAAAAAAATAAAACTACAATATGTATTGGGTTCCTGTATTTCTTTATAAGCAAATATACCTCGTTACTATTTTTTATTTTAATTTTACTTCAACATTCTTTTACAATCAACTCACCACTCAGATTTTTTCTAAATCTTTCGTTCAGTTTCATAATACGATACACAATTGAAATATAACTTCTCGCTGATTTCACTTTAAACATGTTTAACATTAACAAAAGAAAATAATTTGTCTTGAACATTTCTTTGAAATTCTTTTCTTACTTCAGTGTTTTCAACATACCGTAGTTTTCATCCATTTGCATATGGTACGAACTGAAACACATCTATCCAGTGTCCACTGAATCTTATACTGAACATTTTCACATGTCTGAAAGCCAATAATTGTGCACCTTCAAATGGTAAATTTGTTTGCCTCAATTTTCCTTGCAATTGTAAACAGTATCGGTAAACTATACTTAGCCTATATCCACAAGAACAATCATAATGACGCACACCTAAATATTTCAGTGAGGTACACTCGCCAGAAACTTTGCCAGACAAACTGGATACTGGATACAAAGCTTGACGTAATTAGGATTTCCAACACAAAATTCTTAGAATACTCTTAATAAAGAAGTAGATTGAAAGATAGGTAGACCGTGTTTGCGGCTGGTTTACGTTGGTACAAGGTTAACGGTGGTTTAGGAGGTGTCGATTGACACTTGTGAAAAGCTATGTCAAACTCTTGTAAATCACCACATCTACGGTTTGGACTAAACTATTAGTGATACATCATGTATTTAAATATAAGTTCTATTAAGATTCTGCCATATATTATTAAGTACGGCACATCAGGATACAATAACTCCTGCAGCATTACTCCGAAACAAAAGCTCATCGTAGCCTATGTTAGACGAATCATCAAAGTGGCGGATCTCTTCTATTACGTAGGTACTACCGTTAAGTTTCCTTCCTATGTTTGTTTTGAGGATAACATACCTACATAATCGTACGTTAATCCAACTATTAACGGACGACAGTTGCCTCTGTATTCTCGATCTGAACAGATTGCTGACCGGGTATGTATGTCTCGTTAGTTTTCAGATGCCTTCACGCTCTTAGTTGAAATGATTTTTTCAGTGGTTCTTCCGAGCCAGCTCTCCTATGTTTCAAGTCCCGCCCTTCGGGGCTGGTCCTTCGCGTAACTGTTTCTGTTGCTCCAGCAGGCGTTCAAGCGGCGACGGTCCCGGTCCCGACCACAGTGACTGGAAATTTAAAAAAATCATCTCGTTTAGACGTATCTGAAGCTTGAAAAACTCAGTTTGATGTCGGGATGAAATAAATTACAAATGATCGCTACAATATGCAACAGAAATGTTAAGAGTCAAAAATATCAAACAAACATAGGGCATAGATAAATATAATATTTTACTAAAGCTAATAGCTATAGCATGAAAACTCAGCATTTTTGCGTTACAACGGACTGGAAAGGCATAGAAATTAGATAGCAACTAACACACACACATTGTACACAAAGAAATGTAGAAAGTTTTATTCCAATGGCGAGTAATTTAGAAGCTACAAAGGGTTATAGTAGGCCTACCTTAAATCTAAACAAAAAGAAACATTGGAGGCTCAGTGCTTTAAAATAGAATCACACTATTTACGAATTATAACACTTGGTAAAGCTTATTATAAAAAATTACAACTATAACAAACATATTGAAGTTGAGATATGCTCACAATATTATAGTCTGTAAGCATGTAATTGCTTTGCGAGCTTAATACGTGGCAAGAAATTGTGAGGCAGAGTTATTGTTTATTATTTTGTTTATTATCAGTCGCTTGTACAATTTATTCATTCATACCTGTTGACCCATAGCCAGCGATCCGTTGTTGGGCATGCCTATCACGCCAAGACCGGTCTTGAGTCCGTTACTGTCCGACTGAATGCCACACGAAGCCGGCGCCACCCAGTTGGGACTGCTGAACAACGAGTACGTGTTGCTCGTCCCGACGTTGAACGTGCTCGAACCGAAACCGGACGAGAACATCGTCAGGTTCTCGCCGTCTTGTTCCTGACCGAACATTGCTTCGCCATGTTGCTGACTCCTCTGCGGCGGCCTAACATTATTTTGCATCGCGGAGGGCCTCGAGCCGAGCGCCCCGAAATGTCCCATCGACGGATCGTTGACAAGTTTATGATGCATGGCCGTCTGAGGCGGAGTTCTGACGTTCCAGTTCGTAAACGATTCCTCCGGCCTTTGCGGATAGTTACCGTGGAGGTAATTATTTCCTGGGAACGCCTGATTCGTCCCCAACGATACCTCTGCAGGGTTCTCCATGCCGGGTGGACGAGTCACTCGGCGATTCTCTGAACCGCACCACGCAGTTGGCGGCATTGGTGGCGCGTCGTTTCTTCCCAGCCACTGTGAGTACTGGGCCGTGGCTTGGCTGGCCGGCACACCAAACAACTGATCGGGGTACACCATTCCGTTCCTCGACTCTTGAACGGGGTTACTCGGAGGTGGAGGCGGTTGATGGAATGCCAAGCTGTTACTGACATACTGGGAATTGTAAGGTGTTTTCACGTTTTGTTGGGGAATTTGTTCTCTGACATTATTGAACGTAGTTGGCCGCACACTTTGTTGCACATTATGAGTGAGGGGAGGATTTTGGTAAGGGTAGTGAATCGACGTTTGCTGATTTGATATCACCTGTTTCTGTTTAAACAGTTGTTGAATTTTCAATTGTTGTTGTTGTTGTTGTTGCCAGGTTGGTACCTTGTTCGGTTTGAGCTGGCTATCGCTCTCTGGAGATAAAAACGGAACGTTTGTCGGTGACGGAGATTTGAACGTGACTTGCTTCGACTCAATTGTCCTGTCTTGGTCGCTCGTGGCGTTGGCTTTGCGCATGATCGCTTGGAGAGCTACATTTTGGTGACCGCGCTTGGCGATCATGGGCACCGAGTTGACGGGCCAAACGGATTCAGCGGGCTCTTTCTCGCGAGACTTCTCCAGCGATCCTTGCGGCTTGAGAATGCCTGCCCTTCGCTCTGGAAATGAAGATACAATTTTTTTTTCACAAAACAAAAATTTGTTTTCCGTTTTAAATCTATAAAAGTTGTTCAATTATCTTGATTTTTTTTGTGACTGTTTATTATAAGTTTATCCAGGGTTTCACATAGGGCCCTATCGCTTTTTTGATATTCAATCTAACAATGGAGATGAACAAAAAAAAATCCTGAATAAAACGATATCTTGGAATATGATAGGAATATCAAAAAAACGATACGTGAAACCCTCAAACAATAGGCCTACTTGAGCAACATATTCGTGAAAGAAAAGAAAAAAAAATGGATGAGAAAACCGGAAAATGAATTTTATTGTTGACAAATTCGTAAAAACCAAAGATTTATGTCCATTGTTGATTTATTGATTTTTTTTTTCAGTTTTAGCATGATAGTTAGGCATATCTATGTGCATTTTTTTCTGTTATTTTTTTTTTCAAAGTGTACACCTGATTTTTTCATCATTAACCCATCCCTTCCTTCTATACTTTTACATCGATAATTTATAATTATAGAAGGCCTTGCTTGGAATCTATTTGTCTAGGTCCAATATGGCCGCCGAGATCGTAACGAGGACATATCGCTAGTCGGCCGCAGGAGTAACGTATCTCGGTAACTACCGACCACGTACCGAGCGTGCCGTCGTTGTGCGGCGCCTGCTCCGTGCCGTGGTCCGGCGGCGACGGCTGACTGCGTGCCGCGAGCAGGTTGTCGGGCGTGGACGCACCAGTCGCCGAGCTGCCCCAACTGCTGCTCTCCGAAGGAGCAGGCGACGACAGCTTGGCCAGGCTCAGCTCTTCCAGTTCGCGGATCAGGTCGCTCGGCGGCATCTGAGGATAACGGGTTTCGTTTTGGATCGAGAACTACTCGAAATGCACAAGTTTTGACAGATTTATAACAATCGATTCAACCGACATTATTGAATGAATTAATATTGGGATTATCATCTCGAGGACTGGGTCATTTTGTGCCCAATTAATTTATAAGATTGAGTGAATATTGGGGGAGGGTAAATACTGAGTACCGGTACTGTCAAGTGATGACTTGACAGTGTGCTTTCAAAAATTGAAAATTAAGTTTAACAAAGGATTGACATTACAGCCTCACTTCGCCAATCGAGTATTAAACAATAATATAATAATATAGTCAGCTTTCATCACAGAACCATGACCTCTAGACTTTAGGCACATATGTGGCAAATTGATGAACCTCTCAAAATCTGAATGATAAATAACAGTGATATCGACGAATTTATTATTTCACTTATCAAGTAGGCCTACAACAATATAGGATCGATACGATAAAACATTTGTTTCTGTTATAGATGTTGTAACCCGTCATTTACTCCTTTTACCCACATTACACCTCACACTACCTGTTTGCCCTACCCCTGACCCTACGCCACAGTAGTGCATCTAGTTGAGGGGTTGGCCGTGAGGGCCTTCGAGAGTTTGTATTCGAGACCCGGTTACGTCATTGTAACTTGGGGACGCGTGATGACGAGATCAAGCGAGAAGACAGTTTAAGTATCGTTGTTTTGGAGATTAACGGCCGTGCCGGAGTACTATGCTTATACTAGCACGGGATTCTTGATCATTTCCAGTTGTGGATAAGAGGTATTGTTACTTCTATACGATCTATTCTAATAACTTGAACATATTTGCGTCTAGAAGTGTTTGATGATAGTTTGGCTGAAATATGACCATAACGAGTGGTTGGTGGTGAAGTGCAGTGATTCACCGAGGCCGGACCCGGCTTTATTAACCCGTTCATGATAGGGGATGAATTCATTCAAGTTATATCTTTATACATCGTTTATCTTCCAAGAGAGCAACGAATATTACGTATAGCGTGTGGTCCAAATCTACGCTAACATACCCCCTTACCCCCCGCCCCTAATCGATGTTCGCGCCCCTAATCGCGCATCATCGATGTTCGGGATCAATAACGGCTTCGAACCCACGGACAAGAGCGGACAAGCGCGTGACGTGGTTTGCATATTATTTTCATTTTCTAATAACATTATAATCTCAGTTCCTTGTTTGTTTGTTTTTTTCTATGTTTAATGTATATTCTTGTTGCGTTGAAGCAAGGGCATTGAACAGGGTAGCAGCTGCTATTATTAATATTTACGGAGATAATAATCATTGTTATGAATAATATGGGTGGGCCCATCTGAAATACTGCTAGCTATATAGGTACATAATCTCGCGGCTATGGCTGCCTAATTTAATTTGCACTTTTGCCCGACGAGTTACGTCAATTCTTTTGTTTATTGTACCGCAACCATTGTATCAGCTACAGGAATGAGTACGCCCTGTTTGGTTGATATAATTCAGCAAGTGTTATGTATAAGCAGGCATATAGTGGCAAGTCTTAGGGAGAACGATTATTATATTTGCAATCGCAAGGTGACCTGTTTGATCATTGTATTTTGACTATTGTATTTTGTATTTTGTATTTTATATTTTGTATTATCTCGAGAATATAGCCTCCTCATTTGGTCTCCGTAATCTCGTCTTGTCTCCATTATTATTCTCACTTATGTTGTAAAAAAAGCTTAAAAAATACGCGATGATGCGATAGGCCTAAACCGGAAAATCGCCTGGGCTGGGAGGAAGGGTAGTGATTTCATAACCTGGCTGTCAACTGGTCAAGTAAATTAAGTGCCAATAACACAAAAGTGTGGCAGTACCTGTTGCCCGCCAACGGCTTCGAAAACGAGCGCTGCCTCGTTGACCACCGGCGACGTGCACTTGGTAATCAGGCGGTAGTGCTCGTTGTCGGCTAGCCAACGACCGAAGGTGACGAGACGGCTCGCTCGCAGCTTGTTCAACGAGGGCGGGTCGCTCTTCCAGTCGTTGCAGCTGAATCGCAGCTTCGTAAACGCCTTCTCCAGCGGAAGGAAACACTGGAGGTCGCGGTCTTCCGGTAGCGGAACGTAACTATCTGTTCCAACGAAAAAAAACACAGGAACTTGATATTGCGGATTTGAAATTGAGTCAGGCCCATTAATTTAGACTGTTTCTATTCAAATATGTACAATATGCTCTACTTAAACCATACAAAAGTAAGCCATGCTAACCAATGCTATCAAAACGTAACACATGAGAACATACATTATTTCTGCAATAATATTACATTGGAGCCGTGCGAGCAGAGATTTCTTAATTCGAGCAAGTTTCGAGCGAGTAGGCCTATGACTAATTTTCGAGCGAGCAAGTTCGAGCACAATTTTAGTTCGAGAGAGCGAGCTTAATTCAAACAAGTTCAATTCAACCGAGCGAATTCAATTCGATTCAAAATTAAATAGAAAAATAGAGAAACAATACTTTTTCACAAGTTTCAGACACTGTAGGCCTATTTCTAATACTAATTTGATGAACGATGAAAAGATGACAAATTTATCCTTCTACCCTCGCTCGCTTGAAACACAGTGAAACCTATATCCATCGTTTTTCAAGGGACCAGGAAAATAAAACCATCCATGCAGGAAAACAATCCATCCAGGAAAATTCAACATCAATTATATGGGAATAGAGTGAGAAAAGATAAATAATACATGCAGGAAAACGATGGATCCGGGAACGATGCATAGAGGATTCACTGTAACTCGAGACCTGAAAATATTTCAAAAATTTCAATTTGAGAAAAAACATTTTCGATCAAGTTCGAGACTTGATTGTGACTCGATCGAGAATTTTAGGCTCGCACCGCCCTATATTATATCGTAATGCGGATCTTTAACTGAGACAACCTACAGACTAAATGACCTAATGCAAGCAGTTGTGTAATTCTTACATTTCTCGCTGTCGAACTCCGCTATCGTCGGCTGAAGTCCGTTGAGTAGTTTGCAAAGACTCGGCCAGATTTGCAGACGGCTGGTAAACGCCGGGTCGAGCAACACCTTCGGATCGAGCCGGATCCAATCCAACGTTAGCTTGACTGAGAAATTACGTAACAACATTAGGAGGGGCAATCACATTGAAAATAAACCAAATTTACCAGCCTGCAATTAGGATAGAAATCTAAAATATATTAACAAATAAAATAAAATACAGTCTGTTTGGATCCAGCTATTTTTTAGAATCATACTTTGAAAATGAACTTTAATGGGCATCACAATATTGAACTGAACTGAAATATTGAACACAAAAATGAACTTTAATGGGCATCACAATATTAAATTTTATTGCTGTAAATGAAAAAAAAATCGTCGAATTGTGGTGACAACAGTATAGGCCTACGTAGGCTTACATAGAAACTAGATAATAATGATGAGTGTCAAAATTATATACGTGTGAAACATACAACAGACGTTCTTGTGTATTGAGTACTGTAGCAGACCTACTGATGGTAACATTTAATATTATAGATCGAACCTTACGCCCTTTAAAACTTGAAAAAATACAAAATTGAATAGAATAAAAACCGAGGGGTGCCTGAAGAGAATATACCAGAATAAAGCAGGGTTGGCAAGTAACTACCCAGCCCAATAAAACCCGGTGGGCTTTATTGGGTATTACCCACGTTAAAAAACCCTGTTCAACTACCCACAAGTGGGTTTTTTAATTTTATGCATTACTTATGCATAGGCTTTTGCGACCCGAATATGAGGCATTATATACTGGATTATTTTGAATTATTTCGTTGCGTCGTGTGAGTTGATTTGTTACTCGACGTTTCGATCTCCATGTTGAGACCTTTTTAAAGATAGAGTCTGGTTTGGAAGAAAGAACCGTCTCAGAAGAAAGAGATTGACCAAGTCCACTAAGTCACTCTCTTTCTTCTGAGACGGTGCTTTCCTCTGAACCAGACTATATCTTGAGAAAGGTCTCAACATGGGGACCGAAACGTCGAGTAACAAATTAACTCACACGACGCGACGGAACAACCCAGTATCTAATACCTCTAATATTTTTCTATTGTTTATATTACGTACATACATACCTTATTTTACTGTGAACGATCAACAAAGTTCTTGGATGTAATTATATAATAGTATATGCGGCAGGCGTAGGCCTACATTCTTAATTCAGGACAAGACCCTTATTCTATCAAGTTAAAGTCGCTAGTGGGTGGACTTTATTTCGGTCGTTTGGTCGCTCTCACGGTTTTTGGCGATCAACAAAGGCAAAAAGAAGTTACATAATCGCAGTGCTGGACCGACATGATCTGGGGTCAAGGTGTCAGACTCCACAAAGTCGATACATCGTAGACGACTTAAATTTCCAAATTAGAATTTGAAAACATCCAAATTGAACATACATCTCCATGTAGGCCTATAGATTTAATCTCTCTTCACTTTAACAAAGTAATTTTATTAAGACATCATTATGTTTTATTTTCAATTTTGCATGTGCTATCCATAAAATACACGTGGTACTTTGTTTTGTTTTAAAAAACCCTAAAAAACCCTAAAACCCCCAATAAAACCCGGGTTTTTTAAAAAACCCGCCCGGGCTGGGCTTTTTTAATAAAACCCGGGTTTTTGCCAACCCTGGAATAAAGTCAACTTGGTTGTGATACATGGGTTTGGGTGTCTACCCAACCCTAACCGCATTCCACTGAAAAGTACCCCGAAGCCCTCGTCACACGACCGAGTCGACTTTATCGTATACGCTCTTCAGTGCCCCCGAAACCGAAAATAAAACGTGAAAATCCAGCTTACTAGCAGGCAGAGCGAAGTATTCGAGCAACGTTTCGCCCTCCTTGAGCGTGTAGACCGGCAACAAGAAGGCGCTGAGCGAACCGGCCATTAGGTCGGTCACCAGGCGCTTGCTTCTCCTCTCGTCGCTCGACAGCTGGCTGTCGGAGAACGTCGTGATCTTCTCCGCATCCGCGCAACTGCCGGCGTGGTGGAGCGCAAAGAAATTGATCACCAGCATCTGGACAAAACAAGCCAAGTACGTAGATATAGAAGGACAATAGTACAATGGTAATAATTATAGGGCCCAAGTCTGAATGGGCAATAAGTAGGGAAGAGTACTCCCTCTAGCAACTCCTATTACTAACCAAAGCAGCTTCTATTACTTACACAACACTCCACTTTCTAGTATTCAATCTACAGCAATGAAAGACGAACAATTTTATGGCGGAATTCAAATTTACTATAAAACGTTAATTTCAATATTATCGATAACATAGTGGGAATGTTTAGAAGACCATCAATAATTAAATCTCATATTTTCCCACCCCTGGTATATAGTGGAGTAATTTTATTAATCACAAAACAAAATCACATTAATTTTACTTTCCTTAATAATGATAAAAATGAACACCCAAAAATTAGGTTATGTAAACTGGGTAAAAGGGAAAGCGAGAACAGCAGCTTACCAAGGGTCATAAGTAGATAGGCATACTTATGATGGAGAGCCGTTGCAAGAATGATACAGTACAACCTTGATAGTACGACGTTCAGGGGCGACAGTTAAATCGTCGTATTATCGCGATCGTCGTTATAAATGAAATTTATCCCTTTTTTTTAATTATAGGGAGATGAAGGATTTAGGAAAATTAATTACAATAAGATACTGTTTTGTCGTCAACAATTGACATTTATGTTGTAGTCAGTACAGTTATAAATATAACAATAATTATTATTATGTATTAGGTTTGTCGGCGGGTAGGATTTTTCCTACCAGTGTACCCGTCTTCATTACCGACTCCTACCTGGATTTACGCGCCAAAAAAATCCTATTGGCCCTAAATCACCTTTATTCATGAGAAGATGCGTAATTTTCCTCAATCCGATCATCACTTTACAGCAACAAGACCTCCATCCTCAAGGCTTGGAAGCACACCGAGTCACTGACAAGAATGTTGCAATCGCAGGGACATATGGGCCCCTACCAGTAACAGCTGATCATGGGCAGGAGGCCCCGTAGGAGGGGAGGTACGCAAGACGTGCTGAGCGTATTTATTGATGGTGACAAAAAATAATTCCAAAATGAAAGTTTTTTAAAAGGCAATAATGATCGCCTTTCGTTCTTAGACGTCAAATGTGAATTCAATAATATTCCCTCTCTAACAGTGACAGGGATACGAACACATGTCAAAAGCACATTAATGCGACACTTAGCACATCTGGACAGCGTCGTGTGGTTGCTATGGGCAGTGCATGTGTGTGTGTGTGTGTGTGTGATACGAGAAAGAGCAATGCATGCTGCAGTAGTGTGGGTGGGTGAGGGGGCGGGCTGGAGAGAGGAGAGCGCGTGAGGCGAGTCGTGAGCTTGAGCTTGACTGTATCTTTGCAACGAAGTGTACATATTATTATGATACAGTATTTATGTTGGAAGTTTTGCAATTAATTCGTCGTAGTAATTGCATTCTTGATACTGTGGGTACCATTTTAATCGTCGTATTATCGCGATCGTCGTTATAATGAGCGTCGTACTAACGAAATAAAATAACATTGAGTCTTATGGGGATTGACCGGGACTATCTCAAAACGACGTTCTATCGCGATCGTCGTTGTATCGAGCGTCGTACTATCAAGGTTGTACTGTAATTGAAATTATGATTTTTACACACGACTATTAGGTTAGGTGATCACTCATGACAAAACGAATCATGCGCCGATTGCCTCGCCACTCACCTGCACGAGTTTCCACGAGGTGAGGGTCTCGGTGGCAACGTGGGCGGTGAGCGTCGTTGTAAGCAGCTTGACGCACTTCTCGGCCAAGTGAAGGTCAATGCCGGCGTGCAACAGGCCGTGCAACTTGAGGAAAACCGACACGTAATCGAGCACAGACAGCTTGGGACGCCCGTCGACGTTCAGTCTGCGAGTAAAGCAATGTCAAGGTTAATATATAAATTACGTGAAAGGGAAAGAGAGAACAGCAGCTTAGCGAGGTTCACAAGTAGAGTATGGTGGAGAGCCGTTGATATAACACAGACATGAAAAACACACACGAGATTTTAGACGTTTCGGCTGTTGCCTTGGTCACAGTAGACTCTACTGCTCTACTGTGACCAAGGCAACAGCCGAAACGTCTGAAATCTCGTGCGTTTTTCATCTCTGTGTTCTATCAACGGCTCTCCACCATAAGTAGGTTCATCTACTTGTGAACCTCGCTACGCTGCTGTTCTCTCTTTCCCTATCACTTAATTCATACATTAAGCCTCAGGCTATTTTCCTACACACACCAACACATTTGGTATCTCAGTAACATATATTTCTATGAATAAAGTATGTAGGCCTAGGCCTATTAAAAAACCATTTTCAACTTACTTCTCCTCGACGCTCTTGTTGAAGGTGAGTGCCAGGTTGGTGGCGGCCGCCGGAAACGGGTGTCGCACCGCCACGCTGCGGACGTAGTGAAACACCGTGCTCAGACGATCGCCGCGACTAGCCTCCAGTAGCGCCAACTGGTTGTACGGGTGGCCGTTGCTGGGCGCCGGCAGCACTGCATGCCTGGGTAGACACAATCACAAATATTTCCACACTTATACATAACAATCCTTTTTTTTCTATGTTGGTTTTAAACGACCCCACAAACAGCTAGGTTATACGGGGGTACAAATGAGTGGATGATGATGATATGATGATGGGTGCAAGAACGTTTACAAAAACCCACGCCTTATGCGGGACTCGAACCCACGCCCGACGGTGACTTCAGTTTCTACCGCTAGCGATAGTTGACTTGGCCACTCGGCTTGGTGTGATATGATAAATGTTTTACGTAGGATGATGAATTGGATGTTCTCGACTTGCGAGTTTTAGGAACTTGGTTCGATAATTTTATCTTTATACTGTTGTATTTATATTGGGTCTAACGACGCACTGTAATGATAGCGAAGATCTATTGGCGTCGGATGGATGGTCAATGACATGAAGGTTTTTTGGGTAATGGGAAGGATAATGGGAAAGAAGCAGATGTGGCCTATATTGTGGGAGCCATCCCGGCATTAGCCTAGACTACAGAGGGGAACTACAAAAGCCCATGTAAAGATGGTCGGCGGCAGGGATTGAACCGGGTTTGAAATTCCCCTTCGCCTCCCGGATCACACGAAGCGAGCGCGTTGGCCACTGTGCTAATTAGTATCGTTTTTTTATACTTGAATTAATATAGTAGACCTACTCAAATTCTAATATGTTTCAATTTTATATTATAAATCATAATTATATTACTGGTAGGCCTATATATATTTGTTAAATTTTCTCTACTGAAAATGTCCTTCATGTTTGACAGAAAATATAATATTAAAATAAATTTATTTAATTGCAAATCTGTGCCAGCGCTAGAGGACAAGGAACACCATACCTGTAGAATGCTTCGGCCTGCCGGTTCTGACTGCGGTAGCGTGCGATGTCTCCCAAGTGGACTAGACAATGTTGACAGATGTAATTGCAAGAGCTGCTCTGCGGTGGGTTCAACTCTTCAATCGCCTTCCATTGGTTACCGCTTCCATACACCGAACCCTTCCTGACCGATTAGAACAACAAAACTTGAGTACAGGTTCTACTGTACGGTAGTCGATAGTGGACAGAGCCCTCCATCTGGTCGGCGATAATGTCATGGCAAATACTGCCGCGGACAGTAGTATAGGTTGGTTAATATCAGATAATATAATATATGATTAATTATAGGCCTAATATAGTTGGTATTTTAAAATAATTTCTTGTAACAGTGAACCTGATTTTTTGTATTAGCATTGAACGTCAATCATGTTGAACATTAAACCTAGGCCTATCCAAGAATTCAACTGATAAAATACCAACAGAATATATAGCAAAATACTTGGCCCTAAAAAGTAGAGGGTGAACAGTTTTATTTCAACATTGGCCAACAAACCTTGTAGGCCTACCATATCTCTATTGCCTTTGCTTATAGGGCTATAGGGTCCCAGACTATAGAGGATGGTAAGCTAATGGTCAATCAATCTCAGTGTTATAAAACTTATAATCTAATAGGATGAAACCCAGATTTAATTAGGATTTTTTGTTGCTGTAGAATAATAATCAACCTACAGTAAACCTGCCTTAAGTGGAAAACTACACTTGGTAAAATTTTCATCAATTATGGTACTGTACCTTCTGAATGGTAAATCAAGATCAAACGCAGTGCATATATCCTGCAGTAGTGTCAGGTAGAAACCGCTAGCTGCTTCCAAACACCAAGACAGCATTGCCTGGGACTCGGACCGCTTTGGATTCTAACAAAAACACAAAAAAATAATATTTCATTGGGAAAAAGTAATCAGTCAAGGAGACCTTTTAATAATATGGAACATATCATCCAGGGATGTGCGAGAATCAAAATTCTCGATCGAGGTGAGATCAAGACGCGAACTCGGACGAAAATATTTTTTCCCAGATTGAAATTTCATGTTTCAATGATAACTTTTCCACATTTCAACAATTAAAATGAATAGAAAATTAAACCCCCCTCCCCCACAAAAAAAAATTGTTGTGTGCCAGTAACAAAATGTGTGTGAACAGTGTGTTTTGTTGTCCTCTTTATATAGGCCTACTGAGCCCAAAGGGCAGCTCACTTTCTAGATTCATAACAATTCAGAATCAGATAATTTTGTAAATTGTATCAATTTTTCAAGTAGACCCCATAGGCTACAGACCAGATGGTAGGCCCAGACCCTACTGAGTAAAACTTTTTACCTTTTTATCTTTGGCTAAGGACTGCAGCGTTCCGATGTAGTTCTTGAATCCGAGACTCCACAAGTCCTGTTCCACTTTACGATCCAATGCATATTCAAGGTCGAGTATCAAGACTTGCTGGTAGATTCTCTGCAGCTGCTGCTGCGAAATCCACGCAGCATTGTCATTCAGCAAGTCTCGGGAACTTTGCACCTTTTCTTTTAGTTTTTCCGCCTTTCTGTAAATGAAAGTGCAGAAAAGTAAGGACATGCAATCATGCACACATAGATATTTCATCAGAACAAAAATAAATATACGATTACTTGATTGCAGATTCTATTAGAACCTAGTGAATAGTATCATATTTCTACTTGGGCAAGTTCTAGCGTTTCAAGCAACCGATATTAGAACTTGGGCTACGGTAGTTTAAAATGAGTATTCATAAAACACCTGAAAATTATGTGAATACATGAGATAGCTGTATACTTACTGCAGTGCCTGAACAGCTGCCTTTAATCCCATTAGGTCTATCTATCACGCAAGCCCCAGACAACACCAAATCTGAAAAAAAACAAGAATCAGAATAACAAATTACGGCTACGGTAGCTTTTTTCCAATCATTCCATATGCATTTCAAATTATATTCATTAGTACGGTACCGTATTTAAGCTGCTCATTAGCAGTATCTTCGAGTTTATAGTACTATATATAGGTCTAGCCAACAATAAACTTGATGACAGTATTCGAACAAGCCTACCGGTACTATATTAGAAACGTATATATATATAGAAACGTATATATAGATACCGGTATATATATATTAGAAAAATAGAATAATTGAAAATGTTGTAAGTCCTCGCCACCGTCAACAGACAATTGCGAGAGTAATAATAAATAAATAAATAAATAAATACTACAAAACCTTCAAAATGCTCCAGGCACTGTAGTAAAACAAGAAACAATATCAGTCCTTCAAGGTAGGCCTGAATGTTGAATGGATCCCAAGTTCCAAAACAGCTACGTTACATGGGTGTAAAAATGAGTAGGAGATAATGTAATGACAAATTGATGAAAGGTGAACGGACAGTTAGCCTACACCCCATTTACACTGACTCGAACTCACACCCGACAAGACTTATTTTCTACAGCGGTGCCTGAACTGAATGAGTCACTGAGGCGGCAGATTCCTCACTCCAAACAATGACACTGTAAAGTAGAATCTAGGCCCTATTCAAATAGCTATAATAAAGTTTGGTGTTGAGAAACTGACTTTCAAAATGAAAGCACATGATGTGCAAATTGTGCAGAGCTAGCCTATAATAATGGCCGTACCTATGTTAAGATAATCAGAACTGGGGTACTCCCTAATCCCATGGCTGGCACATCAATAGATCATATGTCCTAAGCCTAGAACCTTGACTCTCATCACCAAGATTGCAATCTCAAGTCAAGTGTATAGGCCAATGGATCCCAAGTTCCAAAACAGCTACGTTCCAAAGCCTAGAGCCCACAATTCAAAATTCCAGGTGACCATTTGAACCTCACGGATAGGAATTCCGTTAAGGCATCAAGTAACTTCCGACACAAAATCACTATTCATACATCTAAATCAGCTTCGAGCCATCAAATAAAATTGATATATCAAACCATAGGGTCATATTCTCTATGCCTAGGACATAGGTCTAGGCCATTGAGGCCTAGGCCTACTCTAGACAAGTCTAGGCACACTAGGCCTAGGCTAGGCCATACAATGTCTGGGAAATCGGGGGTCTAGGCCTACACCTGCAGTCTTTTCAAAATTCCTTACGATAATCATGGAAGAATGTTCTCACTCTTCTTCTACAATTAACTCGAATGAATATGAAGTATTTAAACGTTTTCAACTTACTGTCACATAACAAAAACATCGGTATGTCTCCTTGACATAATTCCATCATCTGCTGCAACCAGTACCACCATTTTGGTTTACACCGCTTGTTGAACTTACTTCCGTTTGTTTCACAGCCTTGTACTTTTTGTGGGAAGGAATTTTGAACGCACAGTTTTTAAATTTAATTATTATATTAAATATATTGAAAAATTACTTCAAGAAAAGTGTAACATGTGAATTATAATCAATTTTGAGATATAACAACTTGTTTTAAATTCTCAGTTGTATCATCATAATCATCTCAGATCTCAAAACTATATCATACATTATTTTAGAACTGAAAGTTGGGTTAAGGTATCACCCATATATATTTGACAGCAACAGTTTCATTATGATAAAAAGAAATATATTTTCTGTCATTAAACGTGAAACACACGTCAATGTAAGTTATTGATTCATTGAATGAAATACGCTAATAGGTTTCTTCTTTATTGTAATAATTTATTATTGTAGGGTTTAATTTCGCTACGATGGATGGCCACCAGTCCCGATATGGAGAAACGACGTGCCGAAATGATGGCTCGAAACTTGCCTAAAAAGAAAGCTATACCGGGTGTGAATCAGATATTATTAATTGCATCGGGAAAGGGAGGCGTAGGAAAATCTACCACTGCAGGTAGGATTAGCTTACAACATCAGATAGGCCTACCATACTAAATTCTAACCTATCATACATTTCTGTTACGTATTCATTTATCCTTGTGCGCTTTTCAGTTAATTTAGCCACAGCAATGAAGATCTTAGAACCACACAAAGAAGTGGGCCTACTTGATGCTGACGTATTTGGACCATCTATACCTCTTATGATGAATCTTCATGATACACCATTACTCACAGATTCTGATTTAATGAAACCTTTGACGAATTATGGCGTTAAGTGGTAATTTAAAAAAAAAATCTAAACAGGTTGCTATCCTAACTTATGATTGCTGCATTGTAGTTACTTTGGATTGTTTTCACTGTTATAGCATGTCCATGGGATTTCTCGTCGACGATAAGTCTCCTGTCATTTGGAGAGGTTTGATGGTAATGAGTGCAATAGACAGATTGTTGCGACAAGTTGCTTGGAGTCCATTAGACTACCTCATAGTGGATACACCCCCTGGCACTGGCGACACCCACTTATCACTCATACAAAACTTACCAATAGCAGGTATTTCTTTTACGGTTATTGAGTAATAATGGGACATAGGTGTTGCCATACGTGCTATTGTAGGCATATTAATTTAAATTCTGAAATATTTAAATTTTTACAACAATGTGAAGTTTACCTGTAGTACTGAAGGGTTTTGAATGAGTCAATTGAATGTAATATGTGTACGTACTGGTAGATCATTTTTAGATCTTGATAAAAGCTCATTGTTGACCATGACAAATATGTAGACATACAAAGTGGGCTATAATTTTTTCTTTTCATTTTATTTCAGGTGTTGTTTTAGTAACAACCCCTCAAACAGCAGCCTTGCAAGTAGCTAGAAGAGGAGCAGTCATGTTCAAAAAATTAGAAGTTCCGATTGTTGGGATTGTTCAGAACATGAGTTCAGTCATCTGTCCACAGTGCAATAATAATTTGTCCCTATTTGGTGATGGTACAACTACTTTGGCTAAAGAACTTGGTAAATATACATGTTATAATTTGTAGAAAAAAAATGCATGAATCATTATATTTAAAGATCTTTGTCATGAGACTAATGGTAAATTTTCAAGTTTTAGTAAATTATCTACTTCAATTTTGGTTTCAGATATTGATATTCTCCAAGATATTCCATTACATTCTTCCATATCTCAATGTACAGACAATGGTAAACCAATAACAGTGTCATTACCAGAGAGTCCTCAAGCTTTAGCTTATAAAAATCTGGCAGGAACTGTATTGACATTCTTACAGAAACAACGTGAGAAGTATGCTAAATGATTGCTATAAAATAATTACTTGGTTTAGTCATTTTGAACTATATTATATTATAGGGTGACCAGACGACCCGGTTTTCCCGGGATTGTCCTTGTTCTGAAATCCCTGTCCAGGCATCCATCAAAGTCCCGGTTTTATAAAAACAGAAGAAATATATATAGGCCTAACTGGGTGTTGTTCATACGTTGAAACTATTCTTCATTATTATTTTGAATTTTAAAACTACTATTGCCCCTTCATAAGTCACTTCCTACAAAAAAAAAAATTGCCCATATACAAGCAGCATTGCGTGCATTGCATTTTATAAACGCTTACTAGCCAATGACTATCAGTCTATGTCGCCAAATGTGGACATTATCGTTATTGTTGCGCGCAGACTTAACTAACCTAACCAAACAAACATTGTTAACTCATTTTGTAAAAATGTCTTATTACCGATTTGAAAATATGCTTACTTATAAATACTATTATCCACATTATAGCCTACTGTAATATATTAATTTGAAAATTGAAATGATCTTTATTTCCTACCTCCTTCCTGAAGTATGTTAATATTAGTTTGGAAATATTTTATATTGATGGAACAACAATAAATATCACCAACACTTAATCTGGATAAGCACGATGAATGAGTACCTACTACTAGCAGTAACCACGTTTGAATGAGTGCGCCATATTTTGTCACTGCACGTTCAACATGGCGCTTGTTTTTCGATAGTTACGTCTGGAATACCACAAATTATGGCATTTTACGACAACAAACACTGGCTACTGTCACATATTAGAAATTCTTTCATTTCTTCAGATGATACAGGTAAATTTTAAACCAAAACGGTAGTTATTGTGCAGGTAATCGCGGTCATTAGTGGGTTGACAGTTATCATAACCTTAAAAACAAGGGGTGTGCCCGATTGTAGCTGATCATAGTTTTAGTCTGTTCTCTAAAAAGTAGTCTTACTCCTTGCTACATATCTATCACACTCATGGAAGATGAATGTCGGTAGGCCTAGTTAAATATCTTACACACCGTCACATTCACGATGATGATCATTGTTTACTCAACGACTCCACCAACAGGTAGATTATATGGGGGTACGAATAAGCAGCTGATAACGAAACTGATAATTGCAAGGATATTTACAAAAATCCCCACGCTCAAACGTGCTTTCAGTTTGTAAATCGGTGCCTTGGCGGACTGAGCAACAGAGGGATCACTAGTTATCCAAAGGTCCAGGGTAGGCTGGTTCTAAGAAGAATAAATAAGAGAAAAAAAAGTTGAATGTAGTTCAAATTATGTTGTGATCCGTGACATTTGCTTGATTGAGTAGTGAACCGTTTTTCCAATTTGTATGAGATATCTTCTAGCATATATAAAAGACTTCAATGTAGAGAGAAGATATGCTGCACGATGGAATTATGTGCACACGTCTAGTTGCCTTTTTGTTTTTATACTTGAAAAAGTTATAAAATATCGGTAGGCCTATATAAATACAATTACGGTACATGTCTCATAGTATGTGTAATTTTCAGGCATGTGTGAAATGGTCATGTTGGGAGAAGACTTGCCCCGCAAACTGACAACAACATCCAAGTTCGATTGTTACCCAGGAGTTGATGAAAGTGACGAAGAAGATGACGAGCTAGATGTTATGGGACAGTCATTTGATATACAATCTGGTCAGTAGTAAACCAAAGCATAAGCATATCATAAATATTGAGTGAGCAATATAAAATAATTATTTCAGGTCTAAAAATATTCTCTGTAATTTGGATATTTGTCTGTGTAATTCTTCACAAGGTTTTTAGGTACCATATATTGTAATGAATTACTTAGTACTTACCAATATATGGATCCCAGTGACTATCCAGCACAGTTACAACTTACAACGCTGGTTACATTCTCTAAATTAAAGGTTATTTTTGTACTTGAAGAAACACTGTATTACCGGTATTAAAATAACTGATGTGTTATTTTGTTTGGTTCATTGTCATTATATTAATCATTACATAATTGTTCAAGATTTGGATTTTGGGGTTCATCGACACCGCTCTAATACTGCCCAGAGACTTGAAAAAATGGATCAAGATCGGAAAAAGGCTTCAAGAATTAAAAACGTTAAATGGGAGTGGAGCCCCGCTACTCTAACAGGTAGGTTTACAATTAGTTATAATACGACATTTCTTCAATTTCACAGCGCTGTTTTAACTAATAGATATGGTTCTTACATTTGTTGTATTTTAGATGAAGAACGAGCAGGACTTTTTGATCGAAAAGTTCTAAAGCAAACGACCAAAAATATGATGCAAGCTGGAAAACATTCACTTTTGAGAGAGCACCTTGAAAAGTGTCCAAATCTACCACAAAATCCATTTTTAGAATATGCAAAATGTGATGGAAATGTAAGAAATTATATTATTTGAATCTAGGACCTGTGTGTATAATCTCTGAAGCATGCTAATTGCGTAGAAATAATGTAGTAATTGCAGTATTTAAAGATAAACAGAGAAATCCTTATGCTTGGTATGTTGGATTTTGTGTAATACTGGTACGGTAAAAGACTATTTCTCTCATTAAGCATTCTCTAGCTAGGCTGACTGCTCACAAATTGAGTAGTGACAATGTAGAACACGTCTCGAGTTTAAACTGATGAATTTTGACTATAGGCCCCTATATATTTATATTATTTCTATCACTTAGGCTCAAGTTGGTGTATCAACGAGGAAGTATGGTATTTTTCTCACAATGCTTCCATTACCTCAACGGAACTATCCCATGCATGTGGTGGTGCTAGCTGCTGCTAAAGTCTCCGATCTAATTGGACTTGTATGTTGGAAATATACTTTGGAACATGAAGATCATAACCTGAAGTAAGTAATTTTCAACTTGTTACTTGAAGCAGAGTTGAGCATGATTCAAATTCAGAAGGGAATCCCCCCCCCCCCCTCCATAAGATAAGCAAGATGCAATAATTCAAATTAATTACATTTACAGAGATAGTGTTGACTACTACGGGCTGTACATTGCTGAAGATGACGGAGAAGTTGACTGGGACTTTCCTTGTTTAGAAGCCAAGGAAACAGTTGGAAAGTTTGGGTTTGGTTTCCTAGCGCTTGTCGAACGACCTGAGAAAGAGATGGAAACGAAGGAGGAAGAATGTTATCCTATTTTCAGGGACGAAACTGCAGAAGCACAAGAAGCTAGTGCAAAAACAAAAGGTTTGAATATTAGTAGTTGAAAATGAAAGTCAAATTTCTCTAAATGAAGTTGACCTACCAGTGATCATTTTTTTTTTCAATTTTGTACGCGATACAGGCCAGGAAAAAACGATTGTCTCGAAACTTTTTCTTCATATTCGTGTCACACCGGAAAAGGCTGGATTGTTTTAAGAAAAATTGGTCAGACGGTTTACTTGGAAAAATAGGAAAGTTGGAAAATCTCCATAAGAACCTGGAGGAAATTATGGTACCTGAAAAAACAAAATTCCTCAAAATCTCTAAAATCTCACTGAATATAAAACAAACTATCATACACATTTTCCGTGATTTGTACGGTAATCGCATGACAAATAAAGAAGAAATCGTAATAAAAGTATGCATTTGATTGAGTATTAGGATCAACAAGTTTTCCAAAGTAGATATGCAACAGGTTGCACTTGATCAACAAGTAGCAGGTATGGTTTTTAAACGTTTGAAGTGATCCAAGGTCTGTAGATTGAGCTGAAAGAATATTTTTTAGTCTAGATTTTCATACTTCTAAGCCCATCTCACAACGCATATACTGCGTTTTCCTAGTTCAAAAATATATTGGTATACCTAGCTAGCATCAACAGAAATACTAGCACATCCACCTACACTAAATAAATGTCGGCTATCAAGCGTGGTAAAAGTTTCCAACGTCAACAGCAGATTTGTGGTTCACACTCATGTAAAAGTTTTGCTTACTGACAGGCAGTGATCCGTGCAGTATACTTGAGCTACTTATGTGCTTAATAATTTAACCGATGAATGATATCGCATGTAGGGCCTATATCCTCAATATCACCTAGGTCTGCACTTTATAATCTCACATTGGAATTAGCATTCACTCACCTAGTAAAATATTCAACACCTTAGCACTGACCTGTCGGTGCATGAGTAAAATCTATTTATTTTAAAATATCTATTACATTAATGTTTGTGTTTTAATCAAATGTTTCAGCTTTGACTCAAGAAAGCGAAGACTTGCAACGAATGAGGGGTCACATGACAGCAATGGAGGCCCCATTGTATCAATCATATCGAGTTTACATAATCAACAAAGTCCGTTCAAAAACAGAAATAAACTTGGGTGAGTCAAGTATTTTGACAGTAAAGAATGCACTTAATGGAAATTTACCAAAATGGTGAGATTTATAGCAGAATATTATCAACTAATATTCTTACAAGTATTGTAGGGCCTACATACAGTAAGGATGAGAATGTATGTACTACTCTCATTCATATATCCTGCTTAAATTTTGTCTTCATCAAATGAGTGATTGATGTATTGGCCACAAACATATTTAAAATTAAATTGACAAACAATCATTTATTGTTTCCTTCCAAGTACGTAGGCCTACATGTAGCGTAATGTAAACATTCTTTGTTTCAGGAATATCTGGAGAAAAGGTAGAAATAGATCCTATTGTGCAACAGAAAGTGAGTGCTAAATTCTGGAATCGTCAGAAGGCAGTCAGTTACGACATGGACAGTGTAGTAGCTTGCGAACTAAGTGAAACAAAATCGAGTAGTCGGTCAATATTTCGTTTAGTTTATCACCACTCGGCGTCTCAGACAAGCGAACAAGCCAGCTCTTTACAGTCGCACGCTCCGTCGACAACTTTCAAACACCACGACTTTGAAGCAAGTAATCAGACGGCAGAAGATATTATTCAGAAAATCAATCACATTCTAGAACTTCGATCCAGTGTTAGAAGGAGAGAATATTTGGCAATTAGGGAAAGAAAGTCGCAGAGAAGACGTAGCTTTCATTTAGGATCAAGATAATAAATTATGATATAGGAACAAATATGTACCTTATTATATTCACAAATTGTAATGCAAGATGAGTTGACATTTTGTGGTTGTATATTGTAAATAATTAAATGTTCATGTTGAAAGTGATGTTAGAACTTACTGTTGTGTGTGGTTATGTTTAAGCCGATTAAATTGTTAAAAACTCGAAGAATCTTATAGCCCGTAGTGTTTTTTTGTTATCTGTATCACCCTTAAACCATAACTGATGCATGATTTGATCTAGGTCTACATACTCTTTGGAGAGGATTCAGACTTTTCAGAGGACTCGGACTGAAAAGTCCAAAAGAATGTGTAATTTTCGTAGATAATCCCACAGTTGTTGATCTAGAGTTTGCAGTTCCTGTTTTTAGTAGTTTGCTATAAAATGCTTGATTTCACATTAATTCAGGCTACCAAAACTAAAACAAAATCCTATATTCCTACAACTCTAACCATAACCAATCATTTAAACAGACCTACATCTATAATACCATGGTAAGGCATCTAATCTCGGTCTACGATTTTTGCCTCAACGTCGAGCAATCGCTCTTTCACTTTAACTCTCATAACTGCACTCATTAAATTGTCAGCTTTCCGTTTCATAGCGTTGCCGATCAAAACTCTGCCAGATAATTCTTGAACTTTCTTTGCAATCGTTTCATATTCTGGATTTTCAGAAACGAATTTCTTGTCGGTATCGCTCAACAGGTGTGCAATTGAATCTAGCGTTAAGATTTCTGGTTGCAATCTGCAAGACAATGATTAATTATTTGGGTTTGGAGCAATTTAAATAAGAGCAATAATGAAGAAGTTTTCTTGACTGCAACTAAGAAAAGTTCAGGCTATGTGACAACACTAATTTGTCAAAAAGTAATCAATCAATATCTTACTTTGATGTATTTTTGTAAACACGTTTTCTCTCTCTGTAAGTAGTGGGCCACGAATCATTTTCCTCACGAAGTTTTGTTATGTACCTGCATGTAATTAAAATAAATATGTGTAAGTATACTGAACATAGGCCTACATTATACAATTTAAAGAACTTCACAACCCTGAAACTAGATTTTGACGAACATTGACAATATTTATTTCCATAATTTAAGAGAAAACCTTGAATCATGACGTAGACATTACCGATTCTGTGTAGAAATATGAACAGAATCGAGTAATGCCTATGTCATGACTCATATAAAGGGCCAGGTCCTAGAGGATTTATATAGATAAATTATCATTTTTAAAATTGATATGATTTCTAGTTTTCTCTAATAATATGGAAATAAATATTGTCATTATTTGCTAGAATCTAGTTTCAGGCTTGTGATGTCCTTCAATACCCACCATGCCTGTTGGAACCAACCGAGTATTCAGTTTAAAGACTGGGAAACTACAGAGAACCTTAGACCATGGCGGTGATCAAATCTCGGTTTACTAAATTCCAGTGTGCTAGCCACTGCTACACCCAATTCAGTAATCTTACTGACAAGTGCATCATTGTAAGTTGCAAGAAACAACAGAAATATGTGCAACAAACTGCTATTGAAAGAAATGGCTGAGGGTAATTCAAAACACTTGACCATCAAACAATCGATCAGTTGCCGTAGGCCTAGTCATTGCATTGGTAGACCCGTATCTGCGTAGTATGGCCTACAAACACTTGATATCATACCGGACCCAGTAAAATTGACGGCTGGTAGAAATATGGAAATATTGTATCTGTGTGATCATAGGATAGGACCTTATTCTTGAAAATGAACACTTGGCCTCTAGAGCCTAGGACTGTCACAAAGCCTAGGCCTACCCAATCCATACATAACCATACTTACTCATCCAATGGGATAAATTCTTCTTGTGATGATTGAACACTATCTTCCTGGGTTAGAATTGGACTCTGCGATTCGTCTTCTGAATCAATAGCCTTCTTTTGAAATATAGTAGATCGCCGCCTAGACGCCCCATATTTCATACATTTCGAAGGTAGCGCAGGCCTACTTTCCAATGTTTGGCATGTTGTCTCATTTGCATCCTCCTCAATATATTCTTGAGGGACTTCTTGTACTGGTACATCGTTTTCCATATTATCACAAGCAATATCTTTCGTCATTTTCTAAGTTGGTTGAATAATTCTAGAACAGCTTAGGCCAATATACAGTTGCAATGGTCTTACTAATAGGCCTACCCATGGATTTAAATTAGTAACTGATGCTAATACTTTGCTTCAATCCAAAGTACCTTTCCAAACACACAACGAAGAAGTATCATTGAGTCATTAAGTATATTGAGTGGTATATAGGCCTAGCCTACTATGTATCTACTATATCGATGGTAGTATACACTAGCATTAGGCCCCAATACTTTTCAAACAACTTTTCTTTGAAAATTTGACAGTTGACCGCCTCCCGCCCGCTTGTCTTTTTACTTGAGAATGTTGGTAATTCGCGTTACCTTGATATGTTGTAGTGTTGGCAAAACTCGTTGTCAAAAGTTTTTGAAGTGACAGGCGGGGAATTTTAAATTTAATTTGAGACATTTCTACCACTATTTTTCATGTAATACTCTATCAATACATCACATGAAAACTCTTTGATAACTAGATATATTATTATCGTTTTCAACACACAACCTGAAGAAAATGTTCGAGTTGCATGTGCATCGTTCGGAGAAACCCAGACAGTTAGAATCAAAAGCAAACCAGCACTTTCGACAGTCAATAGTACAACGAAGACAGTGTCAGGAAATTGGCAACAATTTGGAAAGTTTTGACAAAGTATACTATCGTTGTGGTAAGTGAACCTATGAAAATTAGCTTTGAGGAATTTTTTATCGATAAGTAGTCATAATATAAAGAACCTAAATTCCCCCGACCAATTTGTCTAACCCTCAATAAAATGTACAGTTGCCAAGTGCTGAATGAACCAAGTGTTTCCTGTTATTTCCAGGCAGTATTGATGGATAATTCCAAGTTTCAATGGCATACAGTTTTGATTTTACATCTTTTATATCAAGACGTTCTTGTAGTTGCTGAAATATTTCAGGTTTTGGCTTCAAAGTGTTTACGCTGCAGGGTTTAGGGTGGGATGTGTTACATAGTGTATATTATTATGTAAAATGATAATTTATTTTCTCATAAACGATCATCCCTAATCTCTTTAGACTCAGTAAATAGATGTCTTTGAGCAATAATAATATTTCGTGAAAATTTTATTTCAATCGGTTCCATTCATAGGCCATAAAATTATTTTGTAATACAATAAGTTGATGTATTTTCTGAAAAACGACTGATATAAATTCTTCAAACATAGTAGAAATAGACACATGTATTAAAATTAATGGTAACATCCTCTGAGAATTTGATTTCAATTGGACAAAATTTAAAAATTTAAAATTCTACTCAATGCTCTTCTCTTTGAGGATTTTCAAAATTTGCTAATTTCTTTACGAAAATAGCGTCCAGCCGAATTTTCTAATAACCAATCCCAACCTATTCTGACATTTCATCAATGATCAATATAAAAACTAGCAGACAGTGCACACGCACTCCAAGAATCATCTATGAAAAAAATAGCAGTTAAATTATGTTAAATATGCGTAGATTTCATTTAAATTAAAATTTCAATTTTTCGGATTAAAACCATTTTATGTAACAAGTGCACAGCGTAAATACTAGCGTTTGCACAAGAAAGATGACACTAGGACGCAATTACGCAATTGAATCTTGGCAATGACCACTGGCACCACTACGACTGCCACCACTACGACTGCCACCACTGTGGCAATGACCTCGATTTAAAGGGATTCTGCGGACATCTCAGTTTGGGAAGGGGAAGCTGGAGAAATCAGCTGTTTTATACTAGTAAACACAACTAAAATCATTATGAAAACGACACATATCCTTGTTGGGAGGGGGTAGGGGGCGTGTCCTGTATCTTGCAGTTGATTTCTGGTACTCGTTCCTGAGCAGTGCAATCAGTGTGGAAGGGGTGACGTTTATATTGTATATTTAATAATAAGTCAAATAGTATTATCTAGAATTAAGAGTGTTATCAGTCACCATCTAGAGTATACAGTGACGTATGATGCCGATTAGAGAGGGGATTAGGTGGACGAACAAGTGCCAGTGAAGTGTCAGTACTAAAGGTAGTGGCGAGATAGACGGTTCGTTGTCTATTTCTAGTGCAAGTCCATGCGGTCACGGCTGATCTAGGGGAAAATACATAGTTTATAAATAGTTCGGACACATTTTATTTTAGGTAAAATATCTTAAGACTGTTGTGAGCGTTGAAAATAAATACGATAACGTAGGCATATACCTGAGTTTAGTTTTAATTGCCTTCTAGATTGTATCACTGGATCGAATTAAGTTGATTTAAATTTAAACGTATTAGTGTGTGATATTCAATGGGGAAGAAGAATCAACCATCGGGTGATGATTTTGGTAAGGAAAACATTTTGCGATTTTGACAATATTTATACTATCACAAAGTTGATATTGAATAAAACGGTGTCAAGTTTATATATATATATATATATAAGCCAAGCAAACTAATGCAACCCTCAGTACATCTTGATGTATTGTATTATATTAGACCGTACACATTTTTAAATACATATATATATTTCATATTTGTATGTATTAAGTATACAGTAATACTATTCTATTTTCTATTACCATTACCATTTTCATGCCACTTTATAGCTGGCTAAAGGAAAGTACAAATGAAATAACGTCGTTTTGTGACGATTGAGGAGGTGACTCACAAAACAAAAGACAAATCAAGATTAATAAATATACATACCGGTATCTGAATGATCTGAGTGCATGGAACCATAAAGATGGAACTAGGCCTATATAGTACGTTGCATTGATTACGATTTACGTGCATGTATACTGTACGCGGTACGCCCTTCCACTGTAGTTATAGAAAACGCAGTAGACTGATGACTACGATCTATTGGCGTCGAAGAATGAAATATTAAAAATGAGGGGATGAAAGGTTATTTTATTACGAGGGGTTTACAACTCGAAAATTTGGTGTACACCTGATTTCAAGTGATTTCAGGTGATTTCAGGTGATTTCAGGGATTTCAAGTGATTTCAGGTGATTTTAGGGATTTCAGGTGATTTCAAAGGATTTCAAGTGATTTCAGGTGATTTTAGGGATTTCAGGGATTTCAAGAGTTTCAGGTGATTTCAGGGATTTCAGGTGATTTCAGGGATTTCAGATGATTTCAAGTGATTTCAGGGATTTCAAGTGATTTTAGGGATTTCAGGTGATTTCAGGGATTTCAAGAGTTTCAGGTGATTTCAGGGATTTCAGGTGATTTCAGGTGAATTCAGGGATTTTAGGTGATTTCAGGTGATTTCAGGTGATTTCAAGGGGATTTCATGGCAAGTGTACACCTGATTTCAGGAGTTGTTAACCCCTCGTTTTATTATGTGTTTTTGAATAGTGGGAAGTAGTTGGTCGTGGCCTGCTCTTAAGGAACCATCTCAGTAATAGTATTGACCTGAACGATCCAGAGGAAAACTACGAAAAACTCCCGTCAGGATGGTCGACCATGGCGGGAATCGAACCCTGGTCTCCTGAATGACGGTTCAGTGTGCTAGCAACTCGACCACTCGTCTCAGTATTCCACTCGTTACGAATATTGGTGGATTGACACAATTTCTCGTTAGTGGCAATGTGTACAAGACAGAGTCAGATCTCTTCGAACTTAGAACTAGTACAAAATACAAGTATAATATAGTTGTATTTTATTTAATTCATGTATTTCATTTTATTTGTATCATAATCATAATGCACTTTTTTTTTTCATTAGTCAAACACTTATCAACTGTGATTGTGCCTGTGGTATGTTTACTTAATTGCGATTGTTTGTTTTTTGTCATATTATACAATTGATTGTTCTCGCCTCAGATAGCAAGTGATGTGACACAATTTCATTCGGCCTGTCACAACTGATCCCAGTCATCAACAAGTGTTTTTTTACTAGACGAAATGAATCCGGGCCGATTTAGTTTTAGACCTCATTAATTATTAGTGTCAGATACAGCGGTTCGTTTATAAATAAATATATTTTGGTCTCCAAGTTTTGGACATAAAATAAATGATCTTATTCATTCGTTTATTTTATTTATTCATATTGGGAAACTATAGAACTACACGCCGGTAGACGTAAGATAATACCTAAACGGTACCTTACATTTTAGTTTCATGCTTCAAGTTCGCTTGAAGTAATGAACCACTTTGTAATACATTGTCTGAATGTGCATCCATTAAACAAAGTAAATCAAACAGAATAACTTGATATTTATTCTAGATATTTATTCTAATTTCAAAACAAGAGTGTTTCATTTATTATGCTGTACTAGTGCATAATCATTGGACCATCCTTAGAACATGGACGGACGTCGTTTATTTTAATGTTCAGTATACATATTTAAAAAAGTTTTTCAAGTTTTCATATCATGAAGGAAATCTATTGAATGATTAAAAGAAAAATGAAGCTATCGCTGGGGCTGGATTAGCTCAAATTGAAATTTCATTAATACTATCAATTGTTGAAATGTTATAGCATTTTCCGTTATTTTTCGTATCGTTTTTTTCTATTGAAAGTCATGTACTTTTTCGCGATTGTGATTATGACAGTATATTTCATATATATAATTATAATCTTTCTCAGGCTACGCTTATTATGATTTAAACCGTATGGTATACCATATATACTTTTGGTCTATTTAAACGCCGGATACAATAACATTTTGCGTTTTGCGCGAGCAAAGACCTTATTAAATAAATAGTAAACACGGTAATTAGTACGATCCGGTTATTTGTATGTAAATCTATGAAACTGAATCAAAACACAATGAAAGTACTGAGTGCAATGATTATATTTATTCACTGCTAAAGCATGACAAATATTTCCCCAGTATTTATTTACCTTTGAAGTCTTGTTTTGTTACTCGGTAACGTAACGGTTGTTAATCAGGTATATCGCTCTAATCAGATTGTATTATGTTGTACATATATTCACACATAACAATTTACATTCAGTGATAATAAATAAATAGGTATGCTCGTTCGGTCATTAAACCTTGCATAGAAATTCTGCAATCAAGGTCCCTCTCATTCGGAACTAATTTTTTGTTTGCTTCGTACTTGAGAATAAATGTGTAACAAAGTAAATCAAGCGACGCCCAGTACCACTCATTCAAAAGGTCATAGAAACTATACAAATTAATTAATTGTTTTGGTCTTTCTTTCCATTATTCGCTCCAGTATATGGGTATATATATATATCGATTTTCGATCTCCCCATCCAACGATGTCGGGTTTGGGGGGTGAAGGTGACTCCACCGTCGTTTCTAGGGCTGCCTGGGATGTCGAAGACGGTGAGCCATTCCGTCTTCTTGCCTGTACTCTGCTTCTCCAGCTTCTTCGCAGTCTTCTTCCTCCTGTTGCCGCTCCACCAATTCCTTCCATCTTTCTCTGTTTTCCCACCATTTCTCTCTTTCTACTCTCTCCCACTCTTCATTTCTCTCTTGAACATCTCCTTCAACGCTATCAATCCACCTAGCTCTTGGACGACCCACTTTTCTTTCCCTCATATCCCTACCCTTTTCAAATTCTCTTCTCGGGATTCTATTTTCTCCCATTCTTTTCATATGTCCAAACCACCTTAATCTTTCTCGACCCAACTTCCAACTCAACTTCTCCACTCCCAGGTCCTCCCTAATCTTCTCACTCCTGATCTTGTCTAGCTTCGTCACTCCCACCACCCCTCTCAAGAACTTCATCTGGGATGCTTGGATGTCTGCTCCCTCTTTCCCCCCCATTGGCCATGTTACTGCACCGTATGTTAGGATGGGTAGATAGTAACACTTGTAAATCATTAGTTTACATCTTCTTGGAATACCCTCCTTCCATATTAATTTTCGTACACATTGATAGAAACTCTCAGCCGCTGCCCTTCTATTCTTGATCTCACTCCCCACCTTGCCATCCTTCGTTATCACACTCCCTAGATATTTAAACTCTTCTTTCTCTCTTAGTACCACTCCTTGAACCTTGATATTGCACGTTGCCTTCTTTCCTCTGTCCATCGTCAGTGTTTCACTCTTGTCGCAGCTAATACGTAGTCCAAACTTCTCTGTCACCCTCTCCCACTTATCCACTCTCGATTGTACCTCTTCGTTTGACTCCCCCCAAATCATAATATCGTCCGCATAAATGAACGTCTTTGAGTCCGCTTCTTCCTCTTCACCTTCCTCCACTTCACGTAACATCTCGTCCATTACCACACCAAACAAAGTTGGTGATAGCACACTTCCTTGTTTCAATCCCTCGTTTACCTTGAACCATTCTGTCCTCCCTACGTTGCACTGCACACAACTCCAGTTTTCTTTGTAGGTACTCCTTATTTTTCTTATCAACTCCTCGCTTACGCCCTTCTTTTCCAAACATCTCCACACGACTGCTCGTGGAAGTTGATCATAAGCTTTCACCAGGTCCAAGAATACCATTCTCATCACTGCACCATCTTCCCACCTATTTTCCATTATTTGTCTCAATGCAAATATCACATCTATTGTGGATCGTCCTCTTCGGAACCCATACTGTTCCTCTCTCATCTTTACCTCTACATATTGTGTGAGTCTTTTTTCCAATACTTTCTCGTATATTTTGGCTGCTTGGCTCATGACTGTTATGCCTCTGTAGTTTTGGCACCTTAATCTGTCTCCCTTTTTGAATATAGGTGTCATGACACCTTTGCCCCAGTCTTGAGGCACTCTGCCTTGTGTCCATGCCGCTAAAACGACTCTGTAGAGCCATTCTGCTCCTTCAACACCAGCTGCCTTGATCATTTCCACATTTATCTCGTCCATCCCAGTAGCTTTTCCATTTTTCATTCTCTTTATAACGTCGATTACCTCTCTTCTGCTTGGTCTCTTGTTTTCATCGTTGTCCTTCCCTCTTGTTTCTTCCGTACCTCTTTCCCTCGTTGCCGCTTCTATTTCTTCGCTTCCCTCTTCTCCCTGCAACAGGTTCTCGAAGTATTCTTTCCAAATTTTCTTTAGCTCCTCGGGTTTGTTTGTCACCGTGCCGTCGTTCCTCCTCATGACCGTCTGTGTATCATTTGTTCGTCTCTTCAACTTGACCATATTATACAGCATTTTTTTATTGCCGTCAAAGTCTGTTTCTAACCGGTCTGCAAAAATCTCCATCGTTCTTTTCTTTTCTTCTTCAACCACTGACTTCACCAAGTTCTTACATGCTCTATACTCTCTTACATTCTCTTCGGAGTTGTTCTGTTCTTTCCTGTCCCACGCATCCTTCTTCTTTTTCACGACTTCTTTAACTCTCTCGTTCCACCACGGTGTTTCCTTCACTTTCTTTTTTCCAGATGTCCTTCCACAAACTTCCTCTGCCACTGTCACCATTGTCAATTTGAAACTCTTCCATTCCACCTCTACATCTTGGATCTCCCCTCTTGGTGCTTCCCTCCGATATTCTTCTTCGGAACTCAACCTTTTCCGTGTCTTGCTGTAGCTTCCACGTTTTAATGTGTTTCACACGCACGTTCCGATTTCCTTTCTCCCTCTTTTCTATCCTCAGCTTTGCTACCATCAGTCTATGGTCACTAACTACTGTTCCCGATGGTACTGCCTCCACGTCCAGCAGATATCTAAATACACTATTGGTTACACAAACATAGTCGATCACTGTTTCCAAGATCCGTCCGTCTTGTCCTCGACCAACCCGTGTGATCGTGTGGTTTTTATTTTTCGCAAACCAAGAATTTGCTACTTTTACACTCATCGTGTCACACCACTCCAACATCTTATTCCCTTCTGCGTTCCTCTTGCCCCAACCATTTGGACCCAACACACGCTCGTGTCCTTCCCTGTCCATCCCTACCATGGCATTAAAATCACCGATGATTAGCACTTCATCTCCAGTCACCAATTCTTCCAGATCCTCCCAAAACTTATCCTTTTCTTCCTTCGCTCTCATTGTTTGAGGTGCATATACTTGTGCTATCTCTATGATTTTATTCTCCACTGCTATTTTCATTTTTATGAGTCGATCATTTCTCCTCACTATTTCCAACACCCTTTCTTTGTAGGTGGCACTCACTACAAAACCTACTCCACTCTTCCCTGTCTCACCTCCTGACCAAACCAATTTATAACCACCTCGCAATGTTTTCTCCCCTTCCCCTCTCCATTTTGTTTCGCTTAAACCTAAAATATCCAGCTTCCTTTCCAACATGAGGTCAACAATTTGTTCTATGTTCTTTGTTAATGTCACAATATTGATTGATCCAATCTTCAGTACACATTGTCGTCTCCTTCTCCTCGTTTTCCTCTTCTTTCCCTTCTCTTTCTTCTTTTCCTCGAGTTCCCTTGTTTCCTGCTCCTGTGTTATATGTTGGAGTTCCTCACTGTTCTTGACCAAAAAACCTTCGATCTCCCCTCGTTGTCTCTCATTATTTTCATTTCTCTTGTTATTACTTGCTCTACCACCCGCCTCATCTCACCTCCCAACTTCTCCTCCTTCTCCCACCGACTCATTCTCTGCTGCGTGTGCACCATCGGTTCAATATACACTCCTCCTAGTGCATTTACTCTCTTCCTCATCTCGTAGTTCACAGCGCTACCCTTCCTTCCATGCAACCCACACACAACCATTTTAACATCCCGTCCAAGCACTTTTCGAGCTGTGGCCATCACTTCCTCTACGTCTTTCCCTATATCTTCTTTTCGCACCCCAGCCCTTGCCTCCCACGTCCCCGCACTTATCACAACTGTTCCTACTCTTCCTGCCCATTTTCTTTCCATTTCCATTTTCTTGTTCAGGGCTCCGAGTGTTATTCCTGGGAATAGTCTTGCTCGGTATCGTTCGGTCGTGCAGAATCCTTGTCCCATCCCCCCTCCACCATCTCCAATCAGAAGCACTTGTTTTCCATGCTTCGCTGACATTCCCCTCTCCCATTTACTCTTCCCACCTTCTTGCCATGTCTGTGCGTCTTTTAATGTTACTGTTACTATTTCTCCATCCTTCAGATCTCCTTTCTCACTGTCTGTCCCTCCTTCATAATCTTCCTTCTGGCTACTCCCTTTCCTTCGTTGGACCTCCCCACCCGTTGGGGTGCCATTTACCCTTTTCTTTCCACTGTCATTCCACCTTTTCTCTTTCTCTACTTTCCCTGTAGCCCTTTCTCTCTTCGCATATGCTTCGCCTTCTTTTTCGGTCACTTCTGCCTCGTCTTCATTTGATTCTTGATCTTCCTTATCATAAGATATCTGCTTGTTCTCCCTGGTGCTACTTGTGTGTAATATCTGGGAGGCTGCGCACACGGTGGTACAGTTTAATAGGTCGACACCTGATAACATCTTCTGTTTCTCCACCGTAGTAGCCTCTCCTTCCCCTCTTCTTCCATTTTCCTTCCTTGACACTTCCTCTTCTCTTCCCGCCACTGTTGCATTTATACCTTTTTCTATCCATGGCATTCTTCTCCTACCCAAAATCTTCTCAGCCCTCATCATCATTTTTTCACCTTCTGTATCTTTTACTTGACTCGTCCTTTGTTTCAAAACCTCACTCTCAATATTTCTTTCATCTGGCAAATCTCTATTCCCTTTCGAAACTCTCTTAACTGAATCTGAATTCATCACATACCCACCTTTCTTTTCCATATTCTCCTCTAAGGTCACCATTCTTCTATTCATTGATATTGTTTGTATGTCCATTCCCATTTCCCACATAAACCTGTCTCCTAATGCGTCATACAAGTCTTTCTGTTGATCGCTCACTCTTTTCTTTAATATTCTCACTTCATTCATCAGCTCCGTCACTAGTTCCACCATCTTTACAGACCAATTTTCCCCATTTCTTTCACTTTCTCTTTCCCTCCATATCTCCATATTACCCTTACTTTCACATCCTTTACATACCCATATATTCCTCATCATCTTCGTAAATCCTTTTCTCTGCACTCCCGCACATTTAAAATGTCTCCATGTCTCACAAACCACACATTCCACCCCTGACTTCACACCTTTTTTACAATCTTCACACATGTCCTTTCCTCTCACTCGTTCTTCTTCGCAATTCTTATCCATTACAGATTTACAAAAGATATTAACTTTATCAAAGCCCTAACTGGACCTTGATTCACTGCACAAAGAAAAGGTCGTATGGGCCGTGAATTTCTCAATCTGTTCTAGAAGGTTGTGAAAATCAAAAATTGCTAACCACACTTTAAAATATAATTGCTAATGCCATTTTTATGAATTGTCTTGAACTTCACTCACAGCACACGCATTTTCACGATTTATGGATCCAAATCTACCTCTGCTTGAAATCTTCACTTCTGTGTACACTTTAATTCACTTATCAAGATATAAAGGTACTTTCAACTATAAAATGTGATGCGGGATGTTGTGAAATCAACCAGCTTGTTATCTGGTAACTATGGTAATCAATGGTAACTATGGTAATATGGGTATGTTGGAACTAATTACAAATTTGTTCCATTAACTTCAGATTAACTTGTAATTGAAGAAACTGCAGCTTGTTATATAAATAGTGGGTCAATTTTCGTGAAGACTGATAATAAATGATAGGAGTTAGGTTGTGGAGGAAGTGTGGATAACTAACTAACCACAAGTTCTTGATAGGCTCCGTCCCATTTACAATCTTGTAACAAATGTCTCCTTCGGCAATATACTCGAGTATGCGCCTACGAGATGAAGTGAGAGGTATACATACAGTGTTAAAATAACATATATAGGGTATTCAGTTAGTACATAATGGTTAGCTGATACGCAAAGATAATAATTAGTACCCCCATGGTAAAATCAGCCTTGTAAAAGAGCACTACCGAGACGAATGGACCAATGGATAGGATGCTAGAGAGACATTCAGGAGGCCGGGGTTCGATTTCTGCCACGGTCGACCATCCACATAGGGTTAATCATTGTGGTTTCCCTCCGTATAGTGAATTGAATGTAATACGTTAGGCCACGACCATTTCCTTCCCACTGTCCAAAAAACACCTAATAAAACAACATTTCATCTCATCTTTACATCATTTTATTCATCATTCATCCGGCGCCAATAGTTGAGTAGGCCGCAGTGGCAAAATTGTAATATCTTAGAGAGATATTCAAACAAAACGTAGAATAAAATAATTAAGGTAGAATATTTTCGACAGTTATTATGCATTTTTTATTTTTATATAAAAAAAATATGCGTACATACAATTGTTTCTGTGATATATTATTTAACACAATATTATTCCCCGCATAACAACGCGCATTTCAGTATACGATGTGGTTCGTATGCAATATATTATAAATGTTATAATGTATGGATTTAGTTTACCCAACTTATCGCATTACCCATATATGATTATACAGATAACAAGTATTTGCTGTTATAGTAACATTAGAAACGAAGCACTGATAAAACTTTAAAAAACATGTAAAAAAGTTGATTGATGTACAAACTTCGAAGAGTATACGTCAGTAAAATCATAAAATCAATGCATGCAATTATGAATACAGTGTAGGGCTACAGACATACTGCTATATTATAATCATACATTTAAATATCTAGACTATATGCTAGACGCAAAAGTTAGAGTGGCTGATGCCGGGATAGCTTGTGTCCACAAAATTAACATACATCGACCTAATATTACTAACCTAAATTAATTTAATCTAACCCAAAACTAATTGAATCCAATTCTAAACTCACGCTTCCACAACACAGTGTACCTTACTACAGATAAGGGTGTAATTCTCACTGTGATTTTTTACAATGCAGTGATTGAGCTATCCAACTATAAGATCGCCCTTGTGGTGCCCCGTTCAAACGATTCTAAACCTTCATTCCTTACCTTCAAAGGGAAAATATGGCTTTGCGTCAAGCTGAATAAATAAAGTGAAATCGAGAGAATAAAATGAAAATAAATAAAATAAAGAGATATGGGTGCAAATAGCTCTTTTTTTTTGCAACGAGATGTAAGTGAATGTTTTTATTCTTCACACTTTGCTAATCTAGCGTGCATTTACTTCGCTTTCCACACTTCCTTTATCTGTGTAGGCCTACTGTGGTTTCATTATCGTTATTAAACTAGTTTGTGGTAATATTTTCACGCGACGTATTTCATTAATAATTGTACCTAGTACATACGTAAGGCCCTACTGCCCTACATTTTATTCGTGTATTTTTATGAGGAAACGCGCCAATTTATTACTCGTGTTTACAGGTATATAAAATACGTACGATGAGACGGAATAATTAATCTTGGTGTAATGTGTCAAGTAATATATTTTTTAACTTGAATAATTAAAATGAATTTACGTAACACATTAATAATATATTTTGACCTGATAGATGTGCAATTAAGGCAATCTTGTTATCATGTTATCATTCACTTATATTTTATTCCGCAATAACCAACTTAGACCTAGACCACACCTAGACATATAACTTGGGCCTATTCTTGTTAGCGAAAAAGACGAAGGAGAGAATCGGCAGCACATTATATCATTCAAATTTCAAAATCCATATCTTCGAAATCAAATTTGTCCGACACTTCGTTTACTCGTCTTGTCATGGTCGGATGGTCCAATTTCATCCTTATTTCCCTTTAGTTCAATTAGGACATATTTTTATGCAGATTTCATTTAGAGCCGAAGTTTTATTTTGTAATCAGTGAGTTGATTGAGTTGTTCGGTCGGCCGCCGAGTGAACGTCACGAGCTAGGACGCCGCGTTTGAGGAATATACAGCACGGCACGAGAAAGGAGAGTATTAGATGAATACTAGGAATTTGAAAGTGAAAATAACGTGTGCGACGGTGAGACCTTGAGGGTGTAGGCCTACACAACATAAACCGGTATACTAATTATTATTAATTTTGTAAACACTAGTAATCGACTGGGCGATATATTGTAAATTGGTAGAGAAGTGAGTTGGTAACTGTAGAGACAAAGAGAGATATTCTATTGTTTAAAATTCTCGCAATATATAAAGTATAATTTTATAATTTGTTTACTGTATATTTTCTCTATTTTTAATTATATGGTTATTAGTTCCCCTCTTCCAAAACTATTTGGCGCCCATACCCTACATTTTATTTCATACTTATTATTGTCTTTACCAAATCCCACCCCGCTCCCCTGGCACACAGCAGCGGACGTCACAGTCTGACCAAATCTTAGAAAAACCATATCTTGGAAAAACCAAATCTTGGAAAAACCAAATCTTGGAAAACCCATGTCTCAGAAAACCCATTTGTCCGAAACTTTGAACATTTGATTTTTCGGAGATATGGGTTTTCTAAGATTAGTATGTAGCCAGCGAATCACCTGATTTTTTTTCTTTTGATAAAATCGAAAACTCGACACAAAGCTACTGTTTCCCTATATAGTAGCAAAGAATGAAAGTTTAGGATCGTTTGAATGGGGCAGCACAAGGGCGATCTTACCACCCCAAAATACCAAAATAAAATAAAATAAAATAAAATGAAAAATAATAATAAAATAATGATGGTAGCCATAAATTGGTGCAAAATGGTGCGGGATTCCAGCCCAGTTATTTTAATTGGGTCTAGTTAAAGTGAAGGGAACTGAAAACTAAACGAATAAACCTAAAAGCAGAGCCTAATCCAACGAAGACAACTGAACTAATTAAAGATTATAGTCCCATCATAAGGCTTTCTCAGTCATTAGTCATTATGTAATAATATCGAGGTTGCATGTACATGGTTTTCCCGTACACGGCATGATGCAAGTACGACCTTCGGTTTGGTCGATGTACATTGTATTGTACAAGAAGCGATTCACAAAGGAATTAGTAATAAATTCAGTTATCGTTAATTGTCGTCATTTTTTTAAGACTGAGGATTATTTGTCACCACTATCGTAATCTTAGTCACTCAAGGAATGATAATGTTTTTTTAAGATCATCAGATTGGAAATAGTGTTAACCGTGTTTTGATAGAATGCATATCTCTTTTTAACTAGTATATAAATAAACTGAATGGGAATTATTATTCATATCCGGTGGTTAATACGTCACAACTTGTTGATTCAAGCTCTGATTGAGGTAGACTAGGAGAACACAATATATGCAAGCGTTTTTGGATGAGCGATGTAGGTATGTTCATATATGATATGTAATGAGGATATTCACATATTAAGCGATTTAGCGATTTAATCAACTCGTTGTTATACTCCTGGGTACTAATTTAAATTTTTGTATTTTTGTTCATGTAAGTTTTTAATTAATGATTAGCTAAATTGACACATTTTTTTTTAAATGCAGTCTTAGTCATAGGCCTTTTTTAAATTAATTTATGCATTATTCATCGTTGTGTATTTAAAAATTCCAAGTCTTCCAATTATAGTTTCTTATTAATAATTATTACTGTATATAATGGCAGACAAATATGATTGCTGTATTCTAATTTATAGGGTTATTGTTCCGTGATTGTTCAACTTTCATTACTCTGTTATCACGTAACGATAATTAATGTTATATTGAGTAATGGAAAGCAATATAAAGCGGAGTTCCCCTTTTGGCCTTTAATTTAATCAAGAAGCTCATATCTGGTTACCGATGGTCTAATTTCACTTCCATTGAGGACACAAATTCTATTACAGGCTATTAGGATTAAAGGTAATATTTTTTTCAACTATGAAGAAGAAGACAAAAAATCAACGAACATGGAAAACTGATACTTCAGCGTTATTACTTCTTACTGGTTTCGGCAATTATAATAACATAAATCGACAATCCATTCTTCATTTATTAAGTAAAATAATTATATCAATTCCAACTGAAAAAATAGATATCTCATGAATTACGATCGTGAGCGTTTGAGGTTGGAAAACTTGGCGCCTAATTACGAAGATCTGGACTCTGATTGTGTATTGAGTTTGTGCATATACAGTATTGTACACCCTATGAGTAGGCCTAACATATGACACCCTCATTCGAAGAGTGATTTTGTTAAATATCATTTTGAATGAAAATCAAGATGATATGTAGGAAGGAAACTAATTACTTTATCGGATTTTCTGGAATGTTCGTAATATTCTCGAAAGAGTACCAAATTTTCTTTTTCTTGTGTGGGAGGGGGGGTGGGGGTATCCTCCTGCCCCACCCCACCTCATCACAGTACTCAAACAGTGTATATATATACATAGAGATACCTGCGTGAATACAGCTTTTAGTTTTAGTTATCATTTAGAGTGCGCCATTAGGTCTACTCATGATGATGATTATTGTTTGATAACGACTCCACCAACAGCTAGGTTATACGGGGGTACGAATGAGCTGGTGATTGTGAAACTATGGAGTGATGATAAGTGAAAGGACGTTCTCAAAAGCCCATGCCTTATGCGGGATTCGAACCCACGCCCAACGGTGACTTCAGTGTCTGAAGCGTGCCTCAGCTGACTGAGCCAACGAGGGCGGCAGGTCCCCTCATTAAACACAATAAATAAATGTAAAATTAAAAGAGCTTACTTTTTTCATTGATAACGACAGGTGCTAGTGGGTTTGACTCGAGTAGACTTATCATCACAAATAATCTACTTAAGCCTATGTTTACGTACAGTACGTACAGTATATATAGTACATAGAATTGCCTCAATCCTCAACTTTTACCTTTATATCGTGATATGGCCATGTTGATACAAATTTAAAAACTAACAATTGACACAATTATAATGGACATAACGTTATCTTTTGGTGACATACCGTTATCTTATCATGTGAATGGATTATATACATTTTTATATAAATTATATATAAATACAAAAAATGAAAAAATTATATATATATATATATATATATATATATATATATATATATATATATATATATATATATATATATATATATATATATATATATATATATATATATATATATATATATATATATATATATATATATATATTTATACATATATATTTAAATAAGTGGGTAGAAGGAGCAATTAAAATGAAAACTTCTATTAACTCGAAAAATTACGTTATAAAAAGTATATTTTTTATCTTTGAAGTGTACTGTAAGAACACACAGTTATAAAGTGACTCATTTTCTAACTTTGATTTTTTTAGTTTCAATAGTAATTCTTGCTATATATTTTATTATCTGTAAGTGGAAGATTTTCTATTTACATCAGGAGTACAGACCTGATTCATGATCGCACAAGTTTGGTTGTGAAGGAATTACGAAAATTACAGCGATGTTGAATACTACTTCGTATTAGGTACAATTTGTAGTCAATTTTGAAAAAAAAAAATGAATAAATAATTATTAAAATAAGAATAAAAGACTTTGACCAATCATAGACGAAAAATATACTGATGTCTAATTGAACAGGAATAAATCCTGGTCCCCACCTCTATTCCCCTCGTAGGCCTATACGTGTGCAATTAGTACCTATGCTTGCCACTGAAAGAACGACCCTAAACTAGATGTCTGTGAAGTCGTGGTAAGCAAACAATAGTCAATACCAGTTCACTATAGGAATGCAAGTATAATATAATTAAAAACTGTCGGACATTAGCCCCAATATTTTCAAATATTACCGTAGATAAAAAAAAGTCAAAACTTGGCTACAAAATTGCATGCTATATACCCTATACAATATTCATACAATTCATGCCATTTATAGGACTGAAGTGACGATTTTCGTTTATATATATATATATATAGTGATGACACCGGGTACCTGGAGACCGGTCCTGGACCGGTCTTTGAACTGCTCGGTCCCAATTGGCATAGCCGGTCTTTTTATGTTGTTACAATTATATGTTTTTTTTGTGATGTATGTCTTAATAACCCTATGCTGATATCTAAATCATAATTCATTATGTTATCTTAAACCTGTCTGTATCTTGCAGAGTTTATTATTTGTATCAATTCGTCCCATTATGCTTCACAGACATGCGTTATTGCAGGGTTTGTGATTTTGGTACTTTCACGTTTTTTTTGGGGGGACGTAAAGACCGGTCCTATACCCGGTCTTTACAAACGGGTACTCGGTCTCAAATCCCAGGACCGATGTCATCACTAATATATATATATATATATATATATCGTAGAAAAGTAGGTTGCAAACGTACGTGAGAACTTGATATACAAATGTGGTTATCATATGCACAATTATTGAATCAATAAAATACTACGAATATTATCTTACATATATCGATATTACGTTGAATGATAGATAGGCACCCATGATTTCATACTTGATTGTAGTTTTCCAGGAAGTAGTTACAAATATACTTGATCCAAGATAAAAACAGTTATCACACAGCACTTCAAATAGTTGTTTCATTTTTATTCCATTTATATTAATTGGGTTAATTACGCACTTACGACGCACTTTACTGATGGCCAAGATATATTGACGTTGGTGAATAATGAACGAGATGATTTGATGAAATGTTCAATAGTGGGAAGGAGTCGGTCGTGGCCTGTTGTTAAGGAACGATCCCGGTAAGATTACGAACGTCAGTGGGAAATCACGATAACCAATGTTAGGATGGTCGGCTATGGCTGAAATCGAATTACTTCACAACGGTTTAGCATACTGGGCCACCCATCTCCCTAAATAGTTAATTTAACAGTATAAAATTCAACAAAACAAATTATTAATTATTTAATTAAATATTGAAGGTATATTGTTATAAACTTGTAATTAAATCCACTATTTAATTATGTTTTCAGGAAGTGCGTTGAAATTTGATCCGACCTTCAATGGACCGCTAAGAAAACGGTCGTGCACAGATGTACTCTGTCTCCTGATATTCCTGGCGTTCCTAGTCTGCTGGGGGATAGTCGCTTTCTTTGGTAAATACTCACTACATAACATTTGATGTCAGATTAAATATTTTCAAATCAGTGGCTGGAGTAACAAATTGTAGAAATAATTGTGTGAAACTCAGGCTTGACTGGTTAAGTAAAAATATTTCATATTCATGTTCATTACATTTAATTTGTTAGTATTTTTAATCACTGTTTCTTAATTGTATTTATATATAAACCAATCAACTTATTTACATAATAAATAAACTGGGGGCACTATAATGAGATACTTCTGTGTACTGTATAGTGAAACAAAATATACAATAATGATTTTGAATTCCATTTGTCAGCATTGTTAACTCCTTAAAAAAGTTCCATCAACATCACCCAAATCCCACCAATTAAAGCTCCATTTTTAATAGTTAAAATTCTGCTCAGATGATATAGATTTAGGGATAAAACGTAAATTTTCACAACTCTCAAGGTTGTGAAATGTTTGTCGATTAATTTCATTCTTATCCAACTACTACAGTCAAGGGATGGAGTGTTGAAAGTACGTATTGTTCTGTTGTAGCATTTAAATATGGCGACCCAGCTAGATTACTCGTTCCTACGGACTCCGAAGGTTACCGATGCGGCATCGATGAAATTGTCAAGGATAAGTCAAACTTACTCTTCTTCGAATTGAACAGATGTGCGAATCCAGGTGTGATTGCAAATGGTTGCGACACACCACAGGTAAATTTAAAAAAATTGATTCATAAATGATTATAGTTTATTCAGTGATTTCTTATAACAGTCGTTTAATCTATCAAAGAAGAATAGATAGCATTATTCCTAGACGTGATTGATCAAATCATGAGATAATTTATGTAAGTGTATGGTAGACGAACTCGTCATTATATGTTTTATCATAGAATAATGATTACAAAAATTAATATTCCATGTCAAAATTTGTTTCAAAGTAGGGATAAAAGAAATCATCAACTTTAATAATGATTGAGAAGTATGTTTCAATTAATTTGAAGCACTGTCTGTGATCCTACATTTCAAAATAACTTGGGCCCTATTAATGTTTTTAAGCAAAAATTCCGGTCAACTACTTGATAGTCTAGGTAATTGAGAAAATGATAAGATTATTTTATTTAAATTATACAAGGAAATTGATTGGTAATTACTTATTAAATTAGTGGTATATGCTTGTAATACTCTATGCCATCTATGCTCATGTGGATCTATCTCTATGCATCGTGCCTGGATTGTTGTCCTGGTTCTCATTTATCTTCTCAGCCCCGGCTCACATAACCGAAGTGAAATTTTCCTGGATGGATGGGTTTTTCAGGGTCCAGATAAGCAACTTTTCAAGCCTTGGGGACAAATTTTTGATGCGTATAAAAAGTAACGTTCTGGTAAATTGAAGATATTATAAAACTGCTCGACAAAGAAGAATTTACCTAATTCAAGTTCTTGAATTCATGGTCCTTCCCTAAAACAAACGCGTATGCTGAAACCATGTAGGTCTACTATTTTAGTTTCCTCCCTGATGCTGGTTTTGATTTGACTTTAGGTATGCGTGGAGAAATGCCCCAACGAGAGCTTCCTTGCTGAGCAGTATCGTCTGAATACTGCCCTTCCGACTGAAGCACGCCGTTTGCTCATTTGCACTTACGACGTCAATAAAGCAACCATCCAAACCACTGAACAAATGTATAACCTCATTAAAGAAGACAAATGTGCCCCGTGGTATTTACCCAGCACACCGAGTAAGTAACCAAATTCAGTTTTCCTGAATTAATTGACGAGTCAAGTGTTCTAATTGATGATATCCAATTGGTTGCAATTGGTCTTACTAATCTGTAGACGAACGAAAATGAGTAGGCGTCATTTGAAGTTGCTTAGAATTTCCATGGACTTATAATACTGCGTTAGTATTATATAACTAATGTTAGTATAGTGTTACTAACGTATTATGTATAGAAACACAGTATTATAAGTTTCATCGTTAGTATGTTCGTATTATATATACTAACGCAGCGCAGTATTATAAGTCCATGGAATATCATCACATGCCCATTTTTATTTTCAGTACAGTAGGCCTAATTCTGTTTTATTATTGATAAACTACCAGTGAAATGTTCACAAACTAAAAACCTACAAGAGAAACGGCATTGTTGAAAGTGTCAAGACGTTTGAAAACTGATGGACGGTTTTACTTTTTATCTTTTAAAATGAGTATGCAGAAGTCAATTTAGAGCAATTTTTGATACAATTTTAGAGATAATTCAAATAGCAGTATAGAACCGAATAATAATATAAGATTTTACGTAGCATAAACTTTGTGCATATGACTTTTGGATTTGTTATGCTAATTGTGATTGTGGAAAAAGTGTAAAATTGTTTCTATTGTAACTGAAAATGCTTGACTGGAGAATAATTTGGGGGTTTGAGAAATCTACGGGTACGAAATCTATGTTCTTATACGCACATTGAATTTCATACCTAGTCATATTATAAACTTGGCTAGATTTATTCAATTTCTTAAAAATCTGATCTTTCAATAAATTGGCTTCTGTTTCTTCTTCCTCTTTTATTTATTATTTTTGATTATGTTGAAAACAAGAACACGTGCCTTGATTTACAAAAATATTACAAATGTTTGCCTAGTTCAAGGAAGATGTGTTCCCATCAAGGATAATTCTGCTGGAACAGTTATCCTCGCCACGCTTTCCGAACTATCCAACCTGGCTAAATCCTTTATTAGTAGCATCACGAATAACCAGCGGACTCGAGAGGTACCAGCACTAAGCCTACCGCCAGCACCTAATGGGTCGAGACCCGCACAAGTAGAGAGTAGTTATCGTGCACTGTTTGCTCACAATAATGTGCGTAGTACGGTAGTATTCAAACATATATTATCGCTATGTAACACTCGCTAAGCCACTGCTTAATAACATTTCTTATACTGTAATTACTCTTGCCACTAGCTTATAGCACGCTAGCCTATTTCTTTTAATTAATTTACGAGGAAAACGGTTAATTTGGTTCACTTGCAGAGAGAGAGAACTTGACCTGTTTTAATTTCGGACTGATAAATATTTTTATATTATTCCTGCTGGGATATAGCAAAATTAGTTGAAATACCACACAGGATTTACAAATACAATTTTTGAAATACTTGGATATGTATTTAATTTAAACAGAACATTTCAATGTAAAAAGAACTTGCATCATCTTCAAATGTCGCTGTTTAAATAACATGAATATGTATTGAGTATTTCCACATTGTCAAATTATAAAATATGTACGCAAAATGATAGTTTTCGATTTAATACCACACTGAATTATAATTTGGTTTACTTCTTCTTGACGCAAGTGTCGATCAATTTTGGCTGCACTGAATACTGATTGAAGGGTTGCAGCATGATTAGTTTTATCATTGAATTGGTTTAAAGTAGTTACTGGACCTGCACTATAAGTTCTTTTGGTTTTGTTTCATTCGTGACAAAAACAGAGAATAGTCATTTTTAGAAATTCTTATTTCTATGTGTAAAGTAATGTAGTTACGAGAGTGATGATACTATGATGCACCCATAAATGTGTTGCATGTCTACGTGGCACGTTTTACGAATTGAACCATGATTTAAGAATACGGTAGGCCTGCCCAAAAATGTTTATTGCAACCTTCCGTCGAAACACGATCACCTTCAAATCAACTCTCCAAATTTCTTAATCAAGGTTTTACAATCTTATGAATCTAAATTGAATAAATAAAACTTATACTTATATTCTATTCAAAAGCTTTGAAATTGAAATATCAATGACTTGTTATTAATTATTAATTACCGGTATACTAAAGCCCCACACACGACCAGATTAAATTTGTAGTGTAAACACTATATAAAAGCTAAATTGGAAAACATACGTTGTGATGCATACTATCATTCTTCCAATTTAAATAATATTATTCAAGTAATTCTGACCAAAATAACAGCATGGTTTAGGGTTGGGTATAAAAGTAAATAGCATGATAATTTAGTTTTATACACAGATTTATGCTCTATCAAGCACTTTTATCTACGACTACGTTGATGAATGCCATGGTCTGCGAAAGCTTTACCAACAGAATAATGAATGAATTATAACTTTTTTCATGTATTAGACCTGCACATAGTATATTGTTATAGTAGATTATCTCCTCTTTGCTTCCACTAGCTATCCATCATCTCCTTCAATCCCTTGTTCTATCTGTTGTAAGGCCCTTCAGCACAGCAAACTGGTATTTTAGGGGAACTGTTTTTCATGACACTATGATAGTTTAAGAACAAATCTGGCTGATTTTTGGTATCAATTTCAGTTTTCTTCCACTATTAGTCGATTTCATAACTACCAGCGCACTCTATGTATATGAACTACAGCAATTGTGTATTGCTATTTAGCTCGGGACGATTCGTCTGCTTATGTTTGCCAATGCCGTGTACTCGGCGAGTACCGCGATTGCGCTTGGAACTATTACTTCAACAGATATAGCCAGCTGATCTCTTCTTTTTTAAATACTCAACTTCATTTATGGTATTCATTACCATTTAGTCTGTCGTAAGCCTACCAAACAACTGAGTTTATACAAGAGTGAACTGGAATACTTCTCTGAACTTTTCAAGTTTGTTTATGTCAACCAAATTATATGAACACTGTATGCATGTTAGTGAAATCTATTATGGGTATCACAGGCTCTGGGTATCTAGATATTGATAGCTTCGATACACTATCAAACTCTTTATAATTATTCTAAATTAACCATCATAGTTGAGCTTACATATTTGACAAGCTATTTTACTATTACAGCGTAATCAATTACACGTCTTCTTTCGCTGTATATGCACACACACTATACGCTGATAGCTTTATAATGGAATGTAGTGTACATAAAACACTATGTTCTTGTATGATCAAACAAGATTTTATAATTTCGAGTTTTATTCTTTCTTAAATATGGACGAATCAATTAATCTAAAAATCTGTTAGTTATAAACTGCATCCAATGTTTTTGAATATAAAAAAAAATCAAAATAATTTTTGTCACGTGATCGAGTTCAAATAGCGTGGTTTTAAAAATGCCAATCTCATTTTTCTCAAAAACTATAACTCTAATTTTATATACTGAATCTAATAATTTAATAAATCTGAATCTAATATCATATAAATACCCATTTTCAGACTAAAGGGTTGCCACAAAACTAATATAAATACCCATTTTAGATTAACGGGAGTCTTTGGTTCGCACAACCTAATAACCACACTAACGGTATTTTCTGACACTGCATGCAAATCTCTTTTGACACCCGGTCGTGGCTTTTTGCTTCTGCCTATTTTAGTTTCTGGTCGCTGCGTTCCGTTGCCGGAATTAGTGGTTCACAACGGCGAAACTATTACTATTAATGGCATTGAATTACCTGGAGTAAATTATTCGTCGATATTGGAATCTACCGACGTAGTCGCTTCTATAGCGTCTGCCAAAGAGGTACGTTAGCTTGAATAGCTGGTGTTGTCGATGACATTCTTCACCTTGTGACGTATTGTGTTTGTTTGTAGATGAATGAAATACTTTATTGAAAAATGATCTAATACAAAAATTTGAATTTAGATCAGGCTAGTGCCCTGCATGGTAGTACTGTATCATGTGGAGATACCTCACGTGCATGTTGATAATATTGCATGCCAAGTAGAAGAAAAGTAACAAGCTACTGTAAATAATATTTGTATAGCTTGCACGCAACACATTACTGTAGAATGGCTGCTATCTCTTTATCTGCTTGAAACTAATTTTATAATACATACTGAACATTGGTACCAATAAATTTGTAGTATTGATGCATGATTTTAGTTGTACGTAATTTTTAATTTATATATTATAATTACTGTAGCTCTAGGTTGTTTCAATCACCCAACGACGTGATTATGTTACGTATGTATGTGTATGTTCGCTAGCCTGTAAACTGGGATCACGTAACTGCTTGCCAAAAAAATTGATGCCCGTACTACAGATACAAATATGCATTTCTCTAGCAGATTCTATAATAAGTTCTGATAATAATGTAAATAACTTATGAATTTACTAAGATCCAGAATTCTAATAATAAGTAAATTTGCCAATTAGTTATTTATTGCATTTGTAAGTCAAGAAAATAGAGTTGGTACCCCAAGAAAGATAGTCATCTACTAACTAAATAATTGTAGAAACTCCGTAAACTGTAGAAACTAACTGCAGTTTTGAACGGTCAACACTTTTGCAAGGTGTTGTTGCGTTTCTAATCGTAAATCTCGTACCGAAAATTCATGGATCCTCTAAATACCATAGCTATACAAGTATAATCACAATATCTGCTTTTTGTGTTGGTAGACGACCTTGATCTTTCTTGCGTGGGTAATCAAGTTTATGCACATATTTTTCTTGAAATAGTCTGTCTATTATAATTCTGGCCCATACAAATATAAAAATTCTGCTATGCCTGTTTTGGTTTTGCACTAATAATTGCACAGTATTTAGTTTGATTTATTTGTTTTCACAATATCACATATAGCATTATGCAATCTGTTTGGATTCTTAACCACTAGCGCTCGGGCCGTACTAACGTTATTCGTGTTTCAGATAGGTCAGATGATGGTGGACGATCTGTCCAAGAGCTGGGGATGGATTGTAGGCATGCTAGTGTTGGCGATGGTGTGCTGTATGATATTTATCGTACTCATGCGATGGTTTGCAGGCGTCATGGTGTGGATATCGCTAATAGCAGTTCACATTCTACTCGCGTATAGTAAGTTGACAAACGAAAGAAAACATATAGGCTCAGCTATCGAACTGTGATCAAATGGTTTTGTCCAATGAAAATGGAAAACATTTGAATTGGTGTGAACGGTTTTGTAATTAAATCAATACCTTCGTAATGACTGATTGATTTCATAAAATTAGTTGGATCTTCATCGGTAAGGTAGAAAACGCAGAAAATCTTGAACAATATTCTAAAATTTTATATAATTTATGAAAATTCAACTTGATTTTTTTGCACATACTAAGAGTAGGCCTATGAATAATTCAAATAAATTTATATAATCCATCTGACTTTAAAATCCAAGATTTTTTCCTTGAACACAACTGTTTAAATTACCATAAATTTGTACTAATTTGTATAGTATTCACAGTTTGTTAAATACCGGAAGTCACATTAAAAATTAATTATTTTTTGGGGTTGGTAAGATAGCCTCGTGGCCCGTATCATTGACTTCAACAAATGATTTTAGCTGTAATTGGGAAGCAAGTACTTAGTATCACAGGTTTGATATTGATAAAAAATAAAATAAAATGCATATTCCAATGTTTCATTGGAATATTCAAACATAGGCCTACACACTTGTAAATGGTAACTAAATTATTTCAACATTTAATTTCATCATTAAATTGATATTACCAACTCTTACAACAATGTATTTAGTATTTACATTGTTTCAGGTATTTACGCATGCTGGGCTAAATACTCTGAGCTCAAGAACCAACCCGCTCCACCCACAAGTGGCGGTAGTCTGGAGGACCAAGCGAAAGCATTACTGGCAATGAAGGGCACATGGCTTGCATTTCTCATTATCGCAAGCATATTGTTAGCCATCGTCTTTCTAATGACAATATTCTTACGTAGTCGTATTCGAATAGCCATTGCACTGATTGGAGAAGCCAGCAAGTAAGTACAAAAAGCTGAGAGATTCAACTGTCGATTTTTGTTGATAGCACCGATCTTTTAATTGACAAGCGATTTTATTGCTGAATACACAAAAGTAGAAATATTGGTATACGACACTTGTAACGAAGAAGGCATAGGTTCGATCCCTACTTTTGACATACTTGTGATTGTGGCTTCGGTAACACAAGACTTGACCATCACATATTCGTAATTCTTACAATCTCATCAATGATAATAACGACACCAATCCCACCCTCTAATTCATCGATGCGAATAAAACTAGAAGTATATTAATTGAAGTGCATCAATCAACCCATTGCTAAGACATATACAGTATTATAAATAATAAAATACCAGAATTGAAGGCCTAAAACTGGAGTTCCAAAATGCAGTATTTGCTTAGCGAATTTGCAAAGCGAATATTTAGCCGCCACGTTGGGAAAATTACCAATCAGTGACGAATGCGGAACGGTTTCGAGCTCGGCCCAACATGATCGCTAAGCGAAAGCGAAACACTACCGCGTATATGAAGTACAGCTCTAGGCTAATATTGCCTTACAAGCTATAAAAAAAGCAATCAAGAATGCATTACCGGTATTGTGAAATTCATTTAAAATTGAAATTCACAGCGATAGCAAATAACATTCATTTTTCTTTCCTAGGGCTGTAGGTAGCGTGAAGTCCACCTTAGTGTTCCCACTGGTGCCGTGGGCTCTCCAGTGTTTGGTGATAGCCTGGACAGTGTGTCTTATTCTTTACCTGGCGGGTTCCGGTAAGGAGGTATTCAAAGTGACGGGAGTCGGCGTAAACAGCACGTGCTCTTGCCTCGGTCAGATATATTCGGTAAGAAATTCGTGACACTACAGTATACATGTTGAAGTCATGAAATGAATCCATTTTGTATGACTATTTCCTAATGACATTTACGACAAGCAAAATTTTGACCAATCAGAAGTCGTTACTACTGTACCAGAGTGACTCCGTTTACGTGGTATTTTGGATTTTGGGTATTTTATTTTTCTATAAGAGTCAAATCAGACACTCTCAAGAAACGGTTGTCAAAATGGCTTTCGACAGTTGTTGCCACTGCCACTGAAACTCGAACCATTCAAGGCAAAATAATGATGTAGGGTGGTGCTGAACTAGATCTTTTGGTGAACTATTGGCAAACCTACAGTTGAAATAAGAGGCTATTGTTACTATGTCACTATTACACAATTACTATGCATGAACATGTGAAACATGAGTGTCAACAACATTGCACACTTACGTAATATTACTCCAACAAATAGCCAATCTGTCATGTCAAATGATTCCACACTACTCAGTTAAAAAGAAAAATGCAGTAATAATAAGCTATAAAATTAGGTCTGCTGATTACGAGTGCCATGTGACCCGGCGGGGTCAACCCGGCCATCTGTTATATCCACGACAGTGCAGGTGGGCGGCGTTTTCTGCTACGCCTGTGTGAACTTTGGCGACGTCACATCAACCACTTGTCACACCAGTGACAGTGTGCGCGCGCCAGCGTTAGGAGTTGACAGGCAGACTCATAGAACTGGGTGATTCTATGTTTTTTTTTCATATTGGGTTTAACCACGCACTGTTATGATAGCGCAGATCTAATGGCATTGACTGGATGGTTAATGAGATGATGGGATGATGAGATGAAGGTTTCTTGGGTAATGTGAAGGATATTGTGAAGTAAGCGGTCGTGGCCTATATTGTGGGAACCATCCAGGCATTAACCGAGACTACAGTTGGAAACCACGAAAAACCCCTGTGAAGATGGACGGTGGCGGGGATCAAACAGGGTCCAAAAACCCCTCAACCGCATTGCTACATGCTACATGGAGCAACCACTACACTATATGTGCCAGTGATTCTATGTATAATGACCAATTCATATTTCATTTCTGAACCTGGCTTGACCTGTGGCATTATCCTGTTCTAGGATGGATCTGTTTGCGACCTGGCCCAGTTCAATGCGAGCTGCAAACAGGCTTTGAGTGGTTGCGTGAATGCCGACTGCCGTTTCTACCGATTTGTGACGGAAAGTTACGTCGACTACCTTCACGCCATTAATATATTCGGTTTCTTCTGGGCTTTGTTCTTCGTATCGGCACTCGGGGAAATGGCCCTCGCTTCCACCTTCGCTACGTGGTACTGGACTTATAATAAAGACGACGTGCCTTTCTTCACGCTCACAGAAAGTGTCGGAAGAACTTTCAGGTATGTTCAACGGGGACTTTTCCAACCCAATAAATTAAGCATACATCTACAATTTTCACAACTTACAGATTTAAAATGAAAAATGGTATTTTTCGAATGCTAATCGAAAGCTAATCAACGGTTACCCCGAATAAAATTGTGCACCATGCATGTATATTGGCGACAATGATAAACATTGCATGTCAATAGGTAGGTTATCTAGATGAACAATCGAGTATCAAAATGAATAATAGATGCATAATAGACCAATTGAAAAATTGTCATAACATTATGATAAATACAGGCAAATACAGACCTTAAACGGAAAAATTAAACGAGTTAAATTAACTCGTATGATTTTCTCCTGCGAACTTGAACTTTCATAGAATACTTGTAGAAAATAACTTAACCGGACCTACATGATTTCCTGCATCAATTCCTATGATTTTAATTGCAGATACAACTTGGGCACAGTAGCGTTCGGCTCTCTGATCCTGGCGATATGTCGGATGATACGAGTGATTTTAGAGTTTGTCTCCAATCAGTTGTCAAAATACGACAACATGTTTGTCAAGTGCCTAATGTGCTGCTGCAAGTGCTTCTTCTGGTGTTTGGAGAACTTCATCAAGTTCATCAATCGCAACGCTTACATCATGTGCGCGGTGCACGGAAAAAACTTCTGCACTTCCGCCAAAGATGCGTTCAATCTGCTCATGAGGAATGTCGTCCGAGTGTTTGTGCTCGATAAGGTAATTGTTGACAACAAAATTGAACATTGCAATGTGGTCAATTGATATCGATATATTTGGCCTCGACTATATTCTATATTAGTGATCTTGAATCTTTCATTTTCTAGTAATACTCCATTTTTTTTGTCATGGTGCTTTACAACTCCACCAACAGCTAGGTTATACGGGGGTACGAATGAGCGGGTGATAATGAAACGATGAAGTGATGATACGTGAAAGGATGTTTACAAAAACCCATGCCTTACACGGGACTCGAACCCACACCTAAAGCAGTTTCTACCGCTAGCGATAGTTGACTCAGCCACCGGGGCGGCCTAATACTCAAGTATTCGTATACAAATACAAGGGGAAATGAAGAAATTTATTTTTATAACAATAGGCCTGCAATTTACCGAAGGCGATAGATTTTGAAAAAGAGGGATAGGGACAATTCGTAAAAGATCCATATTTATAGAAAGCAAAGTAGATCTCAATAGATTCGTCTCGATAGTAAAACATCAAACTTTTAGGTCACCGACTTCCTGTTACTGCTCGGCAAGCTGACGATTACGACTGGCATCTGCGCGCTTGCGTTCTTCGTATTCGACAAACAGGTCGAGATACCAGTCGACGGCATCGACGTACCAACGCTCAACTATTCCCTGATGCCCGTGTTCGTCGTCGCGTTCGGGACGTACTTCATCGCAACTATATTCTTCGGGGTTTACGCGATGGCCGTAGACACACTGTTCCTATGTTTCCGTAAGTATTTCACTTGTCATCTGTAAAATGTTCTTGATCTTCTTGCATGTTAGTACCTTGACTAGTGTCACAGTAGTCCTGACCAAAAATGTTGAAACCTTGCAATATAGATATAGAACGGTGATTTTTTCATTTTTATTTGTATTCGGTTAACAATGCACGGTAATAATACCCAAGATATATTGGTGTCCGATGAACGATTAATGAGATGATGGAACGAAGAGATGAAGGTTCTCAAGAAATGGGAAGTAGACTGGGAAGGAACGGATCGTAACCTATATTTTAGACAACATCCCAGTCTTTGCCCAGGCCACAGAGGGAAACATCGAAAAACCTATGTGACGATGAGCGGTGGCGGGGATCGAACCGAGGCCTGATTTGTCCTCCCAGATCACATGGAGCAAGCGCGTTAGCACTGAGCTAACTGTGCCGGGAACGCGGTGATTCTACCAGGACTAAACTTCACATATCTATATAGTTATCTATTATATAAAGTTATCTATTATAACTTTTTGTTTTTTTTCATCAACATTGAAAACTTGATACAAAATCAATCCCGTTTCCCATTAGTCCTGTACGACATTGCTTTTTTAATTAATAAAATATAATTCTCCAAATACCAGTTACTAACAAAGAAGGCATATTCTAGCTCTCAATGTGCAACTTACAATAAATGAAAAAGTAATAGGACCGTTGGTTTTCAAAGATCTATAAAATACTGGTGAGATTATTCACATCTGATCTGTCTGATGGTGTCCAATCCCATCTCAATGTCATCACAATTCACAAATCTTACACGTATGTTTTCATTTGTTTTTAGTGGAAGATAGCGAAAGAAATGACGGATCCATCGAGAAGCCATACTTCATGTCCAAGACACTGAGAAAGATTCTTGACAAGAAAAACAAGAAAGCAAAGTGATTTTCTAACTAGCTTTACAAATGTACCTCGATTAGTTCTATCACTGAACACTTTTTGTTGTATGTGTTTGAATGAAGAATTGTTTTACTATATTTATTTTATGGTAAGCGTTAAAAATCCTACCTTAAATTACGGAATTGCCATATATTTTATATTTACTTATCGTTATTACTTATGAGCTAGTAGTTAATAGCGTATCACCAGGTCACGTTGAATACAAGGAAATATAAGGCAGACAAAGACCACTTACAAGTATTGCGCAGTTATTTACATGTAGCTCAGTTAATATATCGAGTTAGTCATTTTGTATTTTTATGTAAACATTTTGTTACGTACAGACGGCGGCCACCGTAGGTGAAAGTGGACAGTTAGTATTTGGCCTAATTATTATTAAGATAAAAGCCTTGATAATGAATTACACTACTGCATATTTAATAGATAGTGAGTACACTTACAGTATACGAATAAGACTGATAGCCTCCAAAGACGTTACTATAAAGCATTTCGTAGACGAAAACTATACGCGATTTGTATCTACTTGAAGTGTAATTATGAAATATGTAATAGTAAATAATTGTATTGTAATATTATGTTTTAAGCTGATTCAAAGGCAATACGCTTTGAAACGTGTGCCTTCTCAATGAATGCCATTAAATGATCGGTTCATTTGGAACCATCTAGTCAATTTGCTTCAATTCATTTTGCTCAAAATAGGTATCTATTCAAGATATACTTCCATTAAATCTCAGCAAAACAATAATTGATCAGACAATAAAACAAGCTAGGCCCACAACTGTGTTGCAATGTGAATTTGTATTTTAAAATGTCGTGCTTATATAATTATTGTAACTACAGTACTGTAATGTTATACCCAGAATTTTGGGAAATAAATCAATGAATCAACTAGGCCTACTCGAAATGTTAAACCTATAAAGCAATAAACCTATAACCCTATGAAGCCCTAATAAACCATATAATAAACCTATAAAGCAGTTCCAATTTGTTCTTGTCTTTCGACACCAAATCAGTATGATTTCTGTTTCCACTTCGCTGTACCGTAACATTTTCGTGACGTCACGGCCTTTATTACCTTTAAATCCACTTGCTTCTTTGAATTTGAAGAATATGACTATCGAAACGCAAGTTGACGCACTTTTTCACAAGACAAACGGAAGCTTGAATGGAGGAAACCCAATTGCAGAGAGTGGCAAAACACGACTTTCGGTAAAATCGTAAAATCAGCCGTTAGATTTTGAGGTAGATGCAATAATCACGACACCAACACCGAACGGTGTCTGACATGTTATTTAGGTGAATACTGGCTTGTGGATCAGTAGGGAAAATCATATTGAGGACAAGAAAAAATCAGAACTGGAAACTCTGATTTACTGCAGGCCTATACAACCCTATCTATAACTCTTACCACATAAACCATACTTAGCGATCCGATATCTTAAGACTTTCTGGACATTCTTTTCATTTATTTCTAATTTTTTAATAAGGCTAATGCTATTTATTCCCAATTAAGAAGAGGCTATAGTAAAACAGGAGTGTAATTTGTTATCGATTATGAGTGGTAATGTTGAGACGATATTGTTTCAAGAGGAGTGAAAAAAAATGAGATAATTAAACTTTAGGATGACAAGGAGAGATGTATTGAAATGGAAACCTACATGTATCAAAAATACGGTGAAGTTGGTTATAAATTTACATTATTTTATTCATAGTAAATTTAATGTTTATATTATGCCTATTCACTACATTTCAAGTTAACAAATGGTAACATTAATCAATTGTTGGTATTCATTCATTTCTCATTTGATATCACTACTTTTGATACAAATAGGCTTAATATAAACAATACAATTTTGCTTACCGTACTTTGACATTCAATTAACAATATATCTTTCATTTCTATGTATAATTTGAATTTATATTACATATACATAATATACTTATTCGATTATAGCGATTCAACGCGAACCTATCCAACGATTAGGCTATATGGATCATAAAAAATTATATAATTATCATACTTCAGTTTGCAACTACAAAAAAGTCTACATTGGTCAGAGCTTTGTTTAAGCAGTTGAACACTAGCCGCGAGTTCACATTATGGACTTACCTACCGTGGTAATTTATGTTTCAACTTCTGCTCTAGTTCCTCTAACTACGTTTACATCAAGAAACTGTTACCTACTCTCGAGTAGTACAGTAGAGTAGTGTATTAGAATGCAGGAGTCTACGGTAACAGCTACTAGGGTAGATGATTAGGCCAGTGCCACACAAATGTTCGACGATCAGTATCACGTCCACGACCGTAAGAATGTGCACAATGTAAACGGGGTCTACGAAGATTGATAATCCCGTTTTAGTTACGTATTCGAGGAATTTGAGGAATTCTGTGATATACTTCACAAGACACTAGAACTGCGGGAAACAAAGACAGCTTTTCTTAAAAAACATTGAGGGTACGGTACGTGAAACGACGGAACTAGTTTTATGCTAGGCTTACCGTTATTTCTTCTCTAACTGAAGCACTCGGGCGATGATGGTTATTGGCGGCGGCATATTATTGAACATTGACTTGCAAGGATAGGCGGGGGATCATAACGAGTTACGACTCCGGTCAATCATTCTACAACAAAGACTTCATTGTCACAAACTGTACCGAGCAAAGATTCAATTTACTGTACTATACAGTAGCAAGCCAATAATATACTACGATAAGACAGGATAAGTATAGCAGAACCTCTTTAACAGTAAGTTTCTCTTTTGTACATTTTTCACCTTGTTAAGTTTAATTTTTTTATTTCATATATATGTCTATATCTACACGTTGAACAGTTTCTTCAAAGTTTTCACTTTGGTAAGTTTTTTGTCTGGTCCCCTGATAAACGTACTTAAGAGGTTCCAGTGTAGCTTGCTGTTTTCTGTCTCTCTTTATGCCTCCCTGATCAACCATTTTTATGTCTTGGGCTATTTATCTATCTCATATTACTGATAGATTCATCTCTATTTATCTTTATCAAACATGATAGACCTGCATGGTATTTTGGAGCTGAATTTAGACATGTACATTTTTTTAAATTTTCCCTTGTATTTCTTACCTTTGTCCTTCAATGAATAATACAAAATAACAGTAGGGTAATTATTTACCATGAAATCTTATCCACAAGAAAATAACAAAAAAGTCCGTAAAGTAAAATGCGTGAAAATTCACCAAAAAGGCGAAAGAACTCCGCAAATGCTATTTCACCAATGAACACGATTTTCGTAAAAATAGTCAACACCAATTCACCCCTTTTAGCTATTTAAAAACGTAAATTGGGTTTGCCTCTGCCGATTAGCTACAACGAGAATAGAATCTTACAAAGTATCTTACTTGATAGTTCGGTCCTATGGCGTCGAGCGGTTGTTAGCTGTGGATGGGCGACGTAAGACGCGGGGGCGTCGCGATGTTACGTGCCGCGCGGACTTGTTGCTCCCGCCGGCAATCTTCGACTTGTTTCTCTAGCTGTTCCTTCAGGACTAAGAGTTCTCTCGTGCGTTGGTATATAGGGTCCTGTAACAAAAACAGGAACATGACTCATCACTTTTGCGACTGATAATCGATGCTCCAAAAAGAAACATCTATTTCTAAATTAGAGAACTAACACGTGTCACTTGGAAGAACATATCACATCCACTTGGAGTCAAAATCATAAGATTTTAAAAACAATGCGTACTCAACGAAAGATCTTATTTTTAAAAAGAGACTATGTTGCTAAATGTTTAGTCTAACCTTTTAATCTAAGAAAAATCCACAATAAAAAGACAGCAGAAAGATGGGAAACTAATAGGCATATAGATTTAGCGCTAATATGCATTTAGCATCATAGACTACATATTTTCAAATATGATATAGGCCTAGGCCGATCTATTTATGAATCGGATTATCCATTTTTAAGAAATTGAAACGAGTAATTTAAAAAAAAATCTATTAGAAATTCGTACAAATTCAGTGTTTATTTAGTAGTAAATAGGTACTCTAGTTACCTGCGGCCTCATGCTTGGATTCCACCTGCAGTAGTGACCTTTCCACAGAGTGATGTGCCGCATGCTGGCAATCGGCACAAGAACGTGCTGCTGATGCGCCGGCGCCCAGTACAACGGGTTGCGGTACACGTCCAAGTGTGCGTTTGTGAACGACCAGAGGGACACCGTTCGCTGTTTCAGTGACTCACTTGCGCGTTCACGATCGCTGCCCATTCAAATACAATACACGTTTGGTAACTAGGAATGAAAAATCCTTAGTAACAGCTCACATTTTCTAAGCAATCCCCGACAAGAACGGAAAACAGCAGGCTATTTTTTTTGTATTATTTAGATTTTTTTTTTGGGGGGGGGGGGGGGGGGGGGAGGGAGGGGGTGGTAAGAAATCCCCCTGTGGTGCCTCGTTCAAACAATCTCATCAGTCATCCATAGCCTTGATTGGGGAACAATGATTTTGTATCGAAGTTATTAAAAATGTAAAAATTAATATCATCGAAACTTGATACAAAATCATTGGTCCCCAATTCAGGTGATGATACTGATTATTGTTTGGTCAACGACCCCACCAACAGCTAGGTTATACGGAGGTACGAATGAGCAGGTGATTGTGAAATTATGAAGCGGTGATAAGTGAAAGGACGTTTAAAAAAACTCATTCCTCATGGGGACCCGAACCCACGCCCAACGGTGACTTCAGTTTCTGAAGCGGAGCCTCAACTGACTGAACTACAGAGGGCAGCCGCCAATTAAGGCTATGGATGAAATTAGGATCATTTAGACAGGGCAATATTACCACCCAACAATAAAATTTATTATAACAGGCTATTATAAGAAATATATTTTAAAACCAGGTATTAGATTTATTCCTTACTTCAACTATTATTTGGCTCATTTAATACTACAAATCTGTTCCTAGCTAGACTGTGGATGCAATAAGAGAGAAGGTTTCAGCCATGGTCTGAATAAAGGCGGCAATGTAAACTTACGTATTGAAGAGGAAAGTACCGAAACGGCACGAGTAGAGATGATCGAGTATCGTGATCAAGAAGTGATCGTTGAACTCAAACGCGTTTGGAAACTGTGTAGATATCTGCCAGACGCAGTCGACGAACTGGAGAAATACCGGCGACCGATCAGCGTCAGAGTGGTGGTCATCACCGTGGCCGATGCGCTGGAACATGGTCACATCAATAAACTATTTATCGATTGTAATTTCAAGTTACGTAAAACTTGATTTCTACCACAAAACAAACCACTAGGCTATATATTTTCTCTATGCCTCATTTTTTTAAAAATTATTACAAGGACCAATTAAATTCATGATGCAAAAGTATGGTTAGAATGTACAACAGAGTGTATCCAGTTGATGCATTAAAATGATTCATTAAATCTTGAAAGGGAAACTCCACAATAAGTCGGTTGGGTGACTTTTAAAAAGTGAAAATGCATAGTCAACTGGAAAATTTCAAGAAGTTGAAGAACCCAGTTATATTGCTGTTGGAGTAATAATATAAAAAGTGAGATGAAAACTACCTTAAATTTGTCTAAAGCTATAATTAATAAGAGAGGCTTACTGAAGCTACAACGTTCTTATACGCATTCTGGTATCTCATTGAACGCTTAGTTTACTGGATACTGAAAGTTGTTTTCTGAGGGTCACCACTCTGAGCTTATCATCAACGAAACTTTCTAGTTTACTGCCATTCATAAATTCGTTATGCTTCCCAATACCAGTAATCTTTTCAATATTATTTACCTGTTGAAATTTGTGCCCGAAACTAAGCCACTCCTTCTCAATGAGTACTTCGAACCCTTTGATGGTACGATAATACGGATCGAGCATGAGCATTGCCAGCGCCGTCAGCTGTGCCGTCCGATCCCACCCGTCAGAGCAGTGCACCAGCACGGACGTCTTGTGGTTCTCGACCTTGTCCACGATGCGGACGGCGCCCGCCAAGATGCACTTGATATGTTTCAGCCAGAACGTCGACTCGATCCCGGACAGCCAGCGTGACTCCTCGATGTTTGGAAAGCACAACTCTGAAAAAAATTTAGTTGAATCGACTAGCGGAAAAAGGTAAAGTGTGTAAATTGCTCGATGAATGACCACGTTATATATTCTTTTTTGTTAAGTGCTAATCTAATTGATTGAAAATATCGTAATGGGGTGATTAAGCCATTCAAACCAAAACCATAATCCCAAGTAAAATAATTATAAAAATAATGGAAATAATGGAAAATAATGGCATTTAAATTTTCTCCACTAAAACGTTGAGTGATTAGAAACTGAAATAATACCATCATCAATTCTTGTCCATAAATACACCAATGTCAATCACACAAAAGAGGTTCATTCTTGTCAATTGTTTGTACTATAGAACAACAGAACGACAGATATTGTAACAGTGTACGGGATAAATTATTAATCAAGTTACATACCTTTTAACTTTCGAAGAGATTCTCGCATCACGTGAATATTGTGTATGTCCAAGAATACCAACTCGGCATTCTGATACGATTCTTCGGATTCGTAACCGCCGCCCTTAGCTTTGTTAGCTATCGCGTTGGCACTATAAAATACGAATTAAAATATGTGCACAGTCAAATCCTCTCCGAACAAATCTATGGTAAGATCAACTTCTCGGTAGCCTTAAGAAGTGAAGAATAAGAAAGAGCTGAATTGACCACTGAGGCTGAAAGTCTACTCATAAAGATCACGGAAGATTTCTAGGCCTAGATGAGGCATCATCAAATATTTGTTCATTAATCATTTTCAATAGGTACATTGGAAAAAAATCAAGGAAAAAATATTAATCGCAGTTTCATAAACTTGGTGATTACAATTTAAGGTAAATATAAAGTACGTTCATTAGTAATTAAATGAGCACTAGTGGCCTGCTGCCGAATAGTATCTTCTAGTTCACTCCTAAACTATAATACAGGATGAATTAATTATAAGTAACAGTGTTGCACATTTTTCACAATTTACAAAACCTTTAATCTAATATTCTATAAACATCAAAGTATGCCTACCTAGGTCTGGCATCCATGATAAAAAGTTTGTGTGACTGTGCATTAGCATCCATGATAAGCTGAATGTATCGTTCGTCCTCTCTGCTCCGTTTTCCGCTAACTCCGACAAGCGGCTGTGAGCATCTCGTTATCGTCGCCTGGCTCTCGGGGTGGATCCACGACAGGACAGGGACACGCCCACGACTCCTGAACGCAGCTACCGAACGAAGGTCATCGTCAGTCACTTGAGCCGGCACAGCCCACACGGCGGGATAGCTGTCGCAAATCTCGTAGCTTTCATTGATTTTCGAGATCTTCCACATGTCATTTGGCACACTCTGCAGAAGACAGACAATTGTTATTTGTAAAAATGATATTTATTTTTTCATAAATTATAGAAGTTCTATCACCAGAATGTGTGATGACTGTAATTTAATATTGTACAGTGCCTAGCTCACTTTTATAATTTATCAGGAGGCCTTCATTGCTTTTTGTTAGCCCAAAGTGAACCAACAACATTTGAGGTAAGAAAACTTACAGTACCGTACCGGTATATAAAAATATATAATGCTTTGCTTGTTTGCTTGTATTCTGTATCAATCATCCAACGGTATATTATCAACTATATAAGTTATCAAGATATTATCAAGAATAAGTTTTGAAATTTGTAAAGAATTGATGAATAAGTCAATGAATTGTTTTACCATTCGTTTGAGTTCAGCTATCGGTTCAAGAACTGACCAGCCGTTGTCTGCAAAAACCTCTGTGTATTCAAACGCAAACAACGGTAGCTTGTGTGACAAAGGAAATGCGTACTGCTGAAGCTTTTCAAATACATTGCGCCTGGAATGGTTCTCTTGTTTATGAGCGAAACGTAGGTTGCGCATATCTTTGCAGAATACTTCTATGCCATACGAATTCTCACCGCGACTTGAAGCTCCACCCACTTTCTCGATACGGCTTACCTGAAATGCATTTAATCAAAATTATATAGCAAATTATTGTAGAGGATTTCTAGGATATGTAAACTACTTGTAAAACAAATACAACACTACATTTTGTATAAATATGTAATGAGTAGGTCTAAAGAGTAATGAGCAGAGGCAAGCATTTTTTTTTAGAGCTGAATAAAGATATGTAATTTTTTTTAAAAGTTCCCTTTGTATTTCTTGTCTGTGTCCTTCAATGAATAATTCAAAATAATAGTACTTATTGATAGTAAATTACCATAAAATCTTATCTGCATGAAAATAATAAAAAAGTAGGCCTACGTAAACCAAAATGCGTGAAAATTCACAAATGGTGAAGAAGAAAACGCAAATGCTATTTCACTACTCAAAACTATTTTTGTAAAAACAGTATTTTAGCTATTTAAAAACGGAAATTGGGTCTTTAATTCACCCCAAATGCTGACTCTGGCCTAATAAGTAATAGGCTCTTCTGCTATACATGAACCATTTTATAACTCACCACTCCCAATGGAACATCTACAACATATGGGGTATCTCTGTCCATACTTCGAAAATGTATCTTGTAGTTGGTAACTGAAAGAACGCCTCTTGCCGGACCGCTATATGGACACAGGTAAGTAACTTCTCTAGCGACGCCATGAACCTTTTCTCCCGCAAGCAGAGGGGGGTCATCAGGTCGAGACGGAAGACCAGGCTCGGATACATTTACCTGTGAAGACAGCATTTGTATGTTAGGGGAGCCCACTAAAATAGCTGCAGCATAAAATACCTACATGCCGTATACATATATAACATTTTGAATTTTGAAAGTGGCTCAGACACTCTCTATTGGAGATTTCAACACAGTTGAATTAACACAACATAATATTTTTCTCTCATATGGATCACCGTTTTTGAAAGAAATGTTAGTTTGTCGATTTCTTTCTTTCTGCATGTAATTCAATTCACGTTCCAAATTGTTGAAAAAAACTGTAGGTCTATGCCCGCCACTACTGAAATCCAGTCGCACCAACAAACTCATTAAAATTCCGCTCATCCAAACACGAAGAAGACACACGCAATAAACAGCAAAACCTTGCCCCCCACCCCTCCCAAAAACGGTAAAATTACAGATACTGAGCACGCCTATTTGTGTTTTTTTCCCCAACCTCCCCCACTAACCTACCAACATATTACACCCTCCAGCAGCCCCCCCCCCTCCCCAACAACGGCATCAACCTACCCCCCAGACCTAACCCTAAAAAATTACCCCCTCCAACACCACCCCTCCCAAATAACATGCCAAAAATTCAAGCGAGTTTAAAAACTAGAAAAACCAACAATTCTCAACCTCCCACAACTTTTTCTGAAAGATATTAACAAGATCTTTCAGAAAACACCAAAAAATCGAAAATCAAACACCAATTGGCGATGCTCAGTGTCACAGTGAAATTACCAAAAATTAATTAGTGATGATAACCGTTGGAACAGAATTACCTAAAATGTGTAAGGTAGGGCCTGGACTTACCGTATCTTGGCCCAAATTTAATTTTGAGCTCAAAGAGCCCGATTTGGAATCTGACGCCAACGAATCTGAACTGGTTGTGTGCTTTGGTTCCAGCTGAATAGCTTCTGGACTTCCCTTTCTATCCATCTTCTAGATCTAGTAATGACACTGTTCAATTCTCTGGCCTGAAACACAAAACGAATTAAACTGTGTCAAGTGGGACCAGCCATAGGCCTGAATCATTCCTGAATCAACGATAGTAGGCCTAATCATTGGCTGACAAGTCTGTTGGGCTTGGGAACTCAATGGCTTGGGCCTGGCCTAGGCCTATCTAGGTAGCCTATGCAGTCTAATTCGAGCACGTCAGTCTTATTTCAGACGCACAGTATTCTTATAACTTGTTTCCAATATACAAGCAAAATATTACAACTTCTCCTTGGTGAAAAATATAAAGATACAAAAAATACGTACAAGTAGGGCCTACCGCGGTCGAAATGTCACTGTCACAAAATATTTGCGGCCGCCATTTTTCACAAATAAAAATATAATATGGAAACTTCTGCATAGAAGGCGGCGCCCGCCTCACTTTTAGCGCGCCTTTTGGTTTTATTCATATTATTTTTCAAAATATATTCTGATTCTCTGTTAAAATATGAATACGTCCCTCATAATATTGATATTTTATTGTAGTATGTTTGAATGAATACCCTGCCCCCATGCATCCAGTACATCTGCAGGAATTGTATAAATAAAAATAACAGGCCTGGGCCTAATCAATGCAATGCATATTCCATCAATCCATAACTATTGCAAGTTAATGACTGCCTGGGATTCAATCAATCAATAACTTACTATTGCAAGTTATTGGCTGTCATATATATATATACCAAATTATTGGCCTTAGCTGCCAAGGCCATGAAAATTGAATTCAAATTGGGCATGAGCTCGAGTCTTGCACGAGTCTGTATTGTATTTATTCATGCATGTAGATTTATAAACAAAACATTCATAGGGACTTGCCTACTTTATAACAAGTATTTCTTATTGTGTGACGAGAAATGTTCACGTAACCATAAAGATTTTTTTCTTCACTCTATAGACTCAGTTGATTTTTCTATGAATACATTTTAGTACGAGCATAGGGAAGACTCCCATTCTACTAATGGGAAAAATTTATCAAGCTTATTTTTTCAATATTTGCGGTGTACAGGTCAGAGAAGTAACCAGTTAAATTGAAACTTTCTTGGACATTCGGGTTATACAGTACCGGAATTGGCCTAAATTCTCATTGATTTTGAGAAAAATCGGCTGGAGACTTTTTCCGTAATGAAATAGGAAAGTTTGATAAATCCTCATAGGGTAATTGAATAAAAAAATTCAAATATAAATATTGTTTTATTTTCAGATTTTTGGATACAACAGTTTGATCTGTTCTATGCCAAACACCACATTCAGGTCGAGCTATATAGAGCCCAACGCTGTGTTCATGTAAGGGTCCAGTATTGCATTAATTTCTCCCCTTGGGGCAGTTGCAGTGATTGTGGCTTGTCATACGTAACTGTTATCTCCTTCGTTTTTTTCTTCAATTCCTTATCAAACAACTGTAAAGAAAAACATTTAGATGAATACATATACCAAACTGTAACTCTAATTATCAATCAGTGAGTTATAATATTTTAATTATTCTTTGGGGTGGTAAGATCGCCCTCGTGGTGCCCCGTTCAAACGATCTAATCTTTCATCCATAGCCTTAATTGGGGAACAATGATTTTGTATCAAGTTTCGATGTTATTAAAAAAAAAAAAAACAATCAGTGGGGATGGTTATCAATGGAGACATGATAAGGTGGACATATTTTTGAAAACAATTTGGAGACTAGAATTGGCTAGAATGCTATTTGTCAAGCTTCGCAGTTGAATTGATTTACCTGAAATATTCACTCAATTTTCACTTACTCATTGCAATAACAAGCCTAGGCAACATAGGCCCTACAAAATATAGCAAATATACACCTTCAACGTATCTAGTCGTTTTACAAAATGAATACTGTACGTCATCAAAAATTTCAATACTGAATTAACCCAATTGATAAAATACAATCAAATTATAAATTAGGTTCCTAGCTCATTCTTTAATGAACAAAAGAACAGAACAATACTATTTTTGATAAGTAATTTGAAGAGAAAATACCTTAATATTTAACATGATGTGCAGATAGAAACATGAGATCAACTTTAGATTTAAGCCCTACACATTGAAAATTAATTCAAACAGAATTACGTAGGCCAAAAAAACAAGAATTGGGCTACTCTTGAGCATAAACATATACGTATTATATTTTATGATAGAAGCCATTATTCTTACGTCGTCTTGCGTTGCTTCAAGAAACTGGCCAAGGTTCCACTCGACAGCAGGCAACGGAGTCGTAATCAGTAGTGTAGCCATGTTGGCAATGCTTGGTAGGTAATGGCGTTGGAGGTTATAGATCTCCCACAAGAAGCTGTCCATCGCCCGGCTTTTTGTTGGCTCAGTTTCGTTCATGTCGTACGGATCACTTGCTACAACAAATAAATAATTTATTTAGAGTGAAAAGATGTACAATTTTTCTATCTTTCTGTCATTCTATATTGTAACTATTTGACGATTGCACTTGACTTGAACTCTAAATATTACAGACCTACTAAACAAGTGACACAAAAAATCTCAAGTCGTCAGACGATGTTATAACATTAAATACTAGACGTAGAATATTACCTAATTCAATTCAATTTTTTCATCATTTTATTAAAAATCTTGCAGGCCCTACAGTGAGCAAGGCAATAGCCGAAACGTCAAAATCACGTGTGTTTGTACAATCATCTGTGTTCTATCAAAGGGCTCTCCACTATGAGTATTTGAAAACCTCGGTAAGCTGCTGTTTTTCTTTCCCTTTTACCCGATTCATATAAATATAAAATAAGATGGCCGTTGTTTACGGTAATTTGCCAGCTCAACAGATAAACACATAGCAGGACATAAAAAACAATAGGCCTAAGCATCCTTGAATATTAGTTGAAATTATCCAACGCACTTCTAGGACCTACTATCTGTAATAAGTAACCAAACAAACAAACAAATAATTGAATTACTTACCTGTCCAGGTATCAACTATGAAGCCTCGGACGAGCATTAGGTTTGTTCCGTGTACTTACCTATCTCAGGATCTGATGCACTTCCGACAAGAAGTTTTTTTAGTCCCGGGTGTCGAATAAGCAAGTTTCCAATGAATGCTAACATTATTCGTATATCCTGAGGAGGTGCGATTAGGGTTAATCGTGCCATTCGTTTTATAAAAGCTGCTACTAACTGCTGCGGTAGATGCCTGAAATAAAACAAAATGACTAAAATCCATATCAATTGCATAATATTATGGTAGAAAGAATATTATAAAAGTGTTTACGTACGAAGATGTGAGAAACGTATCGGTAAGATGAAATAATCTTGGCTTGTATTTCATCTGGAAAATGTCAGGTTTTATCATCGTGTAGATTCTTCCATAGATGTTGGGGTAATTCCTGTAAAGATCAAAGCAGCAATTTTAAATGACGTCAAATTAGATCTATAACTATCAGAAAAGGAATTTACAAAATAGACCCATCGCAAACATTTACCAATTGTGAAACTTATACTACTTGCCTACCCGGGGCAAAAGTAGAATTAAAAAATTCTTAAAATCACTCAAAAAAATGATCAAATCGAAGTACATGTCCTGTCCACCAGTCCTTAGTGCGTGGATTTTCTTTTCTTTTCAAATTTTCCGAGTCTTTAGTCTCTACTCTACCAATATCACCCCATTACAGATTGTTGAGCTGTGCAAATTTGTGGATATATAATAGGCCTGTTTGTTTGTCCTGCACTAGTTAGCTGAACTGGTTCTTCAGTTCTTGCACAATCGTGTTTGTTTGTAACCGTGGTTCGGCACCAAGCTGCACTTTCTTGTTCGTTTGTCCCGGTTCACTTGCACTAGTTCAGGTAGTTCTACACCAGCTACGGAGCTGGTGTTGTTAGTTCAGTGAAAAATGGCAGGCGCCAAAATCAAGTTGTAGGCGGACGCTTTGCTGGCTTACTAGTTGTTGAAGCTTAAATTCGTGTTAATGAGAATGAAAAAATATATAATCGAATAAGGGTTGTCATTATTGAATATTTACTATTCATTAATCACATTCCATAATATTTAATATCTCTTTCTCCATCAACGGGTCTCCTTCCATTTCAAAATTCGCGTCTAGGAGCCGAAAAATTGTCAATTTCGTGTTTGTTTGTACCTCATCATTTCGGTATCATTTCCTGCACAAAACCCGTAATATGACGTACTTCCTTTTTACACCAGCTACACTTCAGTTCAGGTGGTGCAACACAAACAAACAGGCCTAGTATTAAAGGGATAATAAGTGCCAACCTTGAAATTTTCAATCAATAAGTCTCAATTTAAACACTAAAAACTGAAATGATGTGAAAAGTTAATATTTTACTACTGGGCCTACCAAAATTTCGAGAGGAAGTTTTGAAAGGAATCATAGGCCTTAGCAGTTTTGACAATTAAAATAATCACTGAGATAATGCAGTCAATTCGAATTGATTATCGCATCACTCGAAAAATATTCAACTAAATCGGAAATTTATACAAGGCCTAGATAGAACTGTTGTTATTGTTTACAATCCTAGCTTTGATGTTGTTTCTTTTAATGTTTACTTACAGATTACATTTCTGAATAAGTGTCAACATTCCTTGAAGACCCAGAACACTTACAGCACCATCTGTAAACATCACAAAATATAAATATACAATTATTTTTCTACTCTACGACAAAAATAATCATTTGATGTTGGCGAGTGGTAGACATTTACATCATGAAATTTACGTGTAGGCACGACATTTTTCAACTAGAATAATGCTCAGTATTGAACTACACTACGAATTCAATGAGGATTAAAACAAAAATTGACTCATCACACATTTGGTTACAGATTTCCAATCTTGCCAAAAAACAAAAACAACGAGAACTCGATTACGGTATCTGCCTAAAGGACTGAAGTGACCTGAACAACATGACTTGTGAGTTCTACTTACCCATTCTCAATGTACTCATGAGATAATCCAATAAATACATAGGCTCCTTGAGATGTGTTAGAATCTTCTCTAAAAGAAGTACCATAAGTTGTCTATGGGTAATAGATGTGTGGTCCCACTCCATCACGCAACGCCAGGTCTTATCAATCCATTTACTTATGTCTCCGGCCTTCTTTCTAAGCTGTGGTCCTTAGGTGAGCAGAATCAACCAATCATAAGGGTCTCTCAATTACTTACATATTAGAGAAATATTACATATTGATCGATTAGGCCTAGTAGTATTGGTTTTCTAATTGATCTGAATCAGCCAGTAATCGATTTAACTCGACCAATTGAGGACTATAACTCCTCTGAATCTTTACCAATGTTCTGAAACTTCTTTAAAAACTTTGCGCTACAGAAAATTACAACACTGTCAGGGACTAAAAAAGATTGTTCGGACATAATTATATTGTGAATAGGCCTATATATTTAATGATGATATTTTTGTTTTTGATATCAATAGTTCATTTTTCGATTAATCAATTTTTTCTTAGATAAAATAGTTGATTGAAATCAAAAACAATTTGATTATTCAATGTAGGCCTATCTCATGAATATATCTCTAAGACAGATGCCGTTATCAATAGGCCTAGGCCTATATCTTTTTGACATTTGAATGCAAATGATAAATTAGTTGAACAGCAGGGTACGGTATACAGATAATTTGATTCAACTTGGTGATTGATAGATTAATGATAATTATAAAACCAAAAGTTATAAAATAATATTGATTACAAACCATCTGAAGCACACAGCACCATCTCAGCATTTGCATCTTTTGAAGGTACAATTTTGTCTATAAGCTCGAGAACGTTTTGGATGAATACCTCGTTTGGTTTCTTGATCTCCATAATGTAATTTGACAGTAATTTCCATGCAAAATATACCACATCTTTATTATTGGTAAATTCAGCAAATTTTTTTATTTGACTCTTCATACTTTTTGTAGATGACAGTAATGATACCATAATTTGCTGGAAAAGGAAAAATAGTAATTTAATACATAAGTTGAAATTTAGTTTTTATGATACAATGTTTGATTTTTATAGTCATTAAGCAACCCAAACAAATGTGGTAATCTCATAGCTTTACAATGAGTAACAAATTATAACAATTCGATAACTTTTTCTTCAATTTTATTGTTATGTTTTTAACGACACCACCAACAGCTAGATTATAACTCAATTTGGCTATATGGAGGTACGAATGAGCCGGTGATGATGAATCAATAGAATGATAGGCAAAAGAACTTTTACAAAATCTCATGCCTTACGCAGAACTTGAACCCACGCTTGATTTGACTTCAGTTTCCACCACAGTGCGATAATCGACTCAGCGACGGGGGCGGCAGCAAAAATGAAGCTTCGTAAAATGTCAAGGAGATAATATGATCCAAGATATATATTAAGAAAAATCATAGTCCTACTAAAAAATGTGATTGTTATAGAATTAAAATTATAAAATAATAATAATATGAATTTGGACATTAATAATTTTATTAAATCATCCTAAAAAGACCCTTTAAGAGCCTAAAAAAAAAAAAGAAAAAAAAGAAAAGAAAAAAAATAAATGTCCAAACAAACCCTAAAAAAGATTGACGAACCCAATGAGACAGCTTACGATAAATTTACCCAAATAATAAAGTACAATATTTCATTCTCTGCACCACTCACCTGTAGCCTGTAACTTGGGAATGGATAACCTTCATACGTTTTTTTTCCAAGAGGGTACTGCCCTTCCAACGTCAATAGTGTCATCATCGTATGTAATGCTTGTGTTTGCGAGGCAGATTTACCTTCTTCCAAAATAATTATGAATTTTGTAAAAGTATTTTCGTAAATTTCTCGAAGCCAAGTTCGATATACTGCCTCAGTTGATGTTGGAATACTTGTTTCATCATCATACATCTCTCTTCTTTTGAGAACTTCAGCAAATACGGTTTCCAATAATAATATCCATTTCTTAAAGTTGTCTTTTTTCTCCTTGCAATACGAAAAAGAATGTAAATATAAACTAAAATGAAAAATGTGCCACAGACTAGGCCTTCAACATTTTTTTAGGTTATGTGCACGATGATTATAGTTTGCTTAAGGAAATTACTACCAGCTGGGTTATTATTTGGAGGTAGGCCTACATATCAACGGATGATAGATAACATTGCGCTTACAAAAGCCCAAGCATCATGCGAGACCCGAACCCACGCTCAACTTGATTCCAGTTTCAAATTTAGCTTCGACACTACAAATTCAACTAGGCCTACAAAATCAATGGCTTGGATGAACCAGAGGCGTCTAAGGTTATGTTCATAAAAATGACCACATAATCATACATGGGGTAATTTTCAATCTTAATAGTGTTCTGCTTACCTCTAGAGCTGTAACGATATCCACAAGATTATTTGCATTCTTCCTGTTCTCTAAAAACGCGGAAGCTTTAGCTTCTAAATGAGTAATATCGTCCATGTCTCCATTCATTTTTCGTCCGCACGTGTTCTCAACTTCTCAAGTAAATAGTGACACACGTGTTGCATTCTGGGTAGCAAGAAAGGAGCGTGATAAATAATACTCTTATATTTTAAGTTTTTACTGTCGACGACTATAAATATAATTTGTATAGGGCCTAGTTCATTTTTTAATAACTTGCTGTTTAAGATAATCAGTTGTGCTGTAATTTCAGAATAGGCAATAAATATTAAATATTTTCATTATTTAATAATTTTTTTTTTCAAAATTATATTGGATTTAATGACGCACTTTACCAAAAATATTAGTATAATACTACTTCGTAGTGCACTGTACTGATGACCCTATGAGATCTATTGGCGTCAGTGAATGATATATGGGAAGATGAGATAAAAAGTTATTTTAGTTATTAGTTTATTAGTTATTAGTTAGTTATTTATATAGTTAGATGAGCGTAGCAAAGATTTTCATTCCATTTACCAAAAAATGTTGGGCTTGGTTTTTATGTTTTTTTCCGTGTGTGTAATTTTGTACGCGGCATACAGGTCAGGAAAAAATTTCAATCAACTCGAAACTTTGTTTTCAAATTGGTGTTATACCAGAATTTAGGTTAGGATTGTTTTTCAGAAAAATCGGTCAAATGGTTTTTCCGGAAAAAATTTGGAAAGTATGGAAATTCTCCATAAGAATAAGCCGGGGGAGAAATACTTGGACCAAAATTTTCCAAAAGCTTTCAAATTTATACTGAATGTGGAAAGAACTATCATACATATTTTAAGTGATTTATGAAACAATTGGATGTGAAATAACGAAGAAAACACATTTTTAATGTACTTTTTTACACATCAATAAAAGCAATTAAGAAAGCAAGGAACTATTAAATGTGAGCAAAAAGTGTCACCAATAAATTAACGGTTAAAATCTGTGATGGATATCAAGAAGGCACTGGTACCATTGTTGGGAAACCAATGTCCATATACCAACAGGCAGCCGCGGTTTTCAAACCTTTGAAGTGATCCATGGCCTGTATATGTACATTGAGCTGACCAAATGTTCTTAATTGTACATTTCCATACTTCTAAGCTAATCTCACAACGCATATAAGGCGTTTCCCTAGTTATTTTATTAGATGTTTTTTTATGTTTAGATGTTATTGGGGAGGAGTCGGTCGTGGACAGTTGTTGAGAAACCATCACAGTATTGATCTGAATGACAGAGGGAGTTAAACTACGAAAAAAAAACGGTCAGGATGATCGAACATGGCAGGAATATTCACGTCAAACGTTTTAAATCTACTCTTCTCTATGATATACCATGCTTAAGCTGGAAACTCGTTCCACACTCAAATCCTTCTGTAAATGTATCTGTAATCATTTGTTTGATTATGTTGGAATTTCAAGACCTAGGGATTAGCAAGCAGCAACAGGTTAAACATGGCATTCACCTATTAATTTTTTGGGGTCTATTTGAAGGTTCAATTCATCAAAAGAAATATAATAGAGGATTGTAAATATAATAGGATTGTAATTCAATAGGATTGCATTGTAATTATTCTGTTTTCTCAGTTTTATTATTTCATGGTAGGTTGACAGATATAAAGTGCTCATTATTATCAAAATGTTTAATCTTAGAATGTAAGATATTGGTACTGTAAAAGTATTTTATTCATTTGATATATGAATGTAAGTGACAAATCTAGTTGTATACAATATATTCTTTCCAGTTGCATCATATGTCAATGCTAGTACTATTATTCTGAAATTAAAGGAAAATAATTAGATCGATTGAATAAATAAAATACACAAAATAATGAAGTCAAGGTGTTGGAATTGAAATCGTCAAATACTGCACCTGTATATTTTTTCTGGAACCAACTGTTTGAGTGCATATAGAATACCGGTGCCCTGTCCACTATCATATCTCACTCGGAATGGCTTCCCTGAAATGAAATGTTCTATTTGTAATACTTTTACAGTTACTATATAATCATGTCACTAGATTACTTAACAGAACAAAGTTATTAGGGTTATTTGCGAAAGAATTATAAAGAGTAAAATAATTTCATATGTTGGATTATTGTATACAGATGGTCAAACTCAAAGCTCTACGATGTAGAGGTGTATACTAGATCAAAAATACTCATCGGGTGGCCATGTTCATGCTAGTGACATTGTGATATCACAGCATTCTTGACTAGATAATACACCAAATCTGTTGTAGTATACAAAGACAGATTTTATACCCTATAAAAAACATATCCAACAATAATTAACTGCCATTTCAAGATAAACCACAAGCAATCTATCGACTAGCTGGGGTGCATGATTTAAAAAATGATTTCATCTATTAATAGAATATTACAAAAATCTAGCCCAAATCCAGGCACAAATTGAACCTAAAAGAATTATTATGATGTATATAAATATCTAGAAAAAATCAATTCAACGTATAACCATAGGAAAATGATAATATCAGCAAACCTTTCTCATTTTCAACTATACGATATCTAGTTTTAGCTGTTTGGCGACCGTTTTGCTCGTGTGCTTTCATTTTCATGAGATCTTGAAATGGTTCTATACTATCGCTGTCAAGTTCTGCAATGTTGTAACTCAAGGTCTGAGTCAGTTGGGCTCCGTCAGGACATTGGGTTCCCGGGGAGTCACAGAACTTGACACAGCTCCTGGAAATAATGCAGTTCTATCAAAATCCTTCAACGAGTTCATTTTGGGACTTTATTCTTATGTCTGTCTTGTGCCTACCGATGTCTGTTGATTATTTACGATTTCAAATATTTTATTCAATGATTTGGCAGTAAAATATTCTCGTTGAAAGGAATCAAGAGCAATCTGGTTTGTATTTAGTTATTATTTGTATTATTGAACACTCTTGCAGATGTGCTATATGCACGGTGGCAAGATCTTTCTATCATTATATTATATTATTCTCTTGAATACTATTAATTCCTTTGCAGTTCTTGCACTTTCTTCAAGATAGTTATTTTTTAATGAAAGAATATTTTTTCGTGAATCATTTGATTGATTCAAGATTCTACGATATGAGACGTACTTACAGATCTTCTTGAAATCTATAAAATGCTATGCAAGAAAACCATCAGAACTATTAATTTTCAAATATGTATGCTTGTACTGTAGTACATTTTTATACATTTAAAATTAACTGCACATTTTTAATTGCACACAAGTATGATAATCCAAAAAAAAAATCAAACCCAGGCCCATTTGTCACATAGTTAGATAAGTAGGCTACAATTTTTCACACCAGAAAAGACTGTGAGAACTCTATACTCATTAAATTCTATTCAAGCTATGAAAAGTCCTAACTGTGCAATAAACATCTATTATCATATTAAAAGACATTATATTACCCAGTATAAAAATTCTTCATGTAATCTATCGGACAAGGTGTTTCCAAGCATCGATATGTACCCTTAACGTTGAGACACGTTTGTTCTGAATTGCAGACAGTTGGCAACACACTACACTCGTCGATGTCTGAAATAAAAATACCGACCACATAATATAAATGACAGACAATATATAAATGGCGGGGAATAATACCAGTGTAGCATTCACTTAAAAAATGCTCTGCGTAAACTTTATAAACCTTACTAATCTTTTAACTAATTAACAAATACTTATTGAAATATATTATAGATAACATTTACATTGCAACTGAAATAATTTATTGTTTGTAATACAAAGTACAGTAGTCTATTTGTGGGTGAATCAAAACAGTTCATATACATTAAATAATTATTACATTTATATATTTCAGTTCAATGTCACATGTTCTACTGCATATGTAAGTTGATAAATAATTTCCATATAACTTGAAGAAGCTAAAAATGAATCGTTGATTTTTACAACTTCACCTTGACAAATGCCATTGACAACATTAAAACCATTTGGACAGTTCACTACTTCTTTGCCCATTTGCATGTCTGTTCTCGTAGTACGAAAGCGTTGGTCTTCAAAATAGCTAGTTTCTTGATCTTTAGGATACCTCTGTCGCTTTGGGTTCGACGCTCCTCCAAACAATGGATACTGCTTCGTATGCGAATCTGAATTATTATCATCTGTGTCGTACATATATCGGGAGTCTGAAATTAATTTCCAATATATTATTGTAACTGAAAAACCCGTTCTAGATTCTTGTGTTTGATTCAATGCACAACATTTATTTGTTGTATTTATTAATTTTTATTACACATGTTTCGTGATATCCATTTTCAATAATTCATAATTTTTACCTGTGCAAGTTTTTCTATCTGCTTGTAATGTATACCCAGCTGGACAACTGCATTGATAGCTTCCCTTAATGTTAATGCATTGATGCGAACATGCTGCGTTACCTTGTAGACATTCATTCACATCTGTAAACACAAGTTCTAAAACTTTTAAGAACAGTAACTTATATCGCTATATTTCATGATTGAAGATTATGCATTGCGCCTGAAATAATTCAAACTTTTTATTATTCAGCAGCACTAGACCATTCATTTTCAATCCATAGTAGGTTTTCAATCAAAAACAGCTGAACGCCATGACCTAATGATCACGAATGGCCTCAAACACGAAATAAAACGAGAGATAATATTTTCTTTAAAATGTCGTATTACAAATCGTATGATTTGTTTTTGAGTCGTAATCTTTATAATCCTAATAGTAGTAAGGAGAGTCATAATCTTAATAATAATACATGAAGGTGTTTACCTAAACAACGTTTTCCTACTGCAGAGGACTTGAAACCTGGCCTGCAATAGCATCGGTACGATCCAAATAAGTTCTCGCATATCTGTGAAGAGTGACATCGGTTTGCTTTCGGCTCTTGGCATTCGTTGATGTCAGAACAATGTAGATGCACACTGTCTTGAGTAAAGCCCTCTGGACATTTGTTATTGTCGAACTTTCTGCCAATCTCAGTCGACATGATGTATCTCATCTCTTGTGATTGTGGATCATAGTCAGTATTGATGTCCCGAGTGGTCAATCTTTCAACTAAGAAACTTGGAAGTGGATACGTAACTTTATTGTTAATATTTTCATTCAATATCTAGATTCAAACGTAGAAATTTTTATTTTTGAATTCACAATATAGATTTTTTTAAATTGACAGCGAAACTTGATGCAATATATCATTGTTCCCTCAATTGAGGCTATGAATGAAGGTAGGATCAGTTGTATGGGGCACCACAAGGGCGATTCTATCACCCCATTTTAATTATTTTAAATAAAGAACAATGAATTTTGACGTTGGGACTGCTCTGTCAGTGAACATACTTTTTTGCCGCACATAAAACTCTACTAAATTGTATTAAAGATACATTTTACTCAAAGTGAAATCAAAATATTGAAAATATGAAGTTTGTTCAAATCAAGTCAATTCTTTGACCCATATGCTCATTTCAAGCTATAAAACATACTGTAGAGAAAAGACTTGTACAAAAAATTACACATGCATCGTAGTCTGTAGTTTTATAGCCCAAGCCTCTGTAAGTTGTCTGTCTTTTCCCAATTACCTTTGACTACAAGATAAATTATTTATATAACCCACTTACGGCATTGTCCCTTGTACCATGTCATACGACACTGTGTTGTTCCACGAATATGGCATCTTTTTACCATTGACTTTTAAGAAGTTGGTTGACGATGCATAGAGTGAGTTCGGTCCAGTCTGCACATAGTCCTCTGTTGGTATGAATAATAATTGTACAAAATAAGTATTTTATATATCGCCTACTTTACAAATAATCTCATGATAGAGATTCACAAGAGACATGTAGAGAAATGTAAAATTCTATATTAGAATTTTTTAACTTGAGAAATAATGATTCAGAATTGGAATTTAAATAAAAAACTATGTTGATATTAAAAAAAAAAAATCAGAACATTCAAATTCATAACAAAAAATTCTGAATTGTAAATTTGGTCATAAACTATGAATAGTATGGCAACATATACATCATTGTAGACTATTTTTAGTTTTTATATCTAAACGTCTAAAAGTAAACGTTTCCACTTTGTCACATTCCAGGTCTCCCTATTATCCCTACCATATCAGTAGGTTTTTTCAATAATTTTATTCAACTCTTCAAGGTCATTCCTTCTTTGTCATTATCATTCCTTATCATTGTCAACTTCATTTTATTACTACGGGTACTGTTTTAGTAGTAAGATTATTATATTCCTATTACTCTCTTATAGTCACTGAGGGTAGAAAGTAGAAACCCACTTTCAATAGTGAACGCTGTCTACTTTGATCAATCATTGTATATTTATCAAAGTACCGGTATATTATATTGTATCATACAAATTTTGACCAAAATAAAGACTACAAAAACGGAAAAAAATTACTGTACATATACTTCCGACTTCCAAGTATAATTAATTCATTACCTTCAAACGAGTCTATAATTACATTCGCTTCAGACTGTACGATGGGCACATCCCCGAACACTTCAATATCCACCTGAAGAGCTCCATCCTGATCCAAACCTCGTCCTACGTGCTTCAGAACTAATTCCTCGCCTGAAAATCAAAATAAGACATGGTTTTTAGATTGTAACGCGTAACGTAAGAGATGCATTCATTCACGCATACATGACCAACACAATTTTACAATGTTCTGTATGACTATAAAGAACTTATTCAATTACTGTTAGAAAAGACTATACATTTTGCTGCTATACATTTTTGATAACTGAAACTGAATCATAAATATGAAAAGTTGGACCTGTAGAAGTCTAGAAAATCAATATTCCACAAATTTTCTTATTGGGCTAAATGAGATCATCACTAATAAAAATGGGAGTCATAGTTAGTTAGTTACCCATCACTATTCCTACAATAACGTGTAGGCCTACACCTGTTTCAAACCATATTTTTTATTAACTAGGAAAACGCCATATATGCGTTGTTAGACGAGCGGATAGTAATAGTATGGGTAAAAATGGGTGAAAACTGTTTCGAACGTGGTACCAATTTAGCACATTTTATGTTTTTTTCTTCAAAATGGCTGACCTGATCAAGCTGAAAATTTCCAGAAATGTGTATCAAAACGTATTTCAACTTCACGCAAAATTTCATTTTTTTGGAGAATGAAAATATTTTTTTTTCCGCTGTGATATTCTAATGGGTATTTTTGAAATTTCTAAAATTCATAAAAAAAATGTTACCACCCGATAATGCCACAAAACTATACAGATCTAAGTTAGATGAGGAACCATATTGAAAAAAAGTTTGAAGTTGATAGCTCTAGCCGTTTGACCTGTGGGGAACCGACAAAAAAACATAACGAACACCAATATTTTTCAGTATCTCAGAAAAGAAAAAAAAAAACATAAAAACGAACACCAATTTTTTTCAGTATGTCGAATTGAATCCTCACTAAAGCTCATCTAATTAATCCAAAACTATGCTACATTTAACATGAATAAAAATAAAATAAGTACTGTGGCGTGCACATATAAATATAGCTTCCATATAATTCTATCTATACTAATGGGTCTCACGTAATGTATGCGTGTGGTATTGTGATTGGTCCTTTTTTTATTATTCAAGAGTTATTGTCATTTATACGTAGAGACATAATTGAAATCTTACTGCAATTTCGATGAGGATTTTGGTCCCGTAGTTGTCATTCGTATTTCAAACTAAAGTAAATAGCATGAAAGCAATACAGAAGTATTTTACGATTTGATCCTACCGGTTGCAAACTCCACTTGCGATTGTTGTCGGAAGTTCCCATTGGTCAATGAATATCCGTTATTAGCCATATCCATCTCGTAGGCTGTATTCCACGATACGGGCGATAGCATGAAGGCCAGATACGGAAACCAACCGGGTTGCTGCTTCAAAAGGTCGTTGACGCTGGCCGTGACGGTACGTTTAGGACCAAAGTCTGAGATACTCGCATCAATCACACTGTCGCTTAGTTGCTCGCCATTGAGTTTACCCTTGACGTGAAGCGATGCCTGAAGAGGGACTTTGTCGCAACTACGTGTTATACATTTCTCAATCTGAAACAATGATGTATAACCAAGTCAAGTGCTAGAGTTGATTTAGAATTTTGGTTAATCAATTACTTATGAGACTTTATTCTTATAAGGTTTAAAATAATATTCAATTAGTGCAGAAAACTATCCTAGGGCAGTTTTTATTTGGACTAATATTTAGACTAATAAAATATTTCAAATACATTTTCATTGTCATAATCTTCATGTCTGAAGAATGTGGATAAGTACAGTAGTTGCTAATCAATAATCATAGAAGAAGCAAATTTTACAGTACGTCTATTTACCAGTCTGATAGAAAACGCATATGCTAGTAGAAAAACGTTTGTAATTGTATGTATTAACAGATTGAACTTTTTTTCTAGCACACATGACTGAATTTGTATTGGTATAGAATTCAACAGAAGAAGAGTGAATAAAGTATTCATCTCCCTCGATATATATTCTTATCATCTCGAATCTATATCCATCGTCCTTGTACGTTAATACGCGTTCTTACCTGCAAGTTTTCTCCTCCACAAGGGCTGCCGCCATATTTAGGAGGCGGGTCGGTACAAGTCCGTTGCCTCCGCTTATTACCGGGCCCACAAGTGGTTGAACATGGGGTCCATCTACCCCAACTGGCCCAGTTGCCATGCTCTGCAAATAGATTAGCCAAATTAATTGAGAAAAGGTGAACTCAATGTGCAGTAGGTTCAGGTAGCTATGCGCATTCACTCTACTTATTTATTGGTTCAATTGATAAATATAGTGAATATACTATTATACATCAAGTGTACAAATTCACTAATAATTACAGGCGTCAACCTAGAATTTCAATATGTTTTCATTTACTGTATCAAGAATATTTCGGAATCATGAAAATAAATTGAAATTCCATTGCAATAATTAGTCGTTAACCTATTACGACATGAATTGAGTCCTCAAATTGTGTTTTTACTTTATACTACAGTCAATATTTAAATTTTCAAGTTAATATTGTATTGATATTATGTACAGTATTTGAAGAACATAAAAAAGCGCCATCATAGACACAAATTGAAAAGGGGTACATTCATTTTTTTCATAAACGTTCATAATCATGACATTTAAATTCATTCGTAAGGGCTCACCTCATATATCTCAATGTGTTATATCTTAAAGTACCAATTTATTCGAGGAAAGTAAAAGTACAACACTGCGGTTCACTTGAATACCTACGTGGACACTGGTTCATATTACAATGATCGATTTCCAGATCAACGCCCCTGCAACCACGCCCATTGTACGCTGGGGCGGGATTATTGCACTGCCTACTTCTGTGTTTGGTCCCTTTGTTGCACGAGGCCGTACACTCGCTCCAGTCAGTCCAATCTGACCACCTCCCATTGACCGGACAAGCCGCCTAAAAAATGAAGATCCACGTTTATCAAAAGAGCTTACTATACAAATTTGATACCTTATTAAGAGATGGGAGTCGATTTAGAGGAATATCAGTTTTTTGGTCATAATGTTTGAACGATATGAATATCAGAATTCTGAAAGAAAGGAAAAACAGATATTTTCAATGCCTTCAAGATGATTCAAGTAATAATTATTCATCTCAAATCGCCTGATTGTCAAGCGTTTACGTTTGAAAATACCAATTTCTTAATCGTGCACGCTTGACAATTATGCAATGTGAGATAAATAATTATTACTTACATCATCTTGAAGGTATTGAAAATATCTGTGTTCCCTTTTTTTCAGAATTTCGATATCTCATACCGTTCGAAAGCTATCACAAAAAAAATGAAATTCTGCTAAATCGACTCCCATGGACTCTTAATTACAAAATTGGCTGCTTTACCTGACGACAGTATTCCTGTTGTGCGTCCGAGCCGAGGCAAGTTTGGCCGCCGTATTTCGGCTCCGGATTGTCACATTTCCGATACCGTCTCCTTGTTCCTCGACCACAAGACTCCGAGCACGATGTCCAACTTGACCACGCACCCCACATGCCATCAATCTACAAACACAACAACAAAGTGTTATGGTTTCACTCGAGACCAAGGGTCCTTCATACTAACTGATATCGGATTTGTTTTACTAGCTAAAAATATCTTTATTCTCTGAAATATTCATTTCACTGAATAGATTTTGATATTACATACTTATATACAAAATTTTAAGAAAAATCAGATTTTCCCCCCTTGATGCAGCTATGATATTGTACTCCTCTTTTTCTATCGATTCTGTCAAAAGTTGTTGAGCAATTGTGTCATCCCCTTACCTGACATTCTCCCATCTGGCATGACCGCCATTCCTGACCCTCGCCTTGACAGTTCTCTACTTTTCCTGTGTGTTCGGCTGAATGACAAGTCCGCACCCGCACTTGTTCACCCGTGCCACATATAGCGCTACATTCACTCCATTCCTGCCAGTTGGTCCATTCGAATGGCACTAGAGTAAGAATTAGGTCATTTTGTAGCATGGGTAGAATACATCAATACAAAATTGACAAGCAAACAAGTCATAAACAAACAATATATTATTCTAGTGCTAAATTGAAAATTGCAATTTCATTTCATATCCTTCAAAGTGAAAAATTGGAAAAGATTTTGTTTCAATTTTTACTATCTCAATAAATACTTTCCATTATCCAACTACTTATTACCTACACATGATTTTGTTTGATCAATTAAGTTACATTTATTTGTTTTCTTACCCATAACAAGAACGTGGAAATGCAGTTTCGTTGTACCGGCCACATTCTTTGCTACGCAATCATAATCTCCGGCATTCTTGGTTAACGCTTGCATCAAATGTAGCTGCTTGCCATCGGAAGATATGTGGACATTGTTGCCAGACTTCACAGGTAATCCATCCTAGCAACATTATATTAAAAACGTAAAAAAGCTGTCTTTTAGCTGTCTTTAATTGACAGAGAATGAGTAGACCGTAAACAAAAACAAATTTAATACATACAAATAATTAGGGCCTATCTACCATTTCAAAGATTTCATTATCAAACAAATCTGAAATAATCTCAAATTCAAGTTTAATAAAATCAGAATTACAATACACAGTCATGCACAGTATTTCAAGAAGTCTAATCTAAACTATGTTACGACAATAACACTTACTTTGTACCATGTTATAGTAGGTTGTGGTGATCCGGACAAAGGGCATTTAAGGGCGAGACGTCGATGTAACTTGACCGTCAGGTTGGAGGAAACTACGTTCACGTTTTCGTCCATCTTCGGTGGTTCTGAAATAGCGGTAAATATGTTTCACGCTTTATGTTGATATACGTAGTCTACAAATAACAAACCTTTGTTCATGCACTCAAATCCCTAAACATGTGATAAACAACGTTTAAAAGTGTATTTGCTTGGGACGTCCAGTTCACAGTTATTATTTCAAGTTATAATCTATGAACTATATAAAATATATATACAGTATTGATGTACCCAACTAACTGTACATTAAATATGGAACACTTGGTACTTCACAAAACCACTACCAAGTTATGTTAAACAGTTTGGATTTACCTTGTACATTCACATTAAAAAGCATCTCTGTAGTTCCTGCCATATTGGTAGCCACACATGAATATGGTCCACTGTGGTTTGTATGTATATCTGAGATCACCTAGAAATTAATATAGTCAATATGATTATCTGATATCAGTAACTATTTGATACAGTTTCTAACATTTTGTGTGGTACGTGTGTTCATTTACATATTTGAAATTCACATATTATTATTGTAAGATTTTAAAACTTTTATGGATGTTTTATTTTTTAGAATAGGGTTTTGTGGGATTGCAAAATTTAAATTCATCCTTTCATACGTACATAGGTGTACTCTGTTGGCCACAATTAGCAATTCTATCATCATTCTTGTAAATTACTGAATCAAAGAATGACTTCCATGGAATTACAGAAGAATTCAGTTCATAAATAGGCCTAGAATGGTTACTCAAAATGAAAATAAATTAAATTATTCCTGATTTCACAGAGTATTAGTTTAATATTTGCTTGAATTAATTCAACTCGGAACTAGCATTTTTTTCTTTTTAATGGTGCTTAACGACCCCACCAACAGCTAGGTTATACGGGGGTACGAAAGATCGGGTGATGATGCAACGATGAAGTGATGATAGGTGAAAGGACGATTACAAAAACCCATGGCTTATGCGGGACTCGAACCCACACAACTAGTAGTAATCGAGTTCAAAGAATACTGCCCAAGATTTTGTGGATAGCGGCACCCCCTAGCTCAATGTTAATGGTTACTGGTATCTTGATATTGCATTAAAAAAATTGTTGAATTCCATTTGATAATTCAAACTGAATAACTTGTAGGTCACTTGCATTTCAAGTAAATTACATATTTTTTCTTTGTATCTATAAGCTGTCATATTAACATGCAAATGATTTTAATTTAATTAGAAACACATCTGTTACCAATGTTTGGTTAAAGTCCGTTAGAGCGAATTTGAGCCACGCTAGCTCTGATACTGGTGACACTCCCTTAAACCATTGAATGTTTGGAGGTGGATTACCCGACGCGTTACAGACTAGCTTCAACTTGTCATTTGCGGTAACTAGGTAATTTGTCTTTTCACCGTCCCGGTCCGACAATGTCGGTGGTACTAAAACAAGAACACAGCACGTCACAATTTAAGAAATTATACATAGGGATGAAACGAATAAAAATCATTTGATACGCAATTATTTACCAAAGTTAAATTAATTTATATTATGTAATTGCCCTATAAATGTGAGTTGAATAGATATCAATTTAGGACCCATATCATTATAAAGTACAGTGAAACCTCGATGGATTTTCTTGGATATGTACATTGTTTTCTTATACCTATCTGTAATTTTGTCCCACCCTACTCTCGTATAACCAATATAACATTTTCCTGCATAGATCGTTTTCCTGTATGGATTTTTTCCCGGTCCCTTGAAATTTGATGGATGGAGGTTTCACTGTACACTCAATTTAATATAATCTTACAAGTATTATCTATCGAGTACATACCTAGAACGTCTATTTGAAAGCTCTTTGATACGTTGCCCGCATTATTCTGCGCCACACATGTATAATTCCCCGAGTGTTCTGGTCTACTGTTACTAATGTGTAGCATATGACCGTCAGTTCTTGCTCTCGCCTTGTCTTTCGCCTCTAAAGGTTCGCTGTCCTTCATCCAATGTACATCAAGGCCAGGGTTGCCCTGGACAGGGCACTTGATTGTGATCGGTAATCCTTCGAGCGATTCAATCATGTTCGATTCCTCCTCATGATCGGCTAGCTTTGGTGCGACTAGAATGACAAATATTATTTTTACATCGTAGGTATCGTAATGCTAATTCACAATCAAAATTAGTGTCAATTTCTATTTATTCAAGCATTGGTTTTACAATCAGATCATATCATCATCAATATTTATTTTTGGTTATATTTCTTGTGGTTCTGTGATACTAATTCATTGAAAAGGTAGATGATGAATAGAAACTAATTACAGTTCAATTATATAATTATTTCAATAATATCATTAATTCAAAAAAAAAACTAATTGATTTCAAATTAAATGTGGTTCGGAGTCCTTACCTGATGTGCAACAAATATTAAGACAATTTTGTACTAGTGATTATTTGAAAATTTACGTATTAGGAAGTCTAAATCAGTAAAATTCTATCGTAGAGTTGAAAATAAATAGTCAATCAAGCGAACTTACCGAGAACCATGATACGATAAGTCTTCTCCGCAACACCAACTTCATTTGAAGCGAGACACGTATACTTGCCAGCTTCTTTAACTCTTACGTTCATAATTGTTAGCTCATATTCGTCTCCACTATTACTTCTAATAACGTTTCCGGCACTTGATATACTGTTGTCCATGTCAACGATGCGTCCGTTATGTAACCAAGCAACGTCCGGTTTAGGTCGGCCACGCGTTTTACATTTCAGTTTCGCTTGTTTACCTTCCGATACTTTGATATCTTCATTGAAGCTAGAGTCGTTGATATTGGGAGGTTCTAATACTGTCACATTGATTCGTTTCATCTTGGACCCAGCTTCGTTTGTACCCTCACAGATGTATACACCGTCATCTTTAAGGCGGACATTTGAGATCTCAAGAATTTTTTTATTGTTTGATAATATTACGTTTATAGTCTCTCTGAAAGTAAAGTAAATAACATCAAAAAAAGTTTGTATTTTAATATTTAATCAACTTATATATTACGTTAGTTATCTTATTATCCTTAGATTAAAATGAGAAATCGTCAGCCATTGGATAACGATATGTGTGAATATACACAAGGCGACAATCCAATTCGGTTGGCCATGTCAATTGGTGATTGTGATGGTGGAATCGTTCGTATCTACCATGCTTACGGAATCTTCAGATTGTTCATCTCTTGAATAGGTTTGTTTGCATAAACTTACTTGATTTCAGTATCATTTCTCCATTTTGTCCATTTAATACTAGGTTCAGGTATGCCCGTAATCGGGCATTGTAATAATACAGATTTACCCTTAATCGTTGCTATCCGTTCGTCTTCAACACCTTCCAAATCAGGTGGAACTGAAAAATCAACCACAGTACAACTGTGTAATATGTGTACGGTAATACAGTAAAACTGATACATCAACAGTTCATCAAGTTTATCGACATTATTTTTTCGTTATTTCTCCATAAGCTATCAATAGCTAAGAAATTAATCAATTTCATTAATTCTTTAATAGTCTTAAAGTATAACAGTCAAATTACTATGAAAACTACATTTTGATGTTTCAGTACTGTAAGAGAGGGAAAAATACCCCCCCCCCCCCTCTCCTCCTCCTGTTAAAATATCGTGCTACAGCAAAAACCTTTCTTTGATCAGAATATTACCGATAACAGTGAGCTTGAAGTCTTGATCTCTGCGTCCAACCTTGTTGGTAGCTGCACACTGATATAACCCTGCGTCGTGCAAGCGTACTTTAGCTATATGTAACATCTGTTTATCTTGCGATAATACTACACCGGGTGAGGTGTGTGACGTTATTGGGATGTTGTTTCTCTTCCATGATAACTGTGGACAAATGTCAAAAAATCATGTCAAATGTACAGCAATTTGCCTTTTCTTTGATTGTGTAATCATGAATAAGAATATAGCTCATGAAATTTTGACGTCATTAAAAATATTCGTTGAACGTTTTCTTTTATTGTCATTTCAAAACTTTGAAACTTCTTTAAATTATTTTTTTAGCACTGCCAACATGATTAAAAAATCATTCATTTCTAATTGATGATTTACGAATGATGTTTACAAAAACTCATGTCTTTTGCAAAACTTGAACACATGCTTCACAGTATCCAAGGCAATGCCTTGATTGAATGAGCCTGCTGGGATACTATTTTCGTACTTATTTATCAATTTTTTTTACGTGTCTCAGGTGCTATTTGATAATAGTATTTTTATTTGAACTTTGACTCACTCGTGGCTTTGGTTTTCCTGTGACATTACACTCTAACGTTATTGTCTCCCCCACCACAACCTTATTCTCTCGCTGATAAGTTTTGAACGCGTCAAACTCGGGCAACATTAACACGTCCAGCGTGAATGTAGCGTTGGTGTGACCAGCCAGGTTCGTAGCGATGCACGAATATTGTCCGCTGTCAGAAGGACGAGCTTCCTCTATTGTCAGTGTTCGCCCGTCTTCCGTTATTGAAAAGTGGACGTCATCGGATCGTTCATTGACCAGATTATCTAATGGAAGGCCATTCTACGAACATAAAAATAGTTGAAAACTGTTTATAAGAAATTAAATCTGTCAAGTTCTAATCATGAGCTTGACTGAAATTAAATTTGTAAAATTAATACTAAGTGGACTTTTGGGAACACATTAAATAAAACAGTTGAATACGCCAACTTTTTGACCAAAATGCTGTTGTTATTCTCAAGGCATAATAAATCAAGAGCTGAACACATCCAAGAATTATTCAAGCATACTGTGGACTGCAATCCATTGAAATCCATTGAAATTTTATTAGTCACTTGGAGCAGAATCGACTTGTACTGTATTTAGCTTTATTTCTCGTGGTGTCTCTGTTCTTGAAAACTGGTTCAGATTAATTAAAATTCAATAACTAAATCATTTGATATTGTAAGATGGAGCTGACACACAAAAAAGATGTCATCTCTACTCCCCATAATGATCATAGTTGTTGGATTTCCACTGAGGTAAGTTAGTCTGCAATCAACAACGTAAAGTTTACCTTAAGCCACTGGATTCGTGGTGCTGGAATCGCATCAATTGCTGGACAAGTCATAACACTCTTATCTCCTTCAACCACCTCCAACGGTACAGTCTCACCAGAATCCAACATCGACGGTGGAACTGCAATACAATTGTCAAGGTACTTGTTTACGAGTTACGCATAAATTTCCACGAATTATAAATAAGAATACCTACGTTAGAGTATTTCAAGCATCATGCTTTGAACAAAAATAAAATTAGAAGGGTTGTAATAATGTTGTGATTATGTATACAGTATCATCATTTAACTAGTAAACAAGTAAATTAAATGCTCAACAATTATTTGGTTATCAGCATTACCACAACCTCTTTAAATAATTCTAAAGAAGAATTTTTACACTGATTGAAGAGATCACTGGAACTGAATATGATTGTAATTTATAAATTTAATATACTAAAGCCGGATTTCCATGCCCGCGATTCTCATGTCGCGCGATACCATGTCGTTCGAGTTCTTCCGCATCTTCCGATGAATCGAAGTCGATTATCGATGAATTGCCGGATGCAGTATCCGAAACTGTGTACTTCTGCCTATATCGCGAGCTCATACCGCTGAATGTTGAGCAAACCTCTACTTTCGTGACGCTATTTGCGGCTTGTCCCTGATTGGTCAGTGAAGGAAAATGTCTGCCGTCTCGCAACTTTGAGCTGCCATGACGCGTGATATGGTATCGCGCGACATGAGAATCGCGTGCATGGAAATCCAGCTTTACATTAAAAACGTATACGACACATGAAATTTCGAAGAATTTGAATTGGTACTAATCACTATGTATAGTACATGGATTCAATATTATTTTATATATAATTCTATACTGACCCAAAACCTGGATGATGTAATTCGTCTGATCGCTGCCTTCTCCATTCTCAGCGGAGCAAGTATAGAGTCCGTTAGTCGTCTCCGAGGCGTTTATAAGAATCAAGGTGCCATCGTTGAGTACAATTGCATCTTCTACAAAAGAAACATCACTTCAATACATAACATTTGACTAATATTACTAATATTAATAACTATTAATGACTAATATTTTCTACAAACTTGACAATAAGTGTTTCAAAGCTAAATGTTTAACCATGACTTGATTTGTTAGGACGTAATTATAAAAATACCATAACGTACCTTCATTAAATCCTACAATTGATTTTCCATCTCTTCGCCAACTTATGTACGGGGCAGGAATTCCCTCCGCTGTGCAAGGAATGGAAAAGTCTTCCCCTTCCATAAGTTTCACACTTAAGGGAAGTTCTTCCAAGATCCTTGGCAGTACTGAATATGAATAATTACATCAGTTATCACTTTAGCTAAGCTTATAACACAATTATATAATTTCTCTTTCAAATTTTCTGAACTGTATTGAGTACAACTGTAGAAATCAATGAACTTTCTTCATACCGTAGCATCAATATTATTGACATTGATGGATAGGCTCACCATAAATCTGACTAATTCATGAGACTACAGTATTTTTGAAAATACTATAAATTTCCAAAAATTTGAGAATATGACCAAATCAAGGATCCGACCAATATATAATCAGATTGATAATTACTTACACATTTTGCTATTGTTAATTTCAAGGACTTGGATTTCAAGGATTTCAAGGATTGTCAAGGACAGTACGTATAGAACGCTAGTGTTAGTATAAGTAGTGTTTTTTTCTATAAGGAGGACCAATGTAATGTTCAGGTCAGATTTTTCACAAGTTCCGTTAAATTCAAATGAGCATAGATATTAATATGAGATACACATTACACTACAGTAAAACTATTAAACTATCATGCAGAACTTTTATGATTATCATCTGATAACTTACCGTTAACTTGTAGATGAAATATTTTCTGTGTAATACCGGCTTCGTTCTCTGCGTCACATATGTAGAAGCCAGACGCATCTGGCCCTACCTCGTGTAGGGTAAGTTTCCCGTCTTCGGTCGCGGTGACATTCAGGTCGTTGACTAGATCACCTCCGTTCTTCTGCCACATGATGTACGGTAGAGGATAGCCGGAAACGTGACATTCGAACGTTACGTTCTGGCCTGCGGTCGTCTTGTAGTGTTCGTCGTTTGGCGGGTGGATGCTCGGAGACACTGGATAGAAATATAACTTATTAAATCTGCGCGTACGACATGGGAGAATTTGTGAAATGTTTTGTATAATGCCATTTATACTACTTTTCCATTTGTGCTACTTGTTATCAGAATAGTATGGTATGAAATGGTACGAAATAATAATGGATGAAGAATATTATATTTTAATATTATTATTATAATCAAATTTTTAGCATTTATTAAATTTTTAATATCATTCTGATAGTAATATTCATTCACATTCTATTATTAATTCCAATGTTATTATTAATTCAATTTGTACTATTAATTTTGATACCAATACTAATATTTTAATATCATTATAATATCTTGATGCACTTCCACCTTCATAAAGTGTGCACATAAATTAAAGGTGTTCATTTTAACTCATTTTAACGTGTTCATTTTGTGAGTAAATATTATTAACTAGCAGATCTTACCCATCACAGCCAATACCATATCTCGACTATTTTCGCCTGCTTCATTTCTTGCGTCACATTTGTACAGACCGGTATCTGATAAGTTGGCCACAAATCTAGGAAAACACGCACATTAGATATAGTTACTTCAATTTGTGAAAATGTCAAAGTTAATCAATATGTGGTACAGGTACATTTTAGTTTTTAAATGAGACATATGGTTTGTACACAATTGGGGATTAATAACTTTGTGAAAAGTGTTTGATAAAATTATGAAAATATATAATTTTTTTTCAATATGATAATTTTACCAACCTGATTGCTTGGTTGTTATCAAGATACTCAACGTCATCTCGGTAAGATGAGACCAGAATATCGTCTCGATACCAAACCACTTTCGCTGTCGGTACAGCCCTCACTTCGCAGTACAGTGTAGTTACCGATCCCTCGATTGCAGTCACAACATCGGGTGTCTCAAATATCATCGGCGGTACTAGCACAAAGAAATTTAAACATTGAAAATTATAATTCAGAAAATATATTGTTGATAAGGCCTATTCAAATAATAAATTTTTTAAAAAATGTTGATTATCTCAGTAGTAAATTAGGTATTTTTTTAAAAAAAGAAATACTTCACCAAGTATTATGACTTGAGTACGTAATCTTTTTAGAAACCATAATATCTATAGTATCATACTCACTACATAACAAGGGACAGAAACTTATTTTAGTTCATTTGATGAAGAAATCATAGATTAAAAAACAGTTAAATATGAAACTACCTTGTACAACCAGTACTGTTGTCTGTGCCTTGCTACCAGCCGCGTTGACTGCATTGCACGTATACGCTCCCGTGTCATCTTCACTGGCTTCTGTTATTATAAGACTGTTGTCCCCTTCATTCTTATATCTGAATTCATAATATTCTAGACTTCAGTATGACATTGTTACACAGTGTTAATGTTTTACGAATCCATAATGTATTAATATAGTATTATCCATTATTGTGATATATAGCATTAAAACTTGTAAAAGCTCTTCAGAAGTAAAGTACGTCTACAAAATACTCATCAAAAAAGATTTGTTGAAATAATTGGGGAAAATTGCCATTTCTTATAGTATTCATTCCAATTAAGATGTAAAAAAAAAATATGTATATATTAATATTAAATATATCACAATATATACAGAATTTGCAGTAATTTATCTTTCAGGTTCTGATATAGAATTCAAGAATGAGATGTTGCCATGCATCTTATGGGTGTGGCAACAAAGCACAAACGTGCATTAGAATTTAGAATTTAGATGAAAATAATCAATTATTCGAAGAATTTCAATCTAATGTAGGATAATTAGTTTTGTGTATCTGTTATTCATTTGTTATTTAGTTTGTTCAGGAATTACACAATTCTTGAGTTATTATTTTAAAATAAAATGTGTAATTTCTGTTGTCTTACACAGTTTGACTCGGTAAGAGAGGCATCCTGTCTTTGTCCCAAGTGACAAATGGTTTGGGTTGACCATTCACTTCACATGGTAATTCCACGCTACTTTCTTCGTTCACTTTGTATACTTTGTTTTCAGTATCGGAGAAACTAGGAGGCACTGTACAGAACACAATTTCATATTATCATTATTCAACATTTAGTCTTTAACCAACACAATAATAATAATAAAAGTTCCGCCAAATACAGTAAGTAAAAATATAGTACTGGTATCAAAAGTGATACTGATCTCTATGAAGATATACAATCATATTATCTATTTATTCATATTGTATATAATGATGTATGGCAATGATAACTAAGATTTATTGAACAAGTAGCTTGAATGTCAACGTCATATGTTCTATACTTACATTAATCACAATGATGTTCAATTATAATGATTATAATAATATAAATGTGACAATAAATCTAATTAAAACAAATTTAAAATACTTCATTACATTCTATGCTTACCCAACACTTGTACTGCAGTTGTCTGACTTGCAGTACCACCTTCGTTGCTCACTACACACTCATACAACCCTGCATTCTGATTGGCTGCATAGTTGATCACCAACATGTCCTTCTCTAGACTAATGCCCTCGTGCTGTAGCTGAGCCAAGTCCAGCACTTCTCCGTCACGATACCAAGTCGTGATCGGTCGTGGATTACCGATGATAACGCTACACGATAAGACGAGGCGTTGCCCGATGATGACATTCGTTTCGGGCTGTAACTGTGTTAGCGTATCGAATACCGGCTTTACTATAAAAAAGGAAATATACGTTACTTCCACACATAGCTTACTTACAACAGAAATTTATGAGTCAGTAATTTAACGTTAGTTTTACAAAATGTACTCACCAATTCCAGTAATCTCTACTTCAGTTTCCATTTCTACAGTGCCAAATATGTTTTCAGCCGAACATATATAAGTGCCTCCATCTTCACTGGATATTTCTGTAGTATATGAAATAAATTATATTATTGTTCAATGTTCAGAAGTCTCATTATTTTGAGGAAAATAATATTAAAATAAATGTATTGAATTAATTATGTGTGATATTTTGATACTGATATGAGTCAACCAGAAAATAACCAGATATGGTCCGTTGAACCAGATTCACAGACTTCAATGTTCTGTTCAACTCCTTGAATTCAAAATCAAAAGACTGAATCAAAAGCATAGAATTGAACAGTTGAAGCAAAACATGAGTTAATTAAACGTCCGTTTCCTTCAAAACGGAAAGAGATTGATGGAAACCAACCAATCCTGATGCATTCAAGAAATACGTCACACTTGCTGTCATGCACAACATCGACTTCAACCAAGAAGTTCGACTACTACAAATATAACCGTCAATATCTGCGAATGTATTAAATAGTCTAAATAGCCTTTCAATGTTTTGTTTGATCTTAATTGAAGTTATTGAAAGAAAAATGCAAACGAGTGAATCAGGCTAAACAAAATATGCATGGAAATCTTACCAGTAATTTCGAGTTTTTCTGATTCTGTAGTTGCGAATCTATGAGCCTTCATCGTATTGTTATCCTTACGTCGCCATACGATCGTTGGTGGTGGAAGTCCAGAAACCATACAGTGTATACTTCCATTGGTGTTGATGTCGATCTTTACAACTGGAGAGAATAAGGTTGATAGTGAACAATTCTAAGTCAAGGTAAGCTGGGGGTTCAATCTAACAACTCACGCCAAACCTTGAAATAAATCCAACGTTTTGACTAACGAGACAATGTTTTATATTCAAAGAACGTATTTTATTCTTAATAATTTGTTATTCTCAGATATAGGTCTACTGGTGCTTCGTTCTTTTTCAAATTCAGCTGACATTTTTGTATTAGTGGAAAATTATTCAGAAAAGTAATATCACATTGAGTGAACGTGCATGCAACAATCACAAAATAAAATGAATGCTCAGGTGTATTAGTCAGGTCACTTTCTTCCACTGGAATTTTGCCATTGGATTTATGAAATTTGAAGCCCTATGTTGAAAACGAGATAACTTACGAAAAAGTCTCACCAACCGAAATCGAATTAATGTATAATGACTTAACTATCACTGAAAAAAGAAGAATTACTCGCAACTCAGTAATCAGTTATTAGGGACTTGCCTTTCGGAGGTTGAGCAATATGTGGTGGCATTCCTACGTCCAGTATTATAAAATCACTCTCGGTGCCGAGTTGGTTCTCCGCTACACAAGTATATTCACCAGCATCGTTTGTCTGACTGTTTGCTATTCTCAAGCTGCCATCATCAGAAACCTGAAAAAATCTACTCTGATGAATTCATTCTCCATTAAATCGTATACCCATATTAAAAATCACTTTCGTTTTTTGTTGCTCTAAGCCTATTCTGTTGTGTATTATTTTATCCAACTTGATAATCTGGCCAAAGCAATGCTTTAAGAACTGAAATCAAGTTGACCATTGGTTCGAGTCTCGCGTGAAGTGTTTTTATTCATCTTTTCATTAATCATCTTTTCATTACTACCCCCATATAACCTACCTAATGGTAGGTTTGTTGAACAATACAAAAAATGTGTAGTGTGTAAGACATACCCGATAGCGACCGCTGTTTGATTCTATTTCCTTCCCGTTAAACAGCCAAGAGACAACTGGTTGAGGAACACCTTTCACTATACATTTGAGTAGAGCATCGTCTCCAGATTTAGATAATTGCGATCCTTCTTCTGCTATGACTAACGGTGGCTCGACATATCTTCCTTCTGATTTACCAACATCTACCACAACACAGAGAAAGATGTTGAATGTGAGAATTTGCTGACAAGGAAAAACGTAAATATTTAAAATCGATACAAGATTAGTTGATTACGTTACCTATATCAGCATCGTTTTGAGCAATACATTCGTATTTTCCTTCATCGTTGTCCTTGGCATACTTCACAGTCAGATCCAGTCCGTTGACCTTCTCTATCAACACTTTCTGACCGTCTTCCTGCAGAATGTTCACATTATTTAATTATATTCATATAATTATTTTCCAATCAGAATATAATATAATATCAATCATTAATATGTGACAACTTCAATTCTGTCCTATATGAATGCTATGAAGATGTATACCCGGTAATATCAGTACCAGTAATCAAAAAGTTTTAAAAACTATCAAATGTTTTAATTCTATTGGGAAGTTGAATCAGAAACATACAAAGCGAGTATTCAAACAATGGCTAGATTATCTCACAATAATATGGTATCGTGAGATTGACCTACATATAATTCGCTCCAAGTCATTGTACGGTTTACAATTTGTAGTCAATTTTGAATTAATGAATGAGGAAGTAAATAAATCGACTTTGAATTTTTCAACAATTTCTGCTAGTCACTGGAAAATTGGTCAGTATTACACCTATATCAATATTGAATCAGTTTAACAATTTTGAAATCTGAAAATGAATGGGCTAATATCTTCCATCCAACGCTCCGTCTCACGAAGTCTTACCGTACGATATTACACATCAGCTTGAATAACGATTACATACCTCGATGATTTCCCCGTCTTTCTTCCACATGAGCGTTGGGGCAGGAGTACCGCTCGCAAGGCATGACATCGTAAACGTATTACCGTATTGGAACTCGAACCTCTCCGGTGATACGTGGACGTGTAACGGCTCTCTCATGCTCAGAAATACGCGGCTCTCGCTTTTACCTCCTTTTACAAACCAAGAATATTATTAGAGTTTGTTTTCATCGAGTAGTTTTTAAACATCTGTCATGTGTGAAATAGATCTGCTAAACAAGCAATTAGAGAAGATTTACAGTTCATATTCCAGAAATAAAGAAATAAGTACTCACTGAATAAAAGACTGAGAATCAAAATTATTCAAATTTGATTGAATGTTTTAATTATCTGTAAAGGTTATAAAGGTTATATATAACCTTAATATAAGGCAAATTTCTTCATTGAATTAATAAAAAAAAAATCATAATTATTCAAGAATTATATATTGTTTAAAATGTAACAATGAGAATTGTGGCACATTCATAGTTTTTTCTGTGTTTTTCAATATATATTTGAATGAAATATTTTATGGACAGTATTAAAAGTCATACATATCGGAGCTAGTAACTAGTTTTGAGAGCAATAGGTATTCATTATGTTACCAGTACTTATCCAACAACAATATGCATCTCATTTGTCACATTTTGATCTTTAGTAAAATAAATATTTAACAGAAAATATTGACTGTTGTTGTTCTCACCCTTGTTTTCTGCACTGCACAAATACCATCCTTCATCAGCCACATTAGCATACTTGATGACCAATGTATGATTAGAATGAATCTTCATTTTGAAATTATTTTGTAGGGATATAAGCACATTCTTAGCTGAAATTGAAATTAAAACAATTATATATTATAATTAATGAATGGACAATCACGACATACTTCTTGTAACCTCTAGTTTATGTTATTCACAGTGAGCATAATCATTTTTTTTTATGTTCGTTATCTTTTGGTTATGCCACGGTAGTTATGCTGGCCATTTTGTGAATTGTAGAGACTTTGATTTATTTCAGTAATTACGTTCAAATTTCTAGCTTCTTACTTCGCATTCGGTAATAAATAATAAGACAGTATTCTCTTTCTATCGTTACCTGGATGTAAAATGTCGCTTGTTATCTGGTACCAGGAGACATTGTAGGTTAGGTTACTCGTCACCGAACAGTCTATAACAGCGACACCGTTAGGAAGCGCCACCGTCTTATCTAGCGTCTTTGTTACTGGGGGTGGACCTGTATGGACGAAAGCTTGGTGAAGTTTTTTCATGATTCTAGGTTTTACATTCTGTTCTGACTCCTCTTCAGTACCTTTTGTATCAATACTGTGATATAGATATTGATCAATGTAAATTAAATTTCAATTTTGGATCAAGCCATTTTATGTGATGGCAAGTATACAAGTATTGAATTTAGAAGAGTTTTGATTTCCAAATTCTGCATGCAAGTTGTTCATGCGAATACTAATACCATTATCTTCAAAATCGCAATTATAAAGTATTGATTACTTATTAAACTTGATTAAATTCGATTGAATAAATTAATATTATTACCTGTTATAGTTAGGTAAGTTGCTTTAGTTTCCCTTCCTGCAATGTTGTTGGCTTGACAAGTATAATTGCCTTCTGAGTCTTCCTCCGTCGTTTTCAGTTGCCAAAGAACATCTGCAGTCTGTCTGTGTGAAATATATTTTATTTTATTCAAATCTGATAATAATACTTCTAATGAATACTTTCTAATAATGAAGAGTGGAGAGCTTAGTCTTCAATATGAAATGGAAAAATTAAGTAGAGTGAAGAGAAGAACGGGCAGACCAAGAAAATAGATGACCGGAGGGAGAAAACTGAAAAGCGACAAATGTTAATCGAGGATAATTGGAAGATCATAAGTAATGGGAAAGAGCGATGGACAAATAGAACTTGTACTAAGATACTATTTGTACCAAGATTCTACAAGATAGAACTTGTACTTGTACTAGATAGAAGTGTACTAGTCACTCGACCACTCGACTAAGTTGGAGTAATTTAATTTGCATCACTTACTTGTACTGTTTACTGGTGCTGATTGGTTTGCCGTCTTTATGCCACGCTACCGTGAAAGGAACGAGTGACTGGACGCTGCACTCTAGTATTGTTGGCTCATTTACCCAGCCGGTCTGTTCTGTCTTCATATGAACTTCTGGGGGGCCTGAAAACAAGAATCAAACTATAAAAGTATCTTATTTGTACAAATAACAGTGTATTAATGACTTCGTTATCAGAAACGTTTCGACATAGACGAAAGGTTGAAGTAAAATTCACTTTAACAATTTATTTTTATATCATATTTTTATATTACGTATAGACCTACCGGTATACATGTATTGTGATTTGTAGCAGACAAATGAAAAATTTAACAAAAACTATACTACAAGACATTCCACGCTTATGTCAAAACAGAACTGAATCTCCCTGCACACCTCGATTTTCCTCGCCTGTGTCTCAATTTGTAATTAGTTCATCTGCCGACCACAGGAGGAGGCGTGGACCAATCACAATCCACGCTTCAGCTTGCTACCACAGGGTGAGGGGGGAGAAGGGAGTGGAAATAAAGCAAAGGGGAATCAGTTTTATTTCTACATTGGTGACTTATCGTCTATAGTTTCTACCACAGATTACAGAATAGAAATACAGAATTAGAATCATAGTACAGAATATTATTTTGTGTATATGTACCTGGCCTTTGGGACTGAATAGCAGTGGATGTTATTCTTTTAATTGGGGTTCCATCCTTGCCAAATCCTTCGACCTGAAAGTTTAATCAAATGAATTAATTTTTCATACAAATATATAAATAGATTTTGCTTCTGGTTAATGAATCATCACCCCTTTGTCGTTCGATAGATTGGTAGATGAAGGATTTTCATAGATTTTCACCTCATTGAGCAATACTGTATCTTTGCTTCCTTTTTTCTCTTTCTCTTTATATTTTAAAATTCATATTCACTTTTTCAATTTATAATACTTCATTAATATTTCAGCCCCAATTTTTACATTCCACAATATGAGAGAGAGATAGAGACTGAGAGGGAGAAAGAGAGAGAGAAAATAGTTTTTTTACTCACTCCCAAATAGAAGAAGTCATTCGACGGCACGAACAAGCCTGCCCGATACAGTCCAGGCGTTCCTCTTATCGCATGTAGTGGTATCTCTTTCAACGTTGTGCCGTTCAAATGGTCAATAATCTTCACTTTAGTCAGATTGAATAAGTTGCTGAGATCTGTTGCTTGCACTAATATAGAGTTTCGTGCACCTGTAAACAGTTTGTGGAAGTTAATTGATTTCAATTTCAAATGATTTCAATTGTAATTGATTCCAATTTTAATTGATTTCAATTTTAATTGATTATAAATTGAATTTGAAGTTTTTATGACTATGCTTCTCAAATTATATGGGCTCATCCTGGCTCGTCCACCAACATATTAACTTCTTCAATAGTATAGTCTAATTTTAAGAATTTCAAGAAACCATATTCAATTCAAGCAAAGCTTAGCATTGAAACTATTCATCTTATTATAAAAGCACTTGGTTTCGAGTTATAAAATACTGGAGTGTGTATCAAGTTCTGTTAATTCAATATTTCGTTTTCGTCAAAATTAATCATGAATTAGTTAATTATCAGTCGAAGTACGAAAACAACCATACATAACCAAGAATGATCACAAGTTAGGTCACTCTTTACAATTATCACTCTTTACATCTGGCTTCAAGAATACCAATATGGAGTCACAATTCCTTATTACTGATATAATTAATCAAATCAATCACATACACAGATAAAATTAATCACCAATAAACTCGATTTTAGTGAACATGTAAAACTTAACATACCTCTCATCGGCCTATGATATGTCTCCTTCATTTTATCCGTCACTACAATCGCAAACCCATGTGTGAAGTCGAAATCACTTGTGCCAGTCGACCTGACAGTATGCGCAGAGTCGCTGTGAACTGTGACCTTCCACTCTCCGGGATCCGGTTCGATGACATTGACGATCTTGACATTGTCTAGGGTCAGCAACGGTTGCAGTTGAGGCAGACTGTCGACGACGTTGCCGTCAGGATCGGTGACGTTGATGGTTGGATTGAGGCCAGACACGGAAATGGTGAACTCTTGGAGAGTATCGTCGATGAAAATGGCGTGCTCATCCGTTGACGCGTCGGGCTTGTTGACGGAGAGGAGGTTGACGCGACGAGATTGTAGTGTGGCATTGACGTATTTTAAAACCTACAAATTTAAATTATTTTGTTTCATTCAATTTCAAATGAGATTGATGGTGGTGCATATTTTATAGAAGGATGGGTTTGAAATGGTTTTCTTGTGTATGTATAGAATGAAGATTGCAATTATCAAAACATTATCACATTACTCTATTGAACTTAACAAGAATTCATGTTCAATCCTTAAAATAACTATAATATATTCGATATGCTTATTGCATCATTACTAATGTAGTTACTTGTATAAAAATTATATAATTTTTTTTTCGTGATCGGAAACATTTTTCTTTGATAAAATATGAAATTATGTACCAGTTACGTGAATCTACAAAGAATTTTTATAATAGCAAAGTTACAGGGATCAATTCGTTGGGTATCTAATCGACGTGCATATATTTAAAACACCAATATCCAATCATACCTTCAATGATATATTCAAAACCTGGCACTTCCACCAAAACTTCGATGCAAACTTTGTTCATATTTTCATTGCTAATATTACTTCAAATGTATTTAATATAGATACATAAGTAAATAAGAGGATTATAGATGGATCAAATTCACAAAAAAAAATGTCTGATTTGGGAGACGAACCTGTGCACGCCAGACTTGACTTCGGTTTCTAACGTGGAGCATTAGCTAACTGAGCCAAATGGCAGCGCCAGATTCGAGTCACTCTTTACTAGTTGAATTGAAATGCTAAATTACGATATTTATATTATGTATGAATCATAGTTATTTTGAATCGTTAATTGAGACCAAAATAATTGTATAATTTGAAAAGTTCCGCAATACTTTACATCTTCGACGTCTGTTTTGTTGATGAGGTTGAAGATTTGTCCGGAGCTTGTCGACGCGATCTTCTCGTACACTTGGTAACCGATGCTCTCTCTCTTCCCACAGTCTCCAGTCAACACGAACACTACCTGAGAGTGAGACAAACATATTCAGCCATTTCTACATTCTAGTATTTTTGACTCATCGTACCCCATATTTACAACGATAAAAATAAGTAGGCCTATTCATCGAAATATTATAAAGTTGGTTACGAATTGTATGTACCAGTATTATTATATCTTATATTTAAATATAGAATTGTCACTATTGACGAAAGATTTTATGAATAATGTATAACTTAAACAGTTCAAATATTAGATTGTTTGGATTTTTAAACTGACTTATCATTTGTGTCTTTATTTCTATATGCCCCACATGAACATTTATCAATTCACAAATACGATATATTTGAATTATACGTAAGTTGTGAATACTACATTCGAAAAATGCTGTTGTGATTGGGCCTACTTATGACATTTAAAAAATAAGTTCATGGTTATGACTTTATACGTTTTAAGTTTCAAACTTAATTTTTTTAATGTCGTGTAAGAATTTACCTGATGCAGTTTAGTCTTATATGTCGATATATTTTCAAAAAACATGTCATTTGCTTACGGTTGTGTACAAAATGCTTATCAAGTCTAAATTTACCTGGCTTTTCTTCTTCTGAATTAATTTCAACACTGGATCTATGAGCTTGTAATCTTCAGCGGTAGCATCTGTGAACACGTAGATGAACGAGTTCGGTCGACTCAGCTCTAGCGCTAATTTAATAGCACCTACTGACATTTCTGGACAGTTATTACCCCCGTTGACCTCGATGGCTTCCAGACTGACCTGTAGGACCGCGTGGTCAGTGGTTATTGTCGCCGGACCAATCTCTGCAGGACAGAAAACGGAAACACCATGAAGGAGTCCCCAGTCTCCATAGGGCAAAAGTTCCCACCAGGGTGATTTCACATATATAAATGCAAGGTCATGGAACTTGAAAAGTACAAAATATGAAATTAACAAATACAACTATTTTTTATTGTAAATCAATGTAACCGAAACTATTTATTTGTATCAAAATGGTTATAGGTAGGCCTATGCTGATGAAATCTAGTTTATCTGATAGTTTATTTTAATTAGAATTTATTCAAATTCGAGAATATCTATAGTATTTGAAAATTGGAACTTCTAATTCATTATTTTTCAAATTCTGTCAGGATCGAAAATCTATGCTTTTCTTTCTATTTCTCCAATAGGTTTCAAAATTGAGATTTTTCATTTTCAAGACCAGAACTGTTCGATTGATACATATTCTGAATTGCATTCTATAGTTCATTGTATCAAATAGTTCGAATTATTTTCAATTGGTTTTTCCCTATAACTTTTTTTTTTACCTGGGTCATGAAACGGCACCAATACATAGTTGTAAATAGGATTGTCCGGCCTCTCCAGCATTGTCTCCATAATCAAGCGTGCTCCCTTCTTCACCTGCACTAGGTCATCCCACATTGACCCCGTGCGATCGAAAACAAATGCCAATGTCACGCCGCTGTCTTGACCTTTGACCTCAGTCTCGTTGTTCGGTGTTTGATTCGTCTTAGTGTCTGTTTGTAGTCGCTGTAACTCCTTGTATTTGGCCGCGTTGATGAAACTACCTTTAAGAACAGCAAGTTAAAATACATAAGTTATAGATCTATAATTATATATAATTATAAAAGTTTTTCTGTTGGTCACTATACTCATTACATGCAGTTTTGAATTGATAATAGTCTAATTTAGATAATCGTTCAAAAATTTCAATTTCATTTTCAAAATGTGTTTTTCTTTTAAATATTTAAAATTACTCAGATACTCTCGACTTAACAAAATCTACAGTAGAAAAGAATGGAATTAAATATCATGACCATATAACCCGGTATGGATTGAATGGAATACATGGTTTAATTTTATTTAACCTATTTTCTGAAAAACGTGATGAAATTGTTCATAATTTTTTGACTCATTATTCATGCGTTCAAAATATTTAAAATGATATTATATTTTATCTACGTTTTTGGATTGAATTTCTTTACTGACTTAAGAAGTGAATAATTTTCTACAGATAAAATTTAATTAAATCTCGATATTTCTTACATATCTTCGACTTATGGTAGAGATTAATTTGAAACTGATGAAAAGTACCGGTAGTAAAAGAGAAGTGCGCGCAAATTGCAACAATCCGATTTATTGTAAATTCATTGGCTGTTTTTTACTACATTTCGCGGTCATCCAGGAGTGCATTCGGTTTTTACTTTTACTGATGGCTAATATAATATACTTAAAATAGAAGGTAATACATATATGACAATTCAAATTGATGATACATTTTTTCACCTTAGACCTTAGATTGAGTGTATGAAGAAACTGAATAATATTCACATAATTATGATGTTGTATAATAGTTTTAATGTATTAGGCCTATCTAACTTTGTGAGAACATAATTGCCATGAATTACCTTCAATTTCACCTTTCGGGATGACTGCTTGATCCATTTGGTAGTACGTATAGTTGTAAGCGTCTTCATTAAAAGCGTCGTCACTTTCATTCAGTTCAAATAATTGATCGTTTGATAACACTTGATCGTCCTCTTCCGTAAGATCACCAATCTCCTCATTTAGCTCAATGTCTTGCTCTGAAATTCCGTCACTTTTACTATTTTTAGAGATGATTGGGTCCAATTAAGAAGTGGAATTTTCATTGTTTGCATTCAAGATCTTGTTTTTTGAATTTGTCGTCAGATTTTTCATTATTGTGAGATCAATTTCATTTGTACTCTCAAAAGTAACACCCTTCATTTCTTTGTAGTTATTTTTAGCATGGTGTACATTTTTTGATTTTTCTTCGACGATTTCTTTTGTATTCACTTTAGATCCTCTATCAAGTTTCATCAGTTTTAAAATATTTTGATACATTTCATCGCTGGTGCCCGATGTTAAGTGAGTCGCGGTAGAATATAAACTAGATGATTTTTCATCGGAGCTGGATTTTACTGGTTGATCTGCTATCACGTTCACGACTTTATCCCGAGTAGGAACTGGATCAACATTTTCATATCCCCCAGTATTACTGTCAATCAATGACTGAAAATCATCTAATTCTTCAAATACCGCGTGAGGATTATTCATACCCTCGAATATTGGCATGTGCTCATTATTTTCTATGTTATATATATTATCAATTTCCTCAAAATCAATTTGATTAAATCCATTATTTTTATTATCCAAGATCGGATCAACCGTTCTGGAATTGTGTTCACCAATTTTTCGTTCAATCTCCGCAGTTTCATTGGATACATTTTGTATTTCGAAAATACCGAAAATTTCTGATTCTATTTTCAAATCTTCCTTACTATTTTCTTCTAATTTTATATTTCTCTCATTGAAATCATCCCCTTTTAACGCTTTGTCTTCTGTAAAATTTGGTATTTCTTCCTGTTCCAAAATACTTTCCTTCTGTCTTAATACAACATCTTCTTTTTCCAACAATATACTACTATCTATTCCCTGATTGGTTGTCGTATTGGTCGCTTGTTGTGCTGATGACGTATTGATTGTTGACGCTAACATGATCACTAGTGCAAGTATTGTACTCATGGTGGTTGTAATGATGCATCCTCGCCGTCGGACGAGAGAAGACTAACTGACAGCAGCCATCTCCACCGTCGATCGAGGCATCTCTACAGGCTCTTACGTAGTTAGTACCACCACTAAGAAAACACTGTAGTAACGTAAGCACTGTAAGACTGTTATTCATTTGTAAAATAGAAATGTGTTGAGTATTTACATAAAAAAAAAGAAAACATTGGTTATTTATGTTAAATTATTATGAAAGTAATAACACTACTGATACACTTGTATTCACAAAAGAAGAAGGCCGTCTATAACATAACAAACAAATATCATTATTATATTTGTATAGCTAGAGTATTTTTTGGATTATATAATTTTTATGAACGAAGTTCACGATAGTAAACAATTCTAAAACATTCAGACGTTAAATGGTCAAAGTTGTTGCGAGATTTAGTCATTACCGAAGTGTTTACAATTATTTTGTTGGTAAATGTACCTCTTCTTTCGTGGAGACAAGTATATCAATGATGAAAGATGTATTCTTTTTATTTCAGAATTAATTTCTTGAAAAATCTTCTCCCTCTTTTGCGGCTTTCCTTGACTTTCTTGATCTTATCGCTAAATCTTCTGCTATCACATATGTGTGCTTGAACTGAGATTGATGATGTCTAATTAAAATGATTGTTATTGAACTCAATTATGTACCAAGTAATTTGTGCAGTGATGAAATAGTAGTACATATAGTATTTATGTAACCATTTAAAATAACTCAATTATCAAACTCGAAGTAAGCTATAGGCCTGCATCAAACTGTCGTGTCTAAACGTCTAAACTCAGACTGTCTAAATACTTTCAAGATCGTTCATTCAATATTCGTATTCCCTAGTTATACATTATAATTATTCATATTCAAGAATAGAGTAGATTTACAATATGGTATTTTTTTATTTATTGGTGAATAATAGTACCTAATAAATGTCGATATAAATATTTGAAACATCAAACGACTACAATAAAGTAAACATATAGTAGCAATATTCGTTTTGTGAGGGGGGGGGGGGGGGGGGGGAAATATTCTATTGAGATTAAAATCGGAAATCAATGCAATATTTTATTATGATTTTATACGATAATGATAGGATTTGAGAGAATTTGATTTTGGATTTACTGTAATTGTTTCACTGATGCACTTTATGATTGATTCATTTATGTAAATCTCTCATACCGTTATTATTCGACAATCGTAAATCATGATAAAAACATTACAGTACAACTAATGAATGACAGTTACGAAGTCATTTCTCTCTCACTGAGAAAATGTGGACTTCGAAATACATTATGTGACTGCCCAATTCACGTCTCTTCACTCTACAACTGAACATTTATCTTTCCAATTAAATTATTTTTTAACCAATTGAAACTCTACTATTACTAAAAATTATAGGCATATAAAAATGGCCATTACCGATACTATTCAACATTCACAGAGGGGGAGAGGGGGGGGGGGGATTATTTGAAATGAATAATTCGCCTTATCGTAATATACAATTAATCTATAAATTGTAGGCCTACAAATAAGTTATTGGTTGCTGTGTAATCAATGCGAATTCTAAAGTCAAGTAATTGGTTTTCGACTTGCCTTAAACAACAAACCGACCAGACAAGACAATATGTCATTATAGTGTCGCACTCAGTTATGCAAACTGAGAACTATTAAAATTATCACACCTGTTTTTTGACTTCTTATTTATTTATCTGTTTCATTTTGACATACTCAGTGCGCATCCTGTACCCGTCGTCAGGCATTTTTGAAGATCCCCTCTCCCCCTTCACTTCCCTCCTCAACTAAACTAACACATTCAGGTCGTTAAAAAGATGATTTATTAACATCTATGCTCTTGTCTTTAGCGATCTTCTCACACTATCTGGTAGTGTTTGCCTTATAAAATGATAGACATTAATCCCGCCATAGATTTCCATTGCCTAAAACATTCCTATAAACTACTGAAAATATATTTTTTAAATGTTTTAAAATATATTTTCTTCAAAATATTTATTATAAGAGAGGATACACGGTAACTGGAATAAGATTATTGAGTGAATTAATGGGAGTCGAAACCACTTATTAATAACCGATTAAGCTGTATTAAGCTGTTCAAAGCATTACAAATTTAGTTAATAATCAATAAGGAATAATTTGAGTTCCTTATCATGAAGGCCTACGATAAAATCCTCAAAGTACAAACTACCAACTAACAGAAATAAGGAGTTTGAATTTACAATACTCTTTGACAAACACATTATTTCAAACATAGTTCTGGGCTCCAATTGAAAAGCGTGTCGTTATATTTCTTAAGGTACTGACAGTATTGTGCGTAGTGCTACGATCTAAAGCAGTAAACACATACAATTACAAATATTAACAGATATAAATATGCCAGCATATGCGTGTCGAATATTCACTAAATCATCAATACTCACTTGAAATTCGATAATATATAGTGCTCACTTACAAAATTTCAAAATGCTAGAAATTATGGTGAACACATACATATCTAACATTGACATTTCGTATAGGATATAAACAATGGGAAAAACAAATAACAGAATTTGGTTTCAAACTCAAGCAAATTTGTCAATAAAATTATGGAAATATACAGAAATGCTGTTAAAAATGGTTATAAAAGTACTTAGAAAAAACATACATATGCTGACATGAGCATTTATGGACAAAAGGACCAAATGAACAAAATCAAATTTGCATTATAGGTTAGATACCCAATAAATGTATCTCGAAAAATCCAATGAAAAACATAATATTGGATAAAAATCTAATGTTGATCCTATGCCATGGATTCTACGACTAAAGCAATCTTAAAGCTATTTCTATGTTATCATCGGATGCCATCGGGGGTGTGATTACTGGGATAACCGACTCGGCACTGCCTTGGTTAACACTTGCGTGAACATCTTGTTTCTTCACCACTGGTGTTCCGATTGTCGCTTGCGTGTGCAAAAGCAGTATCGAAACTGAAAACAGCACATGACAAGTGAGAGAGCAGAAAGTGAGGTGATATGAAAAAAAAAGAAAAAAATCAATATCTTACAATTATATTTGAGAAGTCACAATTAATACACAATGGGCAATGGCTATGACACATTTTATTATTTTATACGATAATCGATGAATAAAAATCATATTTCCGTTTCTTTTTTTAATTTCCAATGGAAACTATTTGCTTGAGAAATTAATAAAGAAATACCTCGAGAAATACTCAATCACATCATGACAATATCTCGGTATGGGATGAATCGCATATTACGTTACGATAAATTATAACTCAAAAAGCAGGAGCGAATCTTATGGGCTGTGCCTGTCGTAATCTACAAAATTGGAGTAACTGAAAAGCACGTGTTTGATAGAATCAACAGGTGTTGAGTGATTCATATATATATAGTATTATTAAAGTTGATTCCCTGATCCATAATTATAAGATAAATTGAATTTTTGGTATATCAAGTGAAAACCCTTATTTTTCTGAACAATAAAAATGAAACCTGACCTGTCGGTATGTTCCACACACCCGGATCACTGGTACACCAAGAAGAACGTATATTGAAATATGTTCAAATCTTTGACAAACACACCGAAGCTTCATGTTCTATTTATTGTTCAAATAAATAAGGATTACTCCTTATTGAAGTACAACTCCGCCTTTTTGAAAAAGGTAGTCAAAAAGGACACACAATAACAAAAGTATGGATAAAATGAAAACATGGGTAGACGAATTAATATAACAATAAATTAACTAGAGTGATGTTCAGAAAATCACAAACGACTAATGTAACTGAAAACAAATTGATAAATTATCATTACTAACAAAAGTGAACATCTTAATTTGAAACTATGGTCCATATGAATGATTCATTCAGATCCCTATAAAAGCTATTGAATCTAGTAATCAAATTAAATCCATGTCATCTTTATACTTGACTTCTTATGAAAATCAACAGAAATCTGGTAATAGTACCCATAAATAAATGTTATTGAAAATTGTCAAATATGTAATATTACTTACGTGCTCCAAGTAGTATGAGTATTCTCATGACTGGATACTTATGGCGACCTGTACTTACTTCATTATATACTCTGACTTTGGTACCTGGCAGTTGATCGATAACAACAATAAAAATGATTCATTGTTCATTAAAATGAAATTAAAGTTATATAGGTGAGATTACATCAGAAAACACATTATACTATGTTACGATGATGCTTGTGGGAATAATGCTTCCGCAAATCGACATGGAATCGAAACGAAATTATCAATAAAAGAAAATCATCATTAACTGCTATATTGTCGGAACCTTATATGTATATGTACTAGATTGTCTTGCTCAATAGATTCTGAAGTTTCTATATAGTGGTTTCTTGACTCATTTACAAGTATCTCAATGTCGATGTGAAAATCAATGCTGATGCACGCTCAAAAAAGTGAAAATAGTGAATATTAATGGATAAATATATATATATATATATATATATATATATATATATATATATATATATATATATATATATATATATATATGACACCTATTTTATTATCTCTCTGCTAAGGTTTCAGCGTATTCGTACTTTTAAATACGTCATTCTCAAGGAATAAATTACATCTTTCTTGCTAAGGATGCACTAGGTCAGTTCGAACTTCTAATTCAGATGTGGTAATAAAAATGCTATCATATCAATAATATGCACTCTATTTCAGAGTAATTTTATTTCTGTATTTGACCAACTAACAGTAGAAGTTGGAATTACTTCAAACATTAAAAAATTAATACAGTTTCAGAAACGTTATAAAACAATATCTAACTTGATTACGCTTATCGTTATCAATAATTTTATCATAGTGATCTTACTTTGATTATCATTATGAATACATGGTTCCTAGTCAAAGTAAATTTATAATTTTCGAAAAGCTACTTCTACGGGCCCATTCACAAGATCAACAAAACCCACATCTGGGCCCTGTGTAGTCATCTCACCACTTCGTTTCACATTTTTTTGAGCTTTTTTGCGAGAAGCTGGATCTCCCACTGTCGCCTGTATTTGTATACTCACAATCATTACTGAAAACAAATCAGTTATTAGTATTATTCACTAACATTTCTCTCCCATCTTCAGCCTATTGTAATGCAGTGATCCCTACATTATTTCATTTCACTTCATTCCATTTATTTTCTTCCAAAGTAGATTCTACAAAACATGTTGAAAAACAATGTATACAATGTAATGGATATGGAAAGTCAAATTATCAATATGCAATATAGAATAAGTGAAATATATAAAAGTGATACCAAATCACATCGTCATTCAAGGTAACAAACTCACGAAAAACAAAAATATAATATACAAAATAGCATGAATGTACACATATAATTATCTGACTTGATATAATCAACAAAATATTGTTTATATCAATCATTGATTATTGAGTATCAATAAACTGAGGGTACTGAGAGTAATGAGACAGAACACACATTTATTTATTAACTTTATAGTAAAATATAATTGAATAAAAATCAATAACTTCTTCCATCAACAACGAAATCTTGATATACAATCATTGTTTCCCAATTAAGGCTATGAATGAATTGGTCAGTATGTTTCGAAGTGGTACCTCTTAAAAACTTCGAGGCGGTCTTGTCACCAATATAAATAATGCACCATATACTATTTCAAATTAAAAACATTGAACTTTGACACCAGGACTGCACTGTCTGTGACCATATTTTTTTGCATCAGATAAAAATGGCTTCCAAAAGACCGGGACACGTTATAAGTACAGTATATAACCCGGTTTTTGTGGTACATCCGAACATCCACACACAAATGTTGATATATTCAACTTTAAATGTTCACTTCTTATACCTCTAGAGTGCATTGGAGTCGATCAAGGGAAATATCAGTTTTCGCGGCATTTGAACGGTACTAGATATCCTAATATAAAATTCTAACAAAATTCTAATACGAGAGGAACACAGTGTGTAATAGTATTTCTAAATTAGTATTCTAACATTTTCGCTTTTCAACTTTTCGAATTTACACATTTTATACTTGTGAAATGTATGCTATGTGAATTGAATAGTTTCTAATGATTATGCAGTGTCTGTATAGGTACCAAAAATATTTGTATTTCTTTAGTATTAGAATTTTTATCCTCATTCAAAAGTTATCACCAAAAAACTATCGACCCACAGTAGATGTGAAGTTTATCATTATACTATACCAAAAAATTGAGTGATATGCCTGAATGGATATAATAAAAGGTCTATCACTCTACTAATTGAAGGTTATATATATATATATATATATATATATATATATATATATATATATATATATATATATATATATATATATATATATAATATACATTTTTAATTATAAATAAAAGTCATTACGTCATGTAGGTTGAAAGCAATCACACCACGAGATAGGTCAGCTTCTAAACTATATGATTTTGTATGGTTAGATTGAATTCTACTTATTATTCCAAAAAATACAGCGAAAACATTGTTCACTGGTTTTTGTTCCCATACGTCCATTGCATATAACGTGCGCCTAAGAACGAACAATTTTTTAATCGTCACCAAAAGCCTTTCGTATATTTGAAAAGTTTCTATCTCGAAGGTTAATATTGATGTTGTCATAAGGTTGACTTACGTGATACCAACAATACGAGGAATTTCATGTTGTGTCGTCTTCTGTACAGATATGAACTGTACAAATCATAGAAAAGCGTCGAATAGTTCGTAGGTGGTACCAGGTGGTGACAGTGATACGATAATCAGTCTGTCAAATTACCCATTGTTAATTGAAATTATATAGGTTTGATTACGTCAGATTTAACAATTTTTAATTCACAACGATAAAGGATGATAGCATTTTTATCTGGGGAATGTTTTTAGGAATGTATATTATATTTTTAATATTGTGGATAGGAATTTTGAATTGTTTTTCATAATTCAGATCTAATACAAAGATGATATTTTGTACTGTTACATCGAAAATTGTTTGTACATCGAAAATATTAGATCTTACTTATACCCAATCTTCAAACTCAGCTAAAACATTATGAATAGTGAAGGACACTAGATTCCAATAAATATAGTGAACATATTTATTTTCCCAATTTTCGAGAAAACTAGAAATCATTGTCTCAGTTCCAGAAATTTTAATTAATTTATTTCTTCTTCAGAACTCTGCACTTTTTCTGAGTCGTGACGTAGACACTGCTCGATTATGTTTATGTTTCTATGCAGCATGGTCTCTTGAGGGCAAACCAATTCATAATTTAATTCTGAAATTGAGATGATGATTTCTCGTTTTGTCTTGAAATTTGGGAAATAAATATCATCAATATTAATTAAATTCTAGATTCAGGGTCGTGTTATCCTCTAAACAAATAATTCAAGGGATTGGTTACAAAGTAATTCTTAATTGAACATTAAGCACTCACAAATTATTTTATTGTTAATTATAGAAGTAGACAAAATATTTCTTTTTAAATCAAAAGTATCCAATGACAACAAGAAAAAAATATTGGAAGTCGTATTATGGGATTATTCTGGCATTCGGCCTCCTCTGCCCAGAAAGTTGTTCTCATTGTAGAGAACTGATTTGATCCAGTGCGAATATCGAGCAATGTCCGTGTAAATGCCCGGTAGAGTGGGACGGGCGCAACCTATGCCCCAACTGACCAATCCGCAGAGATAGTGGCGTCCGTCGTCGTGGCGGCAAGCGAGTGGTCCGCCACTGTCTCCCTGTACAGAGATAATGTCAGTTATGGGAAATACCAAACACCTATACAGTTCTAGTTTCGTTTAGAAACGTATTCCATAGCAAATATTTCGAACCAAGATTTGAAAGCGTGATTATGAATTTTTTGGAATGTTGATTTTTGGCTATAGCCTTTGATAAATTAAGGCTGATAATAATGTCTGAAATGAATAATATTTTAACATAATAATGTCAAATATATTATTCAAACTTTTTACTTTTTACATAAATTTTTACATACATAAATTTTGTATGAAATAATCATAAATTAGTCTTTCACCTCAATTAGAAAGCTATAAAAAGACCCAAAAGTAAAACCAATCAAATAGTTGCACGTTTGAAATTAGCAACGAGTATAATAGGATAAGGCTGTTTATTAATGGTTAAATCAAGGTATATATATATATATATATATATATATATATATATATATATGTATATATAAACATTTCTATTACATTTCTCATAAATAATCCCATATCGCTCATCTTACAACGCATATGCTGCTTTTTTCTATTATCCAAAACGATATTCAAAAGATGTTCAAAAGACTGCGCTACTGAAAGTTAGATCTTTCCACCTCACGAAGCTTTCCCAAATAATTCTTATTTCACTCGATTCTCATTTCACACTTAATTCAGTCATTGTCGTGACATAATGTATTTCCTCTCCACATTCAATTTCTTTAAACTTATTGAAAGATTTATCCGTTCCTTTTTTATTTCCCCAAACTAAAAAAATCATTAAATTGTTTTATCATGATGTACAGAAAAATAAACATTGACGCTCAAAAATAATAGTGTAGATACCCTTTCTGGTTTTACTAATCTGCAATATGATATCCATCACCAATGACGTCCTTCCTTATTATTTTATTATAAAATTTACTATAATATTTGTTGATAAAGCAGTATCTGCAAACACAGATGGTAAATCTGTATCTTTTTTGTCCGTGATCTTGGTTAACATTGCACAGACACCAAGGCCAAGCAATGTTTATTAAAACACTGGTATACTTTGTACTAGAAAATATGTTTGTACTTAGACTTATTACAAGGAGATAAATCGCTTTGCATTTCAACTGTGACTCTGTATATTCATTTCAACCAGCTCAAAAGCAACGGGCACTTAGCTTACTTATACTCTGGTACAGAAACAAGACCTACGATTGTGATGTAAGATATCTAATAAGATTATTTCTTTATTAAAGATGTCTACTTCTGTTGAGATTTTAATTGTGGAGTTTAGTACATCTTTTTTGCATGTACTTAGTGTTGAGTGAGCTAGGAAAAAGTGAATGTACGATGAGTATAAGTTATTTGATATAGTTGAGATTAGCCATATTATAAGCTGTTGTAACGACAGTTTATTATGGTTAGTAAATTTTGTGTACCGAAAAAAGAGCGTGGTGCTCTGTTTGACTAGTTGAATGGGGTAGAGAGAATTACGTGGTAGTAAAATTGAATATAAATTACATTTTTTAACTGTTTTTTGTTATTAAAATATACATAATGCGTTGAGATGATATTTTTCATGCCTCTTGGGAAGTAATAATGAAATTATCGTGTAGAAGTGGGAAGGAATCGGTCGTGGTCTGATAGTAGGGGACCATTCCAGTATTCAATTTGATGTCTGAAGATTTTATCATCGGTAATACGTAATGGCATCTCTCCTTATCTTCTCACAGTTCGTTCTAAATTTCTATTTTATCAAGAGATTCCATTTAATTCTACGTATAAGGTGACAATTTCATCAAGATGTACTACAGTTTTACGAATTTTCTATTTTGTGATTGAATACCAAATATGAAATTCAACCATACATTTTCGGCAAATGTTGAATACTTGATAATATAGAATAAATAATATACATAATATGATATAGACTAATAATATTCATTATATTTTGAATCCACTTGAGAAAAATTTAATTATTCGGCCCATTTAGAGTATATTGGAGTTGAGACAGGCCACTTGTGAGAAATAATTAGTAGAATAATTACAAGTCAAGATGATTTATTACAATTGCCTATCTGGATTCCCATAAGATTGCCTTGAGTAATCGAAGCAAAAAAAAGTTAAAAGTTGGTTGAACTTTGCTTCTGTTTATTATTCTATGTCGCCCAATTTCTCATGTTATTATAGTTCGTTCTCTTCCATATTATTTGATCTTGTATGTATACATATTGTATATACGTATATACAAGTATATACATATCCCATCCCATCTTCCATCCAGAGCCTTAATTGGGGAACAATGATTTAGTATCATGTTTCTATTTTGATGGGAAAAATTGCCCGTACATGTCATTTCAACTGACATCTAAATCATTTTCTTTGCAAATCAAAAAATTAAAAAATGCTTTAAAAATATGTTTTCGCTAATATATAATTATGTTTTCATGACTGAAAGATCAAATGATTATCACGAATATCTGCGTAAATTATAAGAAGATATTTTTTCATAGAATCGTCATCAATGTAATGAAATGGCTTCCCGATTTGCAAAAGTATTGACCAAAAGATATACACTCTGACGTTTCAATTGGATACCCGTGGAATATTTTCAAGTACGGTAAAATCGAGTTTTGGCTTCTCGTATTCAATTAGCACATCATAATGAAATATTCTCGATGTTCATAAAAATTAAACTCCTATAATAAATCCATTCGTAAATATTTTGTTATTCCTTGGAAAAAAAGGTTTTTTCCCGTTAGTATCGTCTCTGTAACTTTATATATATTCCCACACAAAAAACTATAAATTACTGATTTCTAACTTGTCTGATATTAAAATACCTGGCAAGAGTCTTTTTCCCCAGCGTCGTACCCCAGACACAGTTGGTTAGGGTGGATATAGTCCGTGTAGCCCAGTTTAGTGAACCGTTGGTGACAGTCTGCGATGGGGATGAACGGTAGGCTGACGTGCTGTAAGATATGGGCCCGAGTACCGTTCTCAGACAAGCGGCCCCATCCAGCCACGATACCTTCACCTGATGGCAAACATAATCACATGAAACGAAGTGGTAGCAAATCAAATCCTCGAAAAAACTAATCTTAGAAAACCAAAATATTAGAAATATATCTCCGAAAAACCATATGTCTGACAATCTTAGAACTCCTAGAAATCTTAGGAAATCCAAATCTTGGAAAACCTAAATCTTGGGAAAACCAAATCTTAGAAATATATCTCCGAAAAAGCATTTGTCTGACACTTCGTTCACTCGACTGACCAAAACTTAGAAAACCCATATGTTAAAAACCCATTTCTGAGATCCGACAGTTCGAAAATTTGGGTTTTCAGATATATGGGATTTCTAATATTTGGTATGTAGACAACAAAGTGGCTATAGACACGAATTCTCGTGGCACGAAAATATTGATTTTCATGGTTCCTAGTTGAAGAAAAATTACATCCACGAATATTCGTGGAAAATCAAGGTAAGTTTTGGTTGATTGAGTCAGTTTAGATTAGATGAATTTAGGTTAATTTAGTTTGTTTAGATTACTGATAGCAAATGACAGTAAATTACAGTAAATGGCATCAACACTTTCGATTATTATAAAATTCGATGCTAGTCGAAGATTCAAAGCTTTTGAGAGATGCAGTTGCGTTTCTTACTGTAAACTTAGTCCTGAAAAATCTTAATACCGTAAAATTATCATAGCATTAACTTACAAAATGTAACAGAGATATTTGTGTTTGTTATATTGGTAGACGACCTTCTTCGTTCACGGATACAAGTACGCCGATTATTGTTTTTATTATCATTTTTCTTTTATGGATTATTTTTATTAGACGTTACATAATAGTAATATTATTTTCAATGCAGGTATCCTAAGAAATGAGCATTTCTAACTCTCTTGAAATTATTTTTAAAAAAATGGTTATATTTCTTTCACCGCATATAGTTGTATACCTGTAATATACTTGTGTGTCGGATCCGGCAGACATATTGGCGATACTGGTAATCCGCCCATACGGAGAGGATGATCGAGCTGCAGCATTGCTAGATCGTTGATGAAATGTGCGACGTCAATGTCCGTGCGTTTAACGATGCGTACCACTGACCGGCGTTGTTCGAACCCTAACAAACATTAAGTTATAGCAACGAGTAGTAAGATGAGAAAACAATTTTAATTGTAAGTTACAGGCAAAATCATTACAATGGATGTGATATTAAAATAAAGTGAAATTGATTGAAGAGTGTGCAAAAAAATACACACGAAAACTGATTTTTTCAATTATGATTAGAAGATGAAAACTTGAAATAAAACGTGAAACATAGAACAAAACAATATAATCAAACCCAATCTCGCGCATTAGATGACGAGATTTGAAAAGAGAATAATATACCAAAAATTCAAAAGTACAGTGAGAAAGAAGTAGGTGTTTGTGTGTAATTGTGTGTCTGTGTGTATGTGTCAAGTTTCATTTTCGTTTAGTCACTCTTCTGATTAAACACAGAATATGAATATGAATGGAATATGAATATATATATTTAATATACCTTCTTCCACATGCAAGTCGTTCTCCCCTGCCACAACGCTGAGCTGTTTCAATGTGAGGCCGTCGACACAATGCCCGGCGGTCAGGACCCAGCTGGAGGACAACACGGCGCCTCCACACACGTGTTGGGACCCGGGCGGTCTCGCCCTCACCAGTTGCACGGACACTTGCCACGGGAACTCACCTATACGAGATAGAGGTAGGTAGGTAGGTTACAGGTGGAAATAAAACAAAGTGGCTATGAGGAGGTATCGACTGTACTAAAAAAAACTGTCCTGAAAATAAACTGTACTAAAAACCAACTTGAAGACCAAATTAAGAACATAATAAATTCAATCTCTGAGACAAACGTGAAAGTTGAATCCAATTTGAAGATAAATAAATGTCTTTTCAACAAGTCCAAAGAATATTACGAGTGATTATTTACCTGGTGATGCATTGGTTCCTCCAACAATGCGTATTCGATCCTGATCCCGTCTTATTCCGCAAGGAACTTCGTAACCGATAAGGCTTGATAATAACAAAAAAATATTATGGATAAAATTTGCACTCTGGAAAATTGAGTTTCATGTACAATCAGTATAAATAGACAGAGTTTATATATTTGGCTGCTGCACAAATGAAAAAACATAAATTTCATAGGCTTACAATAATTGTCTGGATGTGTGGATAAAGGGCATGGGATGGATGAAAACCTCTGCTACTTACTTATATTACTATTTTAAGAGAAACTAACTATATCTAACATTATTTACCATGGATTCAATTAGATTATTCAGAATCTGTTGTTTTTTAATATACTTTATACTTATATACACGAAGGAAGAAGTGGTTATCTATCAACCAGTATAACAAACAACAATACCACCATCGTATCTGTATGTCTGTGGTATTTTCAGGGCATTGTGATTTTTCGTAGTAAGGTTCACGATAAAAAAAAAAGGAACTCATCTGCCTATTACCAAAGCGTCACACATATTAACGAATACAATGAGATTATGTTATTATAGACGTTTTTATATATATATATTTTTTTTTTTTGGTGATTCTATTTTTATAAATTTTATAATATTCATAATTTTCATTATTTTATTCAATATTGGAATATTTTAAAAATTTAATATTTAGATTGTATTTAGTTTTCTTTTTCTTTCGTGTAGGCCTACGGTATGGGTACACCAGTAGGCCGAAATCTTAACTGACCTTTTTGGAGCTAGTTCGACTTGTTCATTGAGTGGCTCGTCGATTCGAAGCGATATCAACAATTCCGGTTCACTGACTGTGGTATTAGGCGTCAACTGGTTATCCTCAGTTTCGATGATTACTACCAATAAAGAGTGAGAAACGTTAAAAGTCAAGGAAGCTTGGTACACGACTCGCTGAAGTACCAGTACGCTGAGGCAACCTACTATCAATTTTGGCCTAAGAATAAAAACTTCATAAAATTCAAATTAAATTTTCATAAATTTAATGTTCGCCCACATATCTATACAATTACAATGTATAATATACATGGAAATGCATTGTTGGTTCCATTGTTTTTGTTGAACGTTTAGTCAGTTAGGAGTAGTTATTTTTTTCAAAGTTTGAATTCTATCTATTTCTCAATATAGGGCCTATATGGATACATAATTAATTGTTCACAAAATATCCACGAAGCCTAATGTAGGCATACCCGTGGCATATATAAAGAAAAATACAATGTACAGAGGTATAAGTGAATGGCGACATAAAGAATACTATAAACAATAAAGGATTTTTTTATAGTTTTCATATATATGCCTATAAGCATATATTGTAGTGAGTGGGATTGGCCTGTATTATTAGTTTATTATATTATATATTAAACTTTCTTCAAGACTAGAGGAACAAAAAAGTTAGATGTAATAGTACGATATGAATTTATGCATTTCTTACAGAATAGTCGAGTATTATCTGTATAATAGGCCTACTATTTAATGTATGATGATTTAAATGACTTTATTTCAATTTATAAAAAATATTACCTTTTCCGTCCAGAAATACGATCAGGAACGACACAAAATAACATCCTGACCAATAGACCTCCATATCGAATTGGTGATTGATTATCACTGTATAATTTGTGTTTATACTTATTGTGGCTTAATTGGTACCGTGCCGTATTATGTTAGTCTATTTCTTCGGGCGGATCTAAATAGTTCACGCAATAACGATGATAATGATTGTCGTTATTATGCTATTAATGATTGGGTAGAATGAACTGGATCAGATGATACTGTTTCATTTGTTATTCAAAAATAAATTTCAAGAAGGTTTTATATCAGTATGGTCTTAACATGTAGGGTCTATTAAACCTCTTGCGATTAAAAAAGATCGAACTCACCACAAAATCATTTATATTCAATTATTAGTTTGCGAAAATAACCATGTTTATGTGTAAACTATTTATCAATTTAACCTTTCAAGTCTGGAAATTGGATCTTCATTTCTGCATATAATTCTGAAATTATCATTTATTTTCCAAAATTGATAATTAATCTCTATATGTATCATTTAGTGATACTGAAAATAAATTCCTATCAGAATATAAATTATTTTTACAATTATTTTTATAGGGTGGCATCTAATACCACAGACGGTAATAATAGAATACAAATAATTTCTACTTAAAAAATGAAGCAAGTCGGGCGTAGGTTCGTATCTAAATCATTATTGTAATTATTTTTAATTGGAATAATGGTGTACGTTCTCTGAAAATTCTGGAAAAGCTCTCTGAGTGTAGTGAGAGGGTGATGTGGAAGGAGTTCGAGTTCGATTTCGAGATCAGAAATTCGAGAATCGCACTGCTAGCTGTCAGCCCTGAGTAGGCGTACATAAATATCCTTGCTTGCTGTCAGCAAAGGCTGTCAGTTAGTTTTATACCGTTTGTTACACAAACTGTAAACAAATTCAGTAAATAAAATGGTGAGTTGACGATCTGTAAGATTAACAAGAATATTCAGCACTTGTGGAAATTTGCTATTATGTAGTTATTGAGGGTTCCCTTGGGTAAAGACAGTCTGAAAGATATTTAGCCTACTTATGGTAGTGAGGTTATGTCTGGCCATTGATATTGTAAGTACATAATCAATGGTCTGGCTTACTTCGTACAATAGGCCTAGGCGTAGAGAAACTGAATCAGGGCATTGAGTTTATGATCAAGGAGTCAATAATAATGAAGTATAATTTGTTTTAGATGGCTCAATCAAGTTCGCTTACACCTGATGACGACGAGCTAACTCTACCTCGAGCATCAATCAACAAAATGATCAAGGAAATCCTACCGAACATAAGAGTAGCCAACGAGTCACGGGAGTTGATCCTTAACTGCTGCACTGAATTTATTCACTTACTTTCTTCCGAGGCAAATGATATCTGTAATCAACAGCAGAAGAAAACAATTAATGCTGAACACGTACTGCAAGGTAAGGCAGCCTGTTGCTAAGTACCATAGATCAGAGTAGTCTCTAGATAGGCAACAAGGTATGTCAGTGCCTGTGATCACCAAGTTGACATCAGCATGCTCCTAGCAGCATTCACTTGCAACAGTGCTCTAGCAGACGTCATTTCCATAGGACCGGTCACACTCGTAGTTGAATTACTAGTCGTAACACTACTACGATCAGTAGACCGTTTCGAAAAGTCTCCTTGAAAGGGATAATAATAATGTGACTGGGATTAAACTATTTTGTCGGTAATATAGATGTTTTTGCTTGATTTTCGAGCCAAAATGTATCTAGAAGTATTATACAATGATTATATATCAGTGATGGTAGCTTTGTTCGTTTCAATCACGGTCCTATCCAGTTTCGATTTTTTTTTTCAGCTCTGGATAAATTGGGCTTTGGTGACTATAGATCTGACGCAGAGGCAGTATTGACAGAATGTAAAGCTGTTGCAGCAAAACGTCGTCGCCAAAGCACTCGGTTGGAGAACCTTGGCATACCTGAGGAAGAACTACTGAGGCAACAGCAAGAGTTGTTTGCAAAGGTATGCTAATGATTAGTTTGAAATACCCGTGTCTAATCCCCTCAATATGGAGGCTATATATACTACTAGTCCTACTAGACTATAGTATACTATTATGTATATATAGTATATATGTAGACTACTTTAGTACTTGACCTGGTTTACACATATTATATGTTTTCCCATAAAAAAACATGTAAATAAAAATACAAAATACCTTATATTTTTTTCCTGTTTTGCAGCGTTAATAGCACGCTCAGATCGTACTTTTAATCCCACCTAGCTCATTTTGTCTCCTTTTTTTCAACAAACATAGGTTTCAGAGAGCATTCTGCATTTTAGCAAGCCCTTTTCTTTTTCTGGATATTTATTCAAAATTTTTTCCCAGGCTCGGGAAGAACAAGCCGCTGCAGAACAACAACAATGGCAACAAGTGCAGGAAGCGGCGATGGTATCGGCCCAACAGACAGACGAGGAAGACTATTCGTAACGGAATGAAGGACACAATTAATTGATTGAACCAGTACAATATATTATATATATTATATTATGGTCATATAATTCATATGCCCCAGACAATACTTGTCAGCGCAAATATTTTCTTTAAATAAAAATTAAACGCCTAATAATATTCGGAGGATAATAATTGTATATTTCTTGTTATATTAACTCGAAAGATTATCAATTTTATTAGGCCAATACCGGTTTCACGAACTAATATTTGATAAAGTGATACGTAGCGGATTAACTTGCTATTGCCAGAGTTGATGAAGCCAACTGCTTTAAGTACAACTGCTTTATTGACTCTGCTATTGCCCTTGGTTACATGTGATTTTTGTACTGTAACTTATAGTTAGCTTATTAATGCTTGACTAAGAGTTCTTAAAACCGGTTCTGAACGTGTAATTTCAGTCTTCGAATTAGCTTGAAAATCGAATTGAATCATTATTACAGTACTGATTACCGATTTGTTGCTGTAACTATAACTGAACATTTTTTTTTTTACTGTATAAATCTTGTGTAGGCTAATGAAACTAATAGAATTATTAATATAATTTTATTTATATTGAGATAGGCCTATTATAGTTAATTAGAAACCAAATATAACTTGAATGTAGGCCTATAAACTTTGTGATGTCTATGCGCACCATATATATCCTGAACAGTGAACAATTCATGTCATAACCATGTTGCTTGAATGTGGTATTGATTCATATTGTGTCGATACGTAGAGCACACCTTTCATTAAATTCCCGTTACACCAACAGCAAATAATTACAGGTTCATAGCATCATACATATCATCATATGTAAGCGAGCTGTTGAATTGTGCTGAAAATGTTGTATGTAAATAAAGAAAACGAAATAAAACAATTTATAGTTTGAAAATGTATGTAGTGAAATTTATTTAATTTCAACCTTTAGCATCCGTAATGATAGTCAGGCCATGTATGTATTCAGTAGGCCTACTGGTATTTATATTTCTAAAATTTATTTTCATTATACTGTACCATGAGGTTTTCAATGCGAGGTGTTCCTGATGGAACAAGGATTGAACAACCGCGATACTTTGTTCCATTATACTTATGGTTGTTCCTAGATGTAGACTTATATCAATTATAGTTTACCGTACGTCAAATTGATAATTAATCGTAATGTCTTGATATTTTTTTCTCTCATTCAATGATAATCGTATTACATGAATGTATCGTACTACAATAACCGATAGCTATAGGCCTATCCATTACGATCAACATTTTTTCAAACGATGCGGTAATCAAAATTATTTAATTTTGATTATCGAAAGTATATTTAAAGTATTATGCTTGTTTTATGTATTTCTGTACTTTGTAATCATTTGTAAGCCTTCGTTTCTGGCAGTGCAAGATTTCAACGTGTTTCCAGAACTGAACATCAGGGGGTTGATGGTAACAAAAATAAACCAAGAATGTTTCTGTATTTTTTTGCATTTTATTTATGAATAATAAATTGTTTTCTGTTTTACAATGAAATAAGTTTTCATAAAGTTTAATAATTCACGAAGTAATAATATTTTCACTTCATAATTATTCTATTATTATACCGGTAAGAAGTTATGTAGTAGTAAATAAACCAGATAAAATACAATAGCACATATAAAATGTTGAACATACATTAATATTATATTGTAGGTAACAATGCATTTTACTAACATAAAACATTGAAAATGACAGAAGTAAGTTTTGCATTTGAGACATTTTATTCGAATGTTTGGCACATATTGCAAATTCAAATTGATTCACTCATAATAAAATATTTAAATAAATTTTACATTTCCATGAGATTTTAGACTTTACCGCATTCAAAGGCTTTTTTCGTTTAGATAATATAGATGGAGTTAAGTTTTAATCTTTTAAATTTCACTAGTGTGGGTGTATAGTAAGTAGTTGCTTCATTACTACGCAGTATTAGTAGGCATAACTCTTAAACATTGCTTGAGAATTTCATTTTATTTAAGAATTAATGTTATAATTATATTATACTATTATATTTCAACAATTTGGGCATAAAAGATTCTAACAATGCTACTTGTTGAATAACAGTTTATATTATATTTAAGAACGCTCTGTAGTCTATTGCATATCTTGTCACTGAGTACAGTATTTCATTTAAACTGCGATTTCAGTATAGGCCTACTGTTAATATGTAACTTTACACCAAACAGAACAGTAAAAGATCAATTCAAGTCATTGTACTTAACAATATTCAATTGTAGGTATTTGTCAAACTAGTTTTTGAGCTTTGAAATATTTTAACAGGTGAACGTAGTATTAATTCATACAAAACTCATTCATGTCACGAACATTCGAGTTCTAGTCTTTTTTGTACACCCTGTAGATTCAAATATCGCAACCATCTACAAATTATCAACATTTCGTTCTGGGAAGGCTTTTATTTACAGCAGAAACTTATTTTTATTTTTTTATACCCAAAAATAATATTTTATTCATTTTGAACACCAATATTCATCTTCCTTCACAGCAGGTTTTTATTTGGAAGTTGCTATTGCACATAATAAGCACATTGATTTTATAGACTACATAAACTTTATTATTTCATAAATTAAATGAGTTAATTCATTTGGTGTATTCTTACATTTGTAAGTATTGTCCATTATATGATTTGATTTATAATCATGAAGTAATAGTTAACTAATATTGTCAGTTTGAATGTACTTGCTTGAAGTGTTTAATATTTAGGAAACATGGTTTATTTGCTATGGAAACATTGCCAGAATTAGCTATATGGTCTTGATAATATAAGTTGATGTAGTAGCTGCACATTATTTGACTAAATCTAGCCTTTCTCTGTCAGTACCTATAAAATTCCAACTTCTGTTACAATTTACATCAATACGCAATCTTCCATTAGGCTATAACTGGATACTTTACACATATTCATGCTCAATACTTATATCAATTGTTTGAACCCGACTGCTGTCTTTCGGCACCATTTCTAACTTCTCCGGCTCTGCGTCCGGCATGATAATACACATGAAACTCTTCCCCGATACAACATCACGAGGATAAATAGTAACCGGAGTGAATCTATCAATTGAACCTTCAACATATGCGCACAATCGCTTATAAACATCTGGGAAGTGACGTCTTAAACTCACACCTCTCTGACGCAGATGTCGTTGAATATTAGTGAAACTAATTTCTCTAGCACGTTGTGGCGGCATGTTTCCGTGACAACCCGGTAACGATGTTAAGATTAGCGTCTCAGGATTTTCCATGTCTCGAGTAATATTTGGTGTGGTACGTCTACAAATCGTAGGCTGTGGCATGACTGCCGCTAAAGACCGACAAAGTCGTAACTTTGCACAACGAGATACCAGTTGCCTTTCCCATTTAACAGCCCCTTTTGTCGGTACTTCGCTAACAACACAAACTGCGACGTAAAGCACGAGCCTCGTATCAGGATTGTACGATTTACACAGACGCGTGAGTTCGGCATACAATTCGGGACCCATTTCGTTGGGGAGTAGATCTGACCAACGTATGAAAGCAGGTTCGCCCAAATCCAAAAAACCTCGACTTACAAAACGTTCTGCTAGTTCTGGACTCGAGAAAAAACTTTTCACAGCACCACGACCTTGCGCTAAGTAACCTCTTCTTGCTAAGAGTGAAACATGACGTAAGGTATCGGGGTCTTCTTTCACTGCCGATAACACTTGACGACACAGCGCTCCGACTCGTGAATGTAGACATGTCTTGCGATGTTTCTCCCAGTGTGCGCGACGGCATTCTCTCGAACAGTAGACGTGCGCACAGTTGTGACACGTCTTGTAGTTTCTTCGTGCTTCAGCAACGGTTGCCGTTTGTGAACACTTTGTGTAGCGACATCGCACGATGGGTTCTATCTCAAGATTGCCCATGTGGGTGGTATCGAAGGAGACTCGTCTAGCGCCACGCTTGTGGGTGGCGACCGCGGTGACGGGATTACGGAGTACGGGGTCACTGCCCTCGCTGCGGCGACGTAACGTGTCGCCAACGTAGTATGGAGGCGGTTCAGTCATGGCTGAACTCGACCTCACACCGTCACTAGCTAACCCTGCGATACAAACAAGAATAATACAATTAATTATTAGCATTAGTGTCAAAATTAATGTTTTGATGCTACATTTATGAACAGTTAATACAAATGCAATAATTTGAACAATCTTCAGTTATACCTCTTTCAATAAATGATCATAAACATAAAAACAAAACTAAAGTTATCAACTGAAATAACAGTTTGTATTATATTTATTGGTTATTTTGATTTTGATAATCAATTTAAAAATTGAAGTTTAGGTATAGCTATAAAAACGTAGATTTGATATATCAGATGATTTGATACATAAGACTTTGCAAGAGGGTTAATTGTGATTTGACTACACAAAGAAAATAAGAATGAATATTATTTAGTGTTGGTGCATTTCACAAATTAAGATAATATAAAGAGTATTCCATTTAATTTATTTTCCATTTAATTGATTTGATTTATATTGAACTAGTATTATGTAGCATCATATGTGCTATTCACTAAAAAAATTAAAATATTTTCTGTATCATCATAGTAACTACATTTATTCGATTGTATCCTCGAGAGATGAGGTTTTGATCGACCGTCCCTCCTATCCCACACAATTGTGCACGAGTTTTTGCTGGTTTCATATCTCATGAATGCAATGTAAATGTAATGTAGCCTAAGCTTCCTATTTCATAATGTTTCAAAATTATCAAAATTCAAACATAAGTCAAAATTTTCCTCAATTATAAAAGTGATTTTTTCACCATTCTTTATATGGTATACAATTGAATATACAGTATAATCAATTTCCTTGAAAGAGGTAGAGATAAATAAATTAATAAGTCAACGAATAATTAAATATATGTTTGATATTGGATTACAGACTTGATATAAGTAATTTTTGTCTTTATATAAGTAGTCTTGAATCATACATATTTTAATCAATATTTTGAAAGTAATTTGAAATATTAAACTCCAAATGAAAAATGATAACAATCATTACGAAAATAAATCATTTCACATACCCTAACCAACACCTCCACATCAACCAAATACGATAATATCAAAAACCAAAATGTGCTTTAAACGAATCTCAAATCAGTTGAACAAAATGGCCATGCATAGTGCAATTTACCTGACAAATTTTGAGTATTAATTACGATTCGGTGGCCTCGGAAACTTACACGGTCGTCCTACCTGCGATGTCGCCTCGTAAGTCCCCGCAACTTCTGCGGCCACGTGACCTGTTTGGTGGCAGCGGCAGCTGGGGGCGGCTGGGACTGGAGGCGGACATCGACGCCCCGCCGGGACTGGGTGAACGTGATGTCGGCGGGAGGCCCAGCAAGGAGTCCAACACGTCTTCGAGCGTGGTGGATCCAGGGCTGGGTTTGTTTCGCACTTCGGTCACTTGGGTGATGCGGCGGAGTTCGGTATCGACGTTGTGGAGAAGGTCGAATTCTAAGTCGGGTTCGAAAGGTGCCTCTTCGTCGTCAGTGCCTGGAACATGTCATGGGATAAGATTGAAGTTGAAGTTGTATGATAAATATTTGGATTGAATAATAGTTGTATATTCATCAACGTTAAACTCTAACAATGAGATACTTTTATTTTCATGATTTGTTGAGAAGTAGGCAAAGCCTGAGTACTTGGTAAAAATTAAAAAGTACTAGTAGACACTTATCATCACTTCATAGTTTCATTATCACCTGTTCATTCATACCCCCGTTCAACCCAGCTGTTAACCTGTTGGTGAGGTTGTTAAGCAAACAAAAACCATAATATGGTCATCGACAAAAACGAGTATGTACGTTAGTATATTAATTTTATTTGCCGTGTAACCTATGGTATCCAATGAAAATTCAATGAACATTTTTCTAGATAAAAAAAATAAAATGTTTGGTCTAATAAGACAGCTTTTACCAATCAATTTCCTTATCCAAAAATATTTCTATCTTGCTGTCAATTACAACTTTATTAGGATATTTTACTCTTTTGTTAGGTGGCTCTTAAATTATCTGAAATGGAAATAAATTGGTTTGAATCGTGAATTTGGCCAAAAATAAGATGTCTACAACACAAAATTTCTTGTTAAACGCTCCATCAAATAACAGATTGTAATCAATCAAAGGTTGCACCATGTGAAACCCATGTCTTGTATGGGGCACCTGAAGAGTGTTTATAGGGATTAAGTATACTCGGTTGATTGACATGGACTTGGTTGTTGAATCTTACCTGACTCCTGACCACATATACAACCATCCATTAAATGTAACGTAGAGCCCATGTCACACAGCCGAGTAGACTTTATTCTGGTATACACTCTCAGCGCCCCTCCAAGTTTATAGTAACATTACGTTAGTATACAACATGAAAGTAGTAAATGTCTATATCTGCATTATTACATTATTCATAGGTTTTTTGTTAGTTGTACTAAGCTAGATGTTAGTATTTACAATGTCTCGTTACTAGTTACTGTAGTTATAGTTTACTACACACAAGCCAGCTAGCATTGACTCGGAAAGTTGTGTGAATGTTGCCGGTTTATACACAGTCTTCACCTGTCAAATAAGTTGTTCAGATGATTTATTGAATGAGAAGAAAGAGTAAGAAAAATTATATTTGTGTAAAATTTGGAAATTATAATTGACATTTATATTTATGCAGGCTGAAATATCAATTTCAAGAAGTACATTCCAATTTCAGTATACTTAAAATAATGACTTTGGCACTTTGCAGAATTAAATTCTGATATCAAGTGCTGTAAATGTATTTCTGAAATTGGTACTTTAACTCTATTCAACCCTATGTTTAGACTAAAATGTTGCCTGTCTCATTAAAGTCAACTCGCTGCTCTTGTTAAAAAGGATTGGCTTTAGTAAATTAGGTGTAATCTTCAGAGTCTAAACATAGGGTTGAATAGGGTTTAGATTGAATCACTGATTTATATTACAAAATAGCAATGTCATTATTTCTATTTTGAGAGACTGATTGTACATAATTCAAAAGTGTTTTGATTACTGCTAGTTTTAATTATGGTCACTTTCATTTAAGTAGTTTTTACAATGATGACTAGTAAAAGTGAGAAATAAGTAATAGTAGTAATTCCACTAAAGCCAAGTAGTTATACTGTGTACAGCTTGAACAAAAAGTATCAAATTATTTTTCTACCTGGCTAAACCAATCACCTTGTGATAGGATCTAACAGGTATGATACGAACAGATAACGGACCTTTCCTTTTGTTTCAAGCTGTACATTATAAAACATTCTTTCATATATATGATACTTAGTTGGTATTCAGTCAGTATAGCATGCTCTGTTAATATGCTTCAGTCAGTTTGCTGTTTATTTTTCATATTGATAAACACTTACCAGTACTAAGTAGATAGATATATGCCTAATGTTTATGATAAAATTCGATGGAGCTATCAGAACAAGGTGTGTTTTTCTGGAAACAAATTATAAAAACAATAAATATAAAAACATAAATATATAAAAACATAAAAATGTATTAAACAACAAATTAAAATTAGAATTAAACCAAAACAATGGAAAGAAGGAGAATAATGCACTCGAAAAATATACAGTTGGGAGTCAATTTATCGAAATATTAGTTTTTTGGGGTGATACCCTGTTCAAAAATTATTGCCAAAAAACTGATATATTTGCTAAATCGACTCTTAGATGTATTTGTGGTCCTATTTTACGAATAATATATGAATTAGTTAAGCAATAATCGGTTAACTCGTAATTACCCTTAGTCACCAATGATATTTTTGTGTCCTCGTGATTAGCTTAATTAACACATATTTATTTTTCGTAAAACACAGTCTTAACTATAAGCACATAATAAAGTAGAATTAAAATTATAACTATAAATTAAAAAGATGAAAATTATGGTATCACTTAAAAGACCTCAATTCATACACGCATTCAGTAATCAATCAAAACGACCAAACAAAAGATGATCACAGAAAAAAATCAAATAAATCAAAATGCGATATAACATAAAATAAATCTGACTCAAAATTAAAATCATTTTTCATAATCAGGAAAATGTTGATATGATGAAGGAATATATGCACATAATGGATTAGACGTTCATTGTATCAAGGCAGATTATGCTTAATACTATATGAGGTAGGGTAGAATACATGCTGGTAATCTCACACAATATGAAAATATTGTGTATAAAAAATAATTTAGCCTATACATAACCTAATAACCCAATAAATAACCTATATATGTTTGAACCATTGGCAAAGAAATTGTGTTCATGCTTAATCAATGTAAATACATTGAAATTATAGAATATTAGTAAATAATATTAGTTACAAAACCTTATATTTTGTATGATTTTACGGTCCAGAGTGTGCTGTTGCTCGCACTACACACTTTATCACTATCACTTCGTTAGTTTCACTTTTTATCACTTACTTCAATCAATATCCAAATATAAATATTAAAAATGTATTTTACATTTATCCATCTGAATTCCACCCATTACTTTTTTGTATATACTTTTCTTGACAAAATCACAAATCACTCAATTCAAATAAGAATCAAATCAAATCTCTTAATATTAAAATTCCTCGAATCTCAATATAAAAATTGAGTATTATATTTATACTCATTTATCTGAATTCAACAATATTTTTTTTTGTGATAAAAGAAAATTGTTTCATCTACATCCTTAAATCTCAATATAAAATGTAATATTATTACTAAATTTATCGACTTGAATTCCACGTCCGTGATAAAACAAATTGCTCTATGAACATTAATAGACCTATAAATATTTTAATTCGAAAATTATATTTATCGACCTGAATTCCACTTGGCACGTATAAAATGAATAGAATACCGATGCGTATGATAAACGTCCTTTAGTTTCCGTAGTCCGATTTGAACTGAACCGACTAGCCCCATGAACAATCTTATATCGACTTATAAAGTAGCCTATATTATACATGAAACTAGGCTATGTTTTGTACCACCCAGAGTCAACCACCTCCCATCCCCTATAAGATGAACAACAACTAAATTATGACAAAATGGAATGCCTATACGTAATAACTTCGAACAACAAGAAAACTTTTGTTTCAATTAAAGATGACACTTGGTCGATTCTTATGTTGTTCAAGGTTTTCATTGACGTGTCTAAAATAATTTTCTTTTCGGTTTTCCTTTTCTTTCAATTATATTTCTGTCAAAAATAGTGAGTTTGACAAAACTGAAGCTTGTTGTTATTTTATTAATATGAAAATGCCAATGTGTGCGTTTCTGGACGAAGGAGTTAGTTTTGAGATACAATTTTCACAATATAGTAAGGCCTAATCATGCCTAAAAATTCCTATTCACAATGATCCTTACATATCCCAAAATATACAAATTCAAACTCAAGTTCCTCCCCCAAAAAAAGATGTTCGACTTCAGGGACGAAAAAGAAAAGGTACAAGCAACGTAATACCCTTATTCAAAGCTAAATGCAAAATGTTTCACTGAAGCATATTCATCCTAATTACATAATACGTGATTTTTTTTGATTTCATATAATAAAACATTACGAATAAAACAATACGACGTTTATTCCTCTGACTTTTTTAACTACAGAAAATATGTCTCAACATTATCAATACTTGTCTTTGAACACGTATAGCAATACCGCAAAAATATGATTCACTTCATCTATCGTCTCTTCTGTTTCCTTCAAGTCGTCAAATATAAGTGTTATTACGACCTTATTGTGTAAGCTCACTTCATACATATTGTATGATACACACTTCTCCATTGCACCACTACCATTCCGTGTTTACGATTGTATGCAGTCGAATATGGTTTCGTCTTTTATTACTGTAGTTCATCTCTCGAGGCTCATTTTACGAGACAATACGCTATAAAACCATCTCATATTTTGTCCAATAATCGATAAAGACCGAAGATGGCAGTGATTATGAATAAGAAGTCTATAGCAGATTCTTCTGCAGTGGATCAGTGTATTCGACAGTAAAAGTTGCAATAGTCTCGTTTTACGAAACGTTTTATGAAAAGGAAGTAGAAAATAAGCGTGCGCGAATTAAAAAGTAGTGACATTAATTTTATTAGTGACATATAAAAAGATCCTATTTATAGGAGAGGATAAGATCAAAACCGTGACTCACAGAGTATTTGTAGAAGAAGTTTTTGGGACATAAATTTGAGAATTTTCTTTCTCACTCACGAAGGCAGTGTGTTAGTGTTTGCTATACTATTTTAAAATTTCGAACTATTTTCCTCGTCTCAAGTAATTTATAGAATGAAAGACAAATATAGAAAATCATTTAAGAAAATATGTATTATTTAATTTCTTCATATTTTATGTCTCCATCCCCTTTCTCTTCAAAGCCTCTTGCTCTCTTATAAAATGTCTCATATTTGTCATATTACATTTCTAAAAGTTCACTGATGCTAACGTAATGGAAGAATAATAACCATTAGAAAACAAGAGGTGACATAAGAACGGAAACGACTTCGAAATGCGAGGTTTATGTTTACTGACAAAGAAAATGACACCTCTTTTGTGTGACATCAAGAGAAAAGGAAGATGATTAGTTCGTACTATTCTAGTTCAAAGCGTAGAGGAAGTTATATGGCAGAGTGTGTTTAAGCCCATTAAAGATAAAAAGACAAAACATCCGTTCTCTACCCTAGTTGTCGTTAGCAGATGAATGAATATTAAGTTATTCACTATGGCTTGCTGTATATATTCAGTTATTTCGTTAGATGAAATAAAATGGGTGATTTCTACCATAAACGTCATTATGTTTGTACTACGTTAACATCATGGATGTCGATATCGCGAATTACCATTATCCTACAAATATTTTAGACAGAATTATTAATTCATCATAATGACAATAATAGAAAAATTATATTTTCATTATCATATTCATATATTCTAGCTTTTTTCATTATTCTCTATTCTAGAATTGTTTCTACACTTTTCAATATATTTATTAGGTTTCGTGTGTGAATAGTAATTTTACATATATATTCAAAAATCATGACAACATTATTGTAATGTATTTTACGTTACGTTAGTAAGTATTACAGCTGTAAAATAGTACTAGCTTATTACTCTGCTCTCCAAAAAGAGCCATGCATACAACGTTTTATGTTTATACTTTCAATAGAACAAGGTACTTTTAATACAAGAATTAAAGTCAGTCATCTGCATGATTATTCTAGACAAAGAACATTAAAACTGGATCAACCATATATTATTAATTTTCTTCCATGAGGCATAAATAATTAATCTGAGAGATAATTTATAGTCCGAGCCACCTGATTATTCTTTCATTACTCGATTACAATAGATAATAATAAGTTATATTCAACAATAACATAGTTCTCATATGTAAATGAGTAATTATGTAATGTTTCCACAAACATTTACAGCTGACACCAAGTTCTTCAAAGAAAATACTGACAGCCATACATTTCCAAACCCTCCACAAGCTGAACACAGTAAGAAAATATATCTCCTTCTATTTCAAGATCAAATCTTCTTTAGGTTACATTAGTACAAGAATAAACAATCGTAAACAACCTTTCAAGATATAACTTCAATACAAAATTGGTTCTAGGTTGCCAGACCACAAAAGATATCGCATATTGTAACGATACAATCGAATATGTTATTACATTTTATGTATGATTTGACCTTTGTGGTGTTCAACAGAAGTTATATCGACTTTTCCGAGTCAAATGAATCTTCTTCTTTCAAGTTCGAATGACTTCTACATGAAAGATTTGTGCTCTTTTCTTATGTATAATGACACAGTAAATCTTCAGTTGTGTGGGGCGTCTTTTATCTCTTATGAGTCTGGAGGAATTTACGAGAGACTTTTAGAAAGCGTCGCGACGCTGAGTCTGTAGAGGCTTCTTCACAGGGGCACAGTTGTGCAAGCTTTAATAATAGAACCTATAAAAGGGAAACTTTATGTGGAGTTGTTCTCAAATATAAGGGAATTTAGAGAGAAATATTTTTGATGAGTATTATATGGTCGGAAATTATGGATGAATTAAAATCTAGTCAATACCAAATATATAGGCCTACATAAGAGTTATATACATGCATACCGGTACATTGATAACTTTGTGAGACAGAAATTTTATTGTTGTGCTATAACAAGAATATAGAAATAAGAAGAATTTATCAAGTTTCGGTTTTTGTTTTTTGTGAAACTTGAAAAGAAGGTATAATACAAAAATAATAACACATTCAAAAAAATGTAGAGGAACTTGGTTTTCATTGAACAACAGTTTAGGAATAGTCTTTACTCAAAACTTGAGTGCTCATTTTGTTCTTAAATGTAATTTATGGTAGGCCTGTAGGGTATTTTTTTTTTTTGAAAATCATAGTTGATTTTCACAATTTTGATCGAATGGAAAAAACCTGGCACCTCCACTATTATTTAATTCATACTTATTTTATTCCATATTTATTTCGCAGGTTTTTAAAGTAACCATCTGTATTTCTCCCGTCATAGAATTTTGATATATCATATACTATTCAAAACTTATCACAAAAAAATATTTCGCTAAATTGACGAATTCTACTTGAATTAATAAATGAATAAATAAATTAATGAATAAATGAATAAATGAATTAATGAATAAATTGAATTAATTCTACTGGTAGAAATTCTCAACATTTCATTTTTATTGAGAAATCAAGAGATAGATAAATTACAGTTAAACAAAATACAATCGCTTCAATTGATCTACATATTTCGAAAGATTTCATCAAGGTTGGATGAAGTTAGATAAATATAGGGGCCTATAGGAAATTATACTTTTTTAAAAATTATATCGCTTCGATAGGTTTGTATTTCTACTTGTGGTAACATAAATAGCAGCATGTAGGATGGATTTACAGCAAACAACTGTAGAACAGCACTTGTAAGACTTCCCCTCTTTGACCGACATCCACGTCGAAGAGTTGAGAGTGTGCAGAAGTCTTGACGCCAGCATCGATCGGTTTGGCACAAGTCAAGTCTCCAACTAGGCGTGTAAATATGAGAAGCGCCTCTAATATGTCCATATATTGTATTCTCCTTCCAAAGAACATAATAAGCTTTAATTGTCGACTAAATAGAGATGTCGCTGTTGAAAAAATCCGATCATTCTATTAGAATGTAAAAGATCGTATATTGAACATCGAAAATAATGGACAAATCTGATCATCTTATTAAAATGTAAAAGATCCTAAATTGAATATTGAAATTAATTATTTATTGGATTGAGAATATATTAATTTAGGCTACTATCTTTAATTCACGTGATCATAGTGATTTATGTAGATGGGATAAACATAAATGCGTATAATGTCATTTAACAAATGGAACTATGACACGTATATTTACAATCAATATATTGGACCGATATACTAAAATCCATCTCGAACTTTGATGGCTTTGAAAACCCATTTAATTTATACAACTGACAAGTATACAGCGTTTTTATTTTCCTGATGTGATAAACATGTTCACGAGATAAAGGGCCGACGATGAACGATCTTTATATTCAACATGGCACCTCCACCCATGTAGCCGGCGCCTCGTCTAATCGTAGGTTACAGCATTGCAACTTACGAAAGATTTATGGTTAAACTTTTTAATAAATTCTTCTTCTTTCTTCGTCTGAATTTTTCTTTTGAACTTTCATTTTCCCCAACTATTCAATCAATACACACATTGTGAAATAAAATTTATTAAATCTTCCGCGATTAAAAGATTTGATAAAGATCAGACGACGAACGATTTTCATTTCAACATGGCACCTCCACCCAAATATCCGGCGCCTCGTCTGATGGTGGATTACAACATTGCAACATGCGAAAGATTTATGACGAAACGTTATACCTTCTTTTTCTTTCTATATCTGAATATTTTCTGTTGAACTTCTATTCTTCCTTAACTATTCAAATCCAATACATTCATAAAAAATAAAAATGATCAATTCCTATGCTATTAGAAGATTTGATAGCGACTTGGGTTAGCTTATAGGAACCAATCTACATTTGAAATCACGATTCTATTTTTGTTCCTACTTTCTAGTTTGTATGATGAGTTATTACATCGATGTAGTCAACTTGTACAAGGTAATTAGATTCGTGTTCACTGATTGTTGCTCACTTGAATTCCTGTACTGCTTCTATTGCGCCAACCCACTCAGGCAGCACGCAAAATAACTTCACTAATCACTTGATAATTTGTACCAGTTCATGCAATCGATTCAATTACCTATTATTACGTGCAAATTACGTGAAACAAGAAAACAACGAAGCATGGTTGTGCAATAAATTAAAATATGTAGATGGGTGTAACAAGGCAAATAAAGCATACACGAAATTAAAACAAAAATTAATATTTATTTACAAGCATTTCATAAAACCATTCTTCTTAAAACTAAATTAAATTGATAAATAAAATTGAAACATAAAAATAAATGGAAATAGAATAATACATGAAAGATGCAATTAACAATGCATTACGAAATATAGCTGTCTATTTTAAACATAGAATAAACCAACATGAAAAATCAATGCTTTTATACAATCATTCAAATATATTATAAATGATTACAAATTCTCGATAGTAAAATGGTGAAAAATACCATGCAGGATGCAAAAATTGGATGCTATAAAATGCGAGATCCCTGGATTTATATCATTATAAAGTATCAAACAAAATAGAACAAGGGTGATAACAGAATATTAATAATTATTTATTCTTAATTATAAGCTGTATCTAGCATATAGCTTGTCTTCGAATGTTCTGCATATAATTGATCAAGACATGAATTGGGAATGAGTTTCAAGCACCTCACCTATATAGAAAGTGATTACACAAAATGAAAGAAAGAAACTCTTCATTATTCTAGGAGCGAACTCAAATTACCAATTTGTCCAACTCAAAAAAAAAACTCGTCACTGAGTAATGATTATCCATTAAGATCTTTAATTAAATGGCGTCAAGTTTTTTTTACTCAACTTCTTGCTCGTCTGTCACGTTTGTAACAATGTCAATCAAGATCGTATTCATTGGGTTACTAATTATAACGTTTCAATGCAGACATGAAAGAAATCGATAGATCGTCATAATGAGTAGAATAATAAAATATGTATTCTGTCCTCGTCCTTGTTTTACTTGATTTATACTTTACACAATAAAATAATTTAATTAATTTGTTGTTTTATATGAAATAGATTGTATATATTGTTAGGGCAAACATACTGAAATAAAATATGGACTGAATGGAGTATGTTATTGTAATAGATCTGTGATGAATGTGATATAATATATCCTATTTTCGTTCAATTTTTCTAGCACAATAGTTGGTTTATGTTTTCTAGATGCCAATACAATATTTTGAAAAATTGGGAAATATATTTTACCTCGTCAACTGTCATAAACTTTCAAGTAAAATTTAAAATTTTCATATTTGATATACACAAAGAGCTGATATGAATTCTTTATACATTCATTTTTTCTTACTCAAATGCTGAACATTTTCTATCCATGACCTTCACAATACTAATAAAAAATGAAATGAGAGTTATATAAGCTTGGCAATCATCATAATGCTTATCATTCCTTATCTACCTGACATAATCCTCAAATAATCCACCTCAATAAATAATTCGGAAATCTAAGATAATTTAAAAAAGTGTTTTTCTTGTACTGTACCATTCAATCGTTCGACATTATCCTATCCTGAGGGTTTACCTTTATTTCTTGAATAAATATAATAAAGAACAAATTTCTTAGTCAATATTTCATCTATCGTTGATTTAACATAGAATTATTTCCCTAAAATATACCCAGAAAGGGTATATATGATGATGCTTACATAAACAATTAAATGTAATTCTGAATGTATCTGTTCGATAATCCATTCAAGAATCATAATTTAAAAAAAAAATCGCTCATATTCTAAATACTATCTAGGGTTTATATCAGAATATCTATAACAATTTCAATTCTGACCAAATTACATGGTATTATATATATACATAAAATTAAAATGGCTAGTTATTCAATAATATTCTAGCTACAGTTATTGCTGAAGTGGTTAAAAACGAGAATCTAAAATCTATATATACGTGTATAACTTAAACTTTAAAGTGTAGGGTTTCTTACAACATTGTAGCATGCTCACGTCAATAAGTACTCACCGTTGACATGGTGATTGTTATATTGTTGCGGTTGTTTCGTTTGATTCAACTCCAAGTATAAGTCGCCTCCGTTAAGAGTGGCGCTATTTAAAGTCTTGTCATTGGTCAAAGTGAGAGGAGTCTGGGGCGTTTCGGTGGGTCGACTTCCGACGAACGAGCTCTCCACCCAACAGAGTCGTCCACTTCCTCGTGGACTCGACGATCGGCTGATGTTGTTCCATTGGTCGCGGGGCGAGAGTGATTCACGCTCCCATCGGGGACTGCGATTCGATGGGGACGACTCCTCGTTGTTGGGGTGGGCGATGTCGCCGGAACCATCTCTCACGCCGGATACGTAGTGCACGATGGCTGAGGTCACTTCTTTGATCGACGTGCGGACTTCGGATAAATTCGGCACCTGGGATATTAAAGAGAAATACCAAATTGAGTAACTTATATATGCGAGAAATTTCCATATTTGTCTCACTAAATCGATGACTTATTGTTTGTTTAACGATCTCATCAACAGCTATATGTTATATTTGGGGGTATAAATGAGTGGATGAAAGATGAGTGGATGAAAGATGAGTGGATGAAAGATGAGTGGATGAAAGATGAGTGGATGAAAGATGAATGATGCTGCCGTATGCAGGATTCGAACCCAACTCTTACTTGACTATTCTATTTCTAAATCAGTGCCTTAGGTGACTGAGCTAGGTGGGCGGCTGTCTCAACTCACAATAAATATCTCACTTATTGAAAAAACAGAATAAATTTGTTTTGGTCAATCTGTTTACTGGCATTCACTCATATAGATATTAAAATTAAAACCGATCACTTTAATAAATTTTACTTCGAACACTATATGTGCATGGCCATCTTGAAAATAATTCTTCTTATTTTTTTTTCAGTCAGCTTAGCTTGTACTAGCATGGTGCGAAATACTGACAAGACTATTGCATAACATTTCACACTTCAAAGAATTCAGCATACCACTTGGCATTTCCACTTCACAAATTGGTTACAATCACTATAAAGCCTTCATTTTGCCTTTATGTTACCTTTACTTTGCCGTCGACTACTAAAACATTGAACACTTTTGTTACATGAAGATAGAAACATGATCCGAGCTGAATTCAATTTTCATCCAAGTTTCCATTTTTAATTGAATATAATCCTAAGATATCGAAAACGAATCACTATCTGATTGCAGCTTATATACGAATGCCACAGAAGAACTAATTTGCAGTCATTGCAGCAATAGCTCTTAATTTTTTCCTTGACTTCGGGTAATTGGTAGACAGAAAATGTTTATACTATTCATTAGACCCAGCGTTTTTTTTCTATACACAAAAAGCTCGGTTCAGCTATAGATCAGAAACTTTACTCTTTTTAGTGTTCAATACATTTGGTGCTAGATTCACAAAACTTTCATCCCTTTTTCTTACAGCATTTCTATAATTCATCATGGACCAATTGCTACTCGTAAGCACGTCTTGTGAATGTGATGATTTTAAAAGCTATCAGGAAGAACTGCTCTCGACGTTTTGACAAGTAATTGAAGCTCGTTTTAAAATTCTGAGTAGTATTATACATTATGAAATATGAAAACCTTTGATGTCTTTGTCAGAAACTTATTCGAAACGCTTTTGAAATTTCACCGTTTTGTACAGGAGGCGCGTCTCAAATTGTTTAGTACAGTATATACACACCGTAATGTATATTTAGTGTATCTTTTTGTATAGAGATAACTCTTCAATTTTATTTTACCTATTTCTTTTTCCAAAAGATAGCAGATAAAATGTTACCAAAGAGATTTTTTTTATATTAGTCTGGCAGTAAGTTTAGAACTGAAGATAGGGCTACAATAATTTTAGAAATAAAATCATTGCTCATGAACGGTTTCGAGTGATATTAGATTCCATAAATAAATAAAAACACATAGTTTTTTCAAGCCACACTTGATAATAATCAATAAGGTCCATTTCATATCATTCGAATATTCATTTTATAGAGTTTCTAAACTTGTGATCGAAATATAATATTTCATTTTCAGAGTAGACTTCAAAATAACATTTTCGAGTTGTAACATAATTGTGAACGTGATTTACTTCTAATAATTAGGCAATGAAGATTTTGTTGAAAATCTTTCAACAATGTAATCAAACTTTTTGTAAAAACGCACTTGGCATCACTTTTCATTTCTATATATAAATGTATCTATGGTTATGTTAAAAAATGGTGCCTAATAACAAATGACGGGCTAGGGTTTATAATGAAAACGAAGAAGTGGTGATAGATGAAAGGACGTATCCACAACCCCATGACTACAGCGGGATTCGAACCCGCACCCTTCAGATTTCAAAGCAGTATCTCGACTGTCGTGAGCCAAACGGACGATCAAATTAGTGTTAATTAATAAACCGTTGTCCCAGATATATGTACAGTCCTACAATCTGACACCCTAATCTGACGAGACAAAGTTGTTTTCTTAAGAGACTTTAGGAAGAACAAGAGAAGAGGGCATAGGGGAGCATATAATCTGTGGACAAATGTCACCTCTATTCATCTCACTTGTAGTAGACGCGTCATATATCACAGACTTATCTTTGTCGGTGGAATTAAGTTGTATGTAGAGGCAGGAGGAGGGCGTTAGCTCTCAATTATGTCATCCCTTACATTAACTAGAACCTGTGTCCATAGAATCTGACATTCAAACAGTGTCTGGCAAGTTGAAATAGAGAGGTATTGAAATTTAGAGTGACACATTTGAAATGAACGATAAATATAAAATTGGCATTTTTTTTATACAGAAGCCATATCAGTTGTTCGATTGATTTGATTCCATTAATGAAAACACAAGAGGGAAAATGCAGAATGAGACATTTCTGAAATTTCGATTAGTTCTTTCATGCTGGGTTTTAACGAGGCATTCTAATGATAATCAAGATCTATTGGCATCGATGAATGATGAATTACAATGAGATGATGGGAAGATGAGATGAAAAGTTATTTTGTTATGTGATTTGATACCAAAAAAAAAAACGGAAGTGGCCTGTTGCTCTGTTAATAAACCTGATAATTCATCTGAACGTCAGAGGGAAATCATCGCAAGAAAAACCTTCATCAGAATGGTCGACCATGGCGGGAATAGAACCCCGGTCTCCTGATTGACGATTCAGCGTGCTAAACTATAATCCACCAGTCTCACAATTAATTTTTCCACGAGGATATCTTTCATGGACTCACCTGTGGTTGTTGCTGAATCGGCGTCGTCGGCTGTGCGGGCAAGATCCCCGCCGCCAACCTCTCCGCCGGCGTGCGCGGCGTCCTCGACAGCCTCTCCTGCGATCGCCATCCCAGATACGGCTGGCGGTAGTTGAACGAAGACCTGGTCGAGTTGCACGGCGAGGTGCTGGTCGACGTGCCCCCGCTGTTCAGCCGACTGGTGCTCCAGCGGGTGAACACGTGCGGACTGGGCGTCGGGCTCGGACTCAACAGGTGACCTGGGCGGGTGGAAACAAGGTCAAAGGTCAGTATTGAAGTAAAATACGGAGTATACTTGAAAAAAAGTCGTCTTCCAATTGATTTTTTTGATGATGATTATAGTTTGCTTAGCGAACCCACCAACAGCTAGGTTAGGTTAAACGGAGGTACGAATGAGCAGGTGATTATGAGAATTATGAAGTGGCGATGAGTGAAAGGACGTTTACAAAAACCCATGCCTTATGCGGGAGTCGAACCCACGCCCGACGGTGACTTCAGTTTCTGAAGCGGTGCCTCAACTGATTGATCTACTTGATTTTTTTTTTATCAACATCGATTTTTGAAACAAAATCATTGTTCCCCAATTAAGGCTAAGGATGAAGGTAGGACCGTTCGGTCGGGGCACCACAATGGTGATCTCACCACACCAAAGAATAATAAATTATATCAAAACTAAGGGACAGTGAACCAATGAAGCAATTTTGATTATCATTATAATAGCTGTCTTTTTAATACTCTTATCGTCTTAGGATCGTTTCAAGTTCTTTTCGGAGCTACAAATGCCCTGCGGGTTTCTTATAAGATTTTCATTTTAATACTACACAGTACAACCATTTCGTTTGCAACTTTGCAGATCACGACGTTCATTGTTTTAGTTTTTTTATTATTCTAATCAACAGACGTCGTGACTGTAATCGACTCCGCCTACTGGTCATTGGTGGTCACACCAAATCCTTTACACTTTATAGTCACACGATGTGGATTCTCAATTAGTTGCAAGAAAAGTCTGTAGGCCTACTCTTAACGGTTCAGTCTCAGTAGAAATAGCTGGTCCGATTACATCGAAATCTTCATCACGCTTTAGGAAATATAAACAAAAACGTGTATGCATGTAGAGTAATTAGACCGAATTATTTATTCGTTAGATTGTCTATACAAATAGTACAGTTGGTGTAATTGTTGAGTTGATTTAATGAATTATATGAAGAGTAAGAAAACTAAACTGACCAGAGATAATTGATATACATTATTAGAACATATATGTAAGTATCTGAAAATATACGTCCGGAAATGTAGCAATTTCATTGAATGTTTGAACTTGTAAGATAATAACTTTTCATCTATAAGATCGGTTTGGAGTTTTTTTATATATATTACACTGTTATATCATTTATAGTCATGCTTATATAATTATCACTCTTCTATTACTTATTTCACTTTTCACAACACTTCTCTGTTGATGTAATTGTATGTATTTTTATTTTGAGTTTTATCCTAAAACTATCTTGTCATGGACTAATGGAAGAAGGTTATTTATTTATATTACAAAGTTACTATTTTCATTAGACCATTTATACCGAAAACCTTGAGTTACAGCAGCAATGATTGAATTATATTTTATTAATCTCCATTGCACTTCAAGATTAACAAATGTATTTTATATTAACTTAATTGAAGTTAGAGACCGAAAACGGTCATGGGCCTGTATGAGAATTGTAGGCATATTTTGTTCTAGAACTTCACCAATTCGGAACCGAAATAAAGTTCATGAAAATATTTTATGAAAGAATAGCAAATCGTCTTTTAGATCCAAGGTTCATGAAAATCTTTTTTTTTTCATAATATCAACACGATATGTTTTATTCCCTGTGGGATAGAAAGGGGAAAGGCAGCTTGCATGTTATACGGAGTCGATAAACATGGTGCTTTCAGTTTCCGCAAGTGTGCATATTCCCCAAACGCCGAGAAAATATCAATTTTCTAACGAAACACTTTCAGTTGGAACTGAGAAAATGCTTGGTGAGGTAATATTCTTCCATCAGGACCATATATATATATATATATATATATATATATATATATATATATATATATATATATATATATATATATATATATATATATATAGCAAAGAAGGAAGACATATTTATGCATGAACAATGAAGAGAATTCTATAAAGAGTGAGAAAAGAAGAAAAAGCTCAATACAGCACTCTATAAAATGTAATTATTATTTGTTAATAGATTATTTATATATATAGAATACATTTTGTAAGACATACACATAATTTGTAAAATTTATCAATGATGAACGTTTTTTTGCCTGTCGATCCAAGATTACTATAATAACATACTCTATGATAATAGTCATACGGCATCCTAAATTGGACCATTTTATGATTTATCTTAGTTTTAGTCGATAACAAACTAAAAAATCTCTGAATACCGATATATTAATTTGAAATATCAACTCGAAGATATTTCCATCCTGATTTATTTTATACATACTATTAATCTCAAGTCAGAATTAGTATGTTAATGATTCGATCTACTCCCCTATACTTAGGCCTAATTATAAACCTCGCATATTGCAAATTCTTTTGATCTGTTTTTCGTCATCCCACATTCGCCCATACATTTATCCACACTATTCTAACGTTTATATCTCCGATAAATATTTGAGATTAACCAAACGAGTAAACCCAGACAGTTTTTAGTCTATTCATGCTCTATTTATATGCATATTGTTTATACCGCTTATGAACGGCAGCACTTAAAGTTGCCAAAGTCCTTCATTCAGGAGGGGAAGAAGTTGCCCCGATAATAAACATGAAAGTGTTATACTTGTAGCCACGAAAGTAAACGTTCATCTACCAACATGACAAAAATGAATATTACCGTTATATTTCTTATACAGTTGTTGGTTTTGACGGTCAATACATTTTCAGGACGAATTTTTTTGATTAGAAAAAAATTAACTACCGGTACATATTTCCAAAGCGTCAGATGTTCAAAGCTGCAGCGAAGTTTATACAGTTTCAGAAGTTCTTTTTATTTATTCAGTTGGCAGATGACCTCCTTCTTTCGTGGATATACTATACTGTGCATATATAACTTCTATCCTACCGAACGAACATTGCACTTTGGCCAAAACGTATGTACCGGTATAAACAAGATATTAAGATAATACACATCCGACAAATGCACTCAAATGATAACACGGAATTAACACGAGTTCACTCTGAGACATGAGAAAGCTGTTAATGTGGGCATGCAGTGATTATTTTTTTATTATTATTTACATCAAAATCTTCGTTCGAGAATTTTGTTTGATTCACGAAACGAATTTGTATTTCTACACCGTGCCACACCGTATATTTAATATATAATATCTATAATACTACCTCCCAGACAAATTTGTTAGACCTTATAATTGTAAAACTTCCATTTATACAGATACAATATTCTGCATACACGAGATTTGGAAGATCTATTAGACCTTCTCAGTTATAAAATATACCCTATTCAAGTGGAAAGAATTTTATTCGGAATTTTGAAGTGCATTCCCATACCTATATCAAAATTAGCACGCCAAAAAGTAAAAAAATGTAAATATATAAGTAGAATATATTACATACGCAAATTTAACCATTTTATTTTCAATAATCTCTGGAAACTAAAATAATTGACGAGGTATTATAAAAATCGTGTTCTATCTTTTAATCTGTACCCAATGCAATTATATCTGCTGGCCCATCATGGATTAATGGAAGGTAATCATTCGCAAACTCTTCAAGGGCTAATTTTAACAGTTATTTTTTTTCCTAATTGAAGGCGACAGTTTCCAATGGGAATATCCAACAGACTCCCTTTATCCGTAACGGTCTTACTGCATCATCCACGAGACTCTACAACTGTAGTTTTATATACTTTGTTCGAAATTTCACGAAGTCTAGACTTGAAAATAAATAACTTTTTTTTAATCCTGGCTTAGCGGGTGTATATAGAGTCCAATATTCTCTTGTTCAATTTTACGCATCTCTGGACCCTTTTAAAAAAGTAATAATAAAACACTAGTTTTTCTACCCATGAGAATGTGGTTTTATGGGCATTTCTAATGCACTGTCAGAAACAAATAGCCTACTCCCAGGTGGCATCGATATTCTCATCAACGTAGAGCGCGGTTACGCGTAAAACTTTAAATTCGGCACTTGGGTTAACTCGCTAAAACCGGGATAAAAACGGGAATTATTGTTTGACATTCTTAATGGGATTCATAAAATCGTACATGCAGTATACATAGATGATGATTATACTTTTATGGTTTTCCCGCCCCAACTATTCAGCGCATTACTTCTGGTATAATAGTAATAATTGGAACAAATTCTGAAATTAACGACATACTCGTTTAGCATACTTCGTGTGATAATCGAGTTGAAAGTTGTTCAGAACTAAAAATGCTTCTTCCATAAAAAGCTCACACTTTCCCTATTATGTGGATAACAATGTACTGCAAATTGTGTTTTCTTTAAAGATGTCTGCACTATAACTATATGATAACTTTACGAACGTCCCATTTCTTTACATTATCTCGGACTAGCTGTATTAATTTTACACAAAATGATAATAATGTTCCGGTAGCAGTAATTATTCACAACTATTATATTTTGATCAATATTTTGATTTTTTTTCATAATAATAGGCCTACCAATAAATTGAAATATCCATGAATATATTTCAAGAAGTCAATCTCAACCTTGACCTTTTTGCAATATTTCGAGAAAGTTAATAAAAAAACAGGCTTTTTCACGGTGTGGTATCAACATTGCAGTAGCTGTTCAAATTTATAAATTCGTAGTTTTGTCAAGAGTTTACTAATATAAATGGTACATGATATCGAAATCAACCTCAATTATTATCAACCAGTTAACTCACTTGTTGGACTCCTCGCCGCCGCCGACTGCGTCGATCCAAGACTCGACAACGAGGTCGTCTTCGAGCCCAGACCGGGCCACCCCTGATGCGTCGTCTCCCGCCCCTGACCGGCGGCGTCCTTCCTGAGCAGGAAGCCCTCGTGTCCGCGGGCGACCGTCGAGTTCTTGTACCAGTCGGGCACGTTCAACTTCTGGAGCGATCGCTGGACTCTCAGCTGATGCTCCGACATGACGCGTTCGCCAGCGCCGCCCTTTTGAAGCTCGTTCTCAGGCGGCTAGAACAATACAAACGAAGGGATATTTAGTATATTTCATTAAATACGAATAGTATTTCAGGAGAAGTCGTTGTGGAATGGAAGAAAAACGGGAAGAGAATTGTTTCCCCATTAAACGCCGAGTGAATATAACGGATGGAGGTGCCGGGTTCACTATAAAATGATCTAGATAAAACTGGATTGATTGTTTTTTTACTTATCTGTATGCGAAGAATCGAAAACCAAATTGTATCAATCAGAAACAAGCGATTAAGTTAATTTTGTAACATATATTTCAAATATAAAGCATTGAAATGATGTATTTTCAAACATGCGATATCTTTCATTTGAATTAACTATTATGGGTGCCTGCTATACCAGCTTGAGTTCAACTACATACAATTATTACAGACAGCCTTCCACCCCCTATCCCCCTCTGCCTATTATTCTTAATTCTTATCTTATAAATAATCGATTCGAAATTCAAATATTCAATTTCTGAGAAATTCAAGCTGATGTCATCGAAATCCATGATACGAATTATACAAATAACTTGAACATATATAGGCATATATTTCAGATATCAAAGTTCAACAAAGATGAATCAATATAATATCTAGTCAGGTCTAACCGCACGAGCTTTTAAGCTATACTTTATCTATCCCTGTACAGCAATAAAACACAAACATTATCTTCCATATCACATCTTCGACATTTATTACAAGAAACGTTTCGTGATTATTTGTTCTGGGCCAATATCGACGAACTACTATATGCATCCCTCAATTTATATGTAAGACTTGAGCGTCAAGCTTCGTACTGAATTCAGTTCCTTTGATGTTATCTCTATTTTTGGCATTATTCCCTGTTTTCAGATGTCTTATTCGCATATTGAACGTATGTTGTACAGAGGAAGGAGGTTGCCCATTAGGTTATCAAGGCGGGAACAGCATTAGCATAACAAATGAGAGATCCTCATCTCCTCATCTTTCTCTACCACGCGGTACGTGATTGTACATTACGTACTTACATATACATTCAGACATATGCCAATTAAATGTCTTGGCAAATATGCGAGAAGCTTTATTGAGTACTCCATTGCGAAATGGGTTAATTTCTTTGGAATTGTACCAATATCAATATGAAGAAGATATGAATATTGGGTGTTGCATACAAGTATCTGGACAGTGTATCTATCAAAGATGAATCTATGTTCGGGAGGAATTTAAAATAGAATAGTTAAATTATGGAATATTACGAATACATGAGTCATATAAAAAAAAAGAAGGTTTGATATTCCAAATTAAAAATATTCTTAAAGATCTAAAATCTTGACATTTTAATTATAATAAGCAACTATACTTGAAGCAATATAGACGGCAGTGAATAATAAAGCTCGGTGATCATCAGAAATTAATCAATGGCCAATTTTCAGTGCTCCTAAACTAAGTTTTTTAATAAAGCCACCGAAATGCGCATTTCAGTGCTGCTGCTCCCATCAGGGTACAAAATTTTCCGAATAGAAAATGAAATGGAGACCGTTTTTATCATGTCACAACCTAATAATTACACTAATTAGGTTCTCAGGATAATATTCCTTGTTATATTCCTTGTTTCCTGGTTGAACTATTTCATCCAAGGATAAAAAATTAAAACAAATCATTACGAAGCCCCAATTAAAACTTATGGAGAACGTTTAAGGGCTATGCCATAGGATATATATATATATACTTTAATCGATGAAGGGTCTTTTACTGTTCAATGCTGCTTGTTTTGTGTAGATATACACTCTACAGAATAGCATAAATAAATTTGTATAATTCTCCATCAATATCGACTCAACGATTGGTATAGCAAACTTGAAGATCGTGATGGGGAGTATATGAATAAAATTACCTTCCAATCTTCCCACTTTTCCTCCCAAACGGACCATTTGTACATTCCTAAGAACGAACGAAAACTTCTCTCCTTTGTCATCACACTTGAGTAGCTTGACATTGCTGGTTATCAACCAATTAAAATTATTAACCATATATTCCGATTGAATACTTCTAGCATCACCTGATCAAATACAACCTTGAAAAATAAAGGAACGAGATGGCAATTTTTATGAACCACATCAACCAAAATCGAGCTGATATAATAAGTTACATATAATACCAAATTGATTGGACAAAATAAAAATGATGAGCCTAAATTATTTTTTAATTATCGCAAATAATATGTTTCCAATCCGAAAAGAAGTTGAACACTAAAATAAACACGTTCAACTAAAATATATATGCATGTATTTAAAACTATCGAAAAATTGAAAACTAGAATTTTCACACAGTCGAAAACATTGTAATCAAAACACGAAAATAAAAAAATATAAAATTTGTATAGAGCCAAATTAATATTATATTAACACTGTTGACTTATATATCAATGAATAGAACCTAATCAATTATTAACAAAACACACAGAATTATAATAAATTCACACTGAACTATCAACAAATCGAACTTGATTACGTTTCTAATTAAACACCCGTATTTCCCTGACCCAGGTATAAAGCTAGCCGAACTGCAACTGACTGCACGTAATCAGCTGATGTCTGATATTGTCGAGCAAATAACTGATGTCTCATGGACAAGAGTTTATTGACGGCTGGATGACGTTATGCTAATTATCTCACACATTACAGCCTTTAACACATGTTACGTAACGCTATCAGGTCTTAAATCGTGCAAGCAGTGAACAACCTGGCAACGACGTGCTAATTACTGGGATTATTAATAATTGTTTCAATTATAGTGTAGACACAAATGAATATGAACGTTTAGTTTGTGCTAGCTAAATGAGTATTATTGTGGAAAATTATGTGAACAAATTATTAATATACAATATTGAAAATTTTATTGATGTGACAGGATTGGCCAGCCGGCATATTTGAGAGGCCCTGGTGTTCAACAACCTTCGACCTGACTATTTGGAACCGGGCAATCGATATGTACTCATTATTGCAAACTTCGAATTAAATTAAATAATTGAAAATATAGGGGTTATGAAATATTATTCGATTGATTTTATATAACCTTCCTAAAATAACAATAATAAAAAAAATAAACTAAAATAACAAAATAACAAACAAAAATATAAGCTCGTCGTTAAAGCGATGAAAATCATAACATTCATTCATAAACATTTTAGCGGGACACAGAACCACTCCCGATCTGACTTCAGTTTCAATAGAAGGCTCAATATAGCTAGACAAAAATCAATACAGTTTTACATTTCCGCTCACCAATATAGAATTTGGTGAACCTTTAATACCTATAACTCATTGCTGTTACATGAAAGGCATTGTCGATTGCAAATATCATGTAATTATATAATACATACTCATTTTCATTTACATTTTATAATTATTGAGATGTCCCTCATCATATTTTATGGAATATCTCTTTGCAGAATAAAGTCATTGAAATTAAAAATGATCTCAAAAGTCAAAATACAGTTGGAAATGAAACTGATTGAAATTATATATCGTGTATTGCTCTTTCCATTTTCCCAAATGACTGACCATACTCAATAATAATCACGATTCGATTAAACCTCTAATAACAAAACGAATTGAACTTCGCAACGACACAAACTGCCATTTCATTATTCCACATTTCATTCATTAAACACAACATTTGATTGAAACTTCGGATTATCATCGCAGTCCTCTAAATCATGATCTCCGGATTCAGGTCACACTCTTGTATGGGTTCTATACCACGTGACAACAACACGTTTCGTCATCCCGCTAAGCTCTAGCTGTATTCACACGAGATGAAGGCTCGAACAACCAGTCGCTAAGGGTGTTGGATAAGGGGAGACGGTCGATCGGAACATTCATATCACGTGGAGACAATGTATATTGCATATAAATATGTGTGTGTGTATATATATATATATATATATATATATATATATATATATATATATATATATATGCAGAAATAAAATATTCTGATGAAATTTCAGTCTTTCGAATCTCACGATATGAAACGAAATATCTAAAAGGAAATACACATGCATTTTGAACGCTGTTCGTATACCCGGCCCTTCCACCAATAATAAGTTGTTTGTACATTTCAAACGTGCCAAGTTTGATCAACTATGAAGTTCACTTTCGAGAAAACATAATTCAATAATATACTGGTACATATCAATCAAATAGAATGGAAGCTAGTTGTGTGAAATAGATAACGTAATCGAGTACATTTTCTATTGGTGTTTGATACTTATCTAGTAAAATTTCGATTAAATATATTCAAATCGCCGTCAAATACGGATTGGTTCTAACAAAAATGTCATTTAGCCGTGAATTCTCATGTACACATGTATTTTCGTTTAGTCAGCAACTTCACATTAACATCTCACCACAGTATTCCAAACCATCTTTAGATTCTATTCTTAGCCATGTAGCTGTTTGCTCAGCCATTGCTTTTAGTAGCTTGGTTTCCCTGTCGACTGGCTTTTCACCTTTCAACTCCTCCACTCGTGTATGATTTGACAGATATATAATGCATGATAAGTTCAGTGACAACTTGATTCCTGCCAGGGTACTGACTGCATTTAATATTGCATGCGATGCATTATGCAATGAAATGCATTCTGAGAATGTTGAGGGTTTGCACTCCGAAATGCACTTTATGCATGTTATGAAATTTTAATGTAAAAAAGACAATATGCATGCATGACAAGAGAAAGAAGAAAGGAGAAAAAAACTCATCCTAGTGCTTTCTATGTTATAAATTTATAATAATATTAAATATGGGATTGTGCATGGCTGATATATTCGCAAGTCGTGAGAAAAAAACATTAATATATTTTGAAATTCACCCAATTTGACTTGGTAAGAATATACTTGGTCAAGCAAAACTCTTCAAAATGACGAGAAATATATTCAGTTAGTAATCAATGAAAATATATTTGGTTCGTGAATCTAACAATTCTATATAGGATTCAACAGAATTAACGGTGAATGAATCGTATCTTTTTATAGAATTCAATTTTTATTCAATTTCCCGGTTGAAAAAACGGCAATCAAACTTATTTCCTTCAGAAATATCTTCTACTCAAAAAGTGAGAAATGAGGGACGTGCGAAATTAGTTTTCACAGTTCGAATATTAAATTTAATTTATGAAAATACCGTAATTGTTCTAAACATTCGTGAAAGTTTGCCTATAACACTGAAAATACTAGAGTGTGTTTCAATATTATTCGTCGTCGTGATAATTCGGCAGCGTTTTTAATACATCACTACGTACAAATCGAGCTTTTCGACAATCTATCTCCCTCTTACGTATTAGAATATAAAAACTTTCAGCAAAAACATGTTGATAAAAACATCTCATTAATATAAGTGAATCACTAACGCGATCACATCACAAGAGCAGTAATCACAAGTCAATTACGATGATTACCGATCAAGCAGCACAACCATAGCAACGGCCAATAAAAGAGCTAAACTTCCCTCTCAGAGAATTCTCATTATTATTAGTGGCTTTTAGTTTAATGCTCATCCGTTATCGGGAACATTATTAAACCCATTACCGTCTCCACGTTCTTCTGCTTTGACAAATAACTTGACTCACTTATATAAAGGAATAAAAAACCCAGGTAGTTATTTGATTTGATCTGCGTTTACGTCACATATTCGTTAAGGACTGTTCTGCATCACGAAAAAACTTTTTCAGCTTAATATTTACTTATTCATATTGGGTTGAACAACACATTGAATGATGGCCAATATCTATTGGGAGTATTTCATAAAATAACGAGGTGATGGGAAGACGAGGTAAAAGGTGATTTAAATATTATGTGTTTTAAAGTGAAAAGGAAACGGTTGTGGCCCATTGTTGAGAATATCACTAATTGAAGGTGGGAAGCCAGTATACGCATCTATCTGTGAGGATGGTCGACCATGACGAGAATCAAACCCCGATCTCCTGATTGACGGTTCACCGTTCTAGCCACTGGACCACCCGTATTTTTCGGCATGAATCATTAAAATGTTGACAAGAATGGACTTACAAATTTCCAAATTTCACTCCCGATTCTAAATCACGACTAACATTCATAACTTGCATAAATCTCGACTAAATCTAAGATATTGATCGGTTGATAAATAGTTCATCTATCTTTAAGGATTTACCGGAAGACATAAAGCTTTCTACATGGTATTTGATAACAAGGAAACAGTTGGTCACGAATGCTTGGAATATACACCATTTGGTAACAAGCTGTCATAACTCAAGATGTCCCGGGCAACAAAGCGTACACCGACATAACGGTTTGCACGCAATTCAAACTCACGCGAGTGCTATACCGAAATCGTTTCATTTAACAAAACTAAATATCTTTGTTTGCGTTTCATTTGTTATGCTATTTGTTAATGTAAACTGTGTACGATGTGTCTGTATGATAAATGGAGAATTCGAGAAAACACAAAACAGGAGCACCATGGAGCATGCTCTTTGTATAACGTCACAATTCTACCATCTTGACACTTCGTATCATTTTGAGGCCTCACGTTTATAAAAAAATTATAATTAAAAAAATCTGTCAAAGTCTATACGCTATTGCTGTGATATATATATACAATATAGGGCACGACCGCTTCCATCCCATTATCCTTCCCATTACCTAAGAAACCTTTATCTCATCCTCCCACTTATCATTCATCCGACGCCAATAGATCTTGGTTTCACTACAGTGCGTCGTTAAACCCAATATAAATACAAAAATATATGCAAGGTCGCATGAATCAAGTACACGTACACGCGTGTGCACGTGAACTTGTGTTCGGCTTGGCTACCTATACTTCCGATCATGTACTCAAACTAGGCCGTGGGGAACAACTGAGTAAACTTGGTTGAATATATGATTACATTGTCTGTATATATAGTGTTTCGAAGTTCCATAAAAAAGGTGTAATTTTTGTTAGGTCATAAATATGCGGTCACATTATGGTAATTGTTGATTATATACAATTATAGTTCTCGAGATTTTTTTTCTCGTATACACACGGAGATAGATTATTGTTGGAATTGATTTCTCGGGGGTATATATTTACGGGACATAGTTACTGAAAAACGCAATAATTGTGTTTGTTACTTCAGAACCATCCCAAAAGAGACATCAAAAGTCTAGTCTGAACTTCTGAAGAAATATATATTTATTCAATATGTTCACTCATCATATGATGCGTATATGAACGATTCGCATTTGCATGGAGAAATATATTCCGTCAGTTTTTCTTAGCCATCAAAATTAGGGGACCAATGAAAATATAGAAGGTATATATACTCTTGATATAAATTGATATTAAAAATAAACATACATTCATACATATAAATTATATGGATAAAAAAATGGATTTTCGTTCATTTTATATCATTTATATATATTGTTACTATATTTTTTTCATCAGCGTATTATCATACAAAATATGATTACAATATTATAAAATATAAATTGTTTTAATTGTTTCAAAAGATAATATAGACAATACGGAAGTAAATGTCACTATTCTGTCCGTCATCACTCTTGTTAATTCTACGGTTATACAAATCCACAAACTATTTCCACGACAAATCTTCACCAACAAAGACACCTCTCTCAACGTCTAATAACCCTTGTACAGTTCACCAGCTTTTTGTCAGTTTCAAATCCACCGAAAAACATGTATCAGGTATTATGGAAGCGCGTTGACTTTTACGCTGGCATGTGGCCCATCAGTCCACCACACCTCATCTCTCTCTACGGATCGATACCGACGCCTATTGACGTCACGACGTCTACTGCCTCTTCAATGTGGAACCACAAATCCTCATGACAAATAGATCTCGCATTCACACATGAGCAAATCTCTTTTGGAAAGAATTAACGGGGATTGCATATGGCTCGGTTTGCTTTGTAACGGATTATGAGGATCAGGAGAGGTTTAAGTAATGAACCGAAAAATCTAGGTATGCGTAGCGAGATAAAACAGTTTGAAAGAGAACTAAGCTTGTTTTAATCCAGATAGAAAACTTAATTAACCGTGAAACAAATGTAATATGAATATAAAAACAGGTTTATGGGTAGTTAAATGGTGTTTAGATAATTTATAAATACAACGGGCTTGACTGAATACATATTTCGTTTTATATATTTTGATGGAATCAATTTTAAACTTTATAGGAATTTTGGAACCATGCCCAGTTTAGTCTAGTCAACCAAATATTCAAGGATTTTTTCTTGTGAATCATTTGTCAAACTAAGATGTGTCACCTCTCCCCACTCTTCTCCTTTACCCTCCTGAGATGTCATGCACGTGTCTCTGTTTGTACACATGTATAACAAAGGAAGTTTTTTTTGACGCTTCCATTTCTACAGAACTCACGGAATCAAGTACGCGATTGCATTTCCCGACAGGAATAAGGACCTGTGTGGAAACACAGAATTCTTTCGAAATGAATAACCAAACCAGGCCGAAAATTCGTCATTTCAAAAATCGAAAAACAAAAACATGGTGGGAGGGGCGGGGTTTGAAGTTACAATAACAAACTACCGAAATAAATAATTTAACAAAACTTCTGAATTTCAATTTCTTGAAATATTCTGGAACTATTGGGTATAGAAAGACACAATTCACAATGTAGACAAAAAATATTGTAGTTTTCTATTGATCCGACATCTTCATTTTGACAGCGCAATGGCTTCGTTATGGTTCTTTTATTTTAAATCCTTGGTGGATAAATCTCTCAAGGGTTAAACTTAAAAATGTTTTACATACGGAGGGTGATTCTGTGAGTCATCCATTCATTAGTATCTTACCGCATTCACGACATTAGATATATAGTTATACGTCTATGAGCAAAACATCTGGGAAATAATGTCATAGAACTTGTAACAGAAAAAATAAAAATATATTTAAAATTTATAGAAGTAGTCCAAAAATGCTGGAATAAAAAAGAGAAAGTTCAGATAGATCTTCCAGACCTCATTTGTTGAGAATTTTGACGGAAATTTCGATGAATCTTCTTGAAATATGTGAGAGAAGAACAATGGAACAAAATCTGTAAAATTGAATCTAAAAATAGACAAAAATGCTGGAATGAATACGTTAAATTTAGACTAATCTTCCTTTGTTGTGAATTTTGATGAATACGTGGTTGAATACCGACAAAGCAAATGAGATTTTTTTAGTTGTTCTCCATTTAACCGCATGAACAACGAATGGATCCCAATTAGAGTTAATGAGATTAACGGAAAGTTTACAAACAAAACGTTCGACTCTGTGACAAAGTACAAATTAATTAAATTCAATCCCTTTCTGCTGTCTCTTCTCACCAAACAGGAACTCAATCCCTTCTACATGATGTTGAACTTCGAGCTTGTCGGAAGTAATCTATTGTATTACAGTTTTGTATAAGATATATAATTTATATACTATTATATAAAAAATAATTGTATATAATTTGAAATAGTATATATATATATATACTTTTCATTCCGTGTGGATGCTCATTGTATTTCACGTATAACTAAAATTTAATCCTCGGTTGCTCCAACATAATAGAAGTAATTATAACAGTAAAGTTGTATACAGTATAGACAAAAATAGAAGAATTTCCATTTAGAATGATTCCCATATTCTAGAAGTTCGATGTTCACTCAGTTTAAACAGACTGTACTTGAGATAATTCTTGACTGAATAAACAGTCTCAACTTTACAGTTCACCAATTATTTTAGGAACTTTATTGAATCGAAATCTCGAAACAAATCGTTTTCCAATATAGAGAAAAACAACTTTTCCGACAAAACGTTTATTAAGACCACTCAAAGAACTAATACTTTTCCATGTCGGCCTCGTTTTTGTGTATTTGTTTTGTTAAAAAACTGGAGTATTATCTGCAATCGACTCGATGTGTTTCCAATAAGTCCCAAGTGTATTATTACTGCATTATCACGATATTTCTCCCTGGGGTGTGAAAGAGAGAGTGAATGATTGAGAGTGTAATAGAGAGGGAGTGAGAAAGAGATAGTATGAGAAGGAGATTATATACATGAAAGTTTACCAAGGCTTCGGGTCTACCACGTTGACCTATATAGGGGTAGATTGGGGGAGGCTTAGGAATGTAGTATATTTACTCACTATTTAGTTAGGGGTTGAATATATAAAGAAGCATTGGATAAAATGTCTCACACATATAAAACTTTTTTTTATATAAGATTATTCCGAGTGAGATTGTGCTTGGTACGGGGGGAGGGGTGATTATGAAACCTCCCTCCCCCCCTCCCCCTTATACTATTATAGAATGCAAGAAGATGTGCGTGCAGTGTTACCAATCATTTTTTCCCACCTGAGCCACCAAAAAACCGGAAACATTTAGAATCAAAACGCAAGAGTTTAATATGCTGGAATTGTAGAATGACACGCTAAAAAATATGACAAGTGAATAAATAAGTTTTGCGAGATACGTTTGTCAAGTTATTGTCAAGGAAGAAGTTGGAAATTCGGATGAAAGTTTTTATGTATGAAATTAAATGGAATGAATATTTAATTTATACGATGCTAACAAATGTTTTACAGACATGCAGCTCAATTAAACTAACTGAAACGATAAAAAAAGGAACGTAACTTTTCGCCCATAAGATATCATGTCTATAACTCCTGTTGTGTGTGTAGGCTATGTTGAATTTGTTATTCTTATGTACATTTGAAGGTCTGTTGAAAAGAATGCGCTTACTTACGAAATGTAATGCCCACTTGAAACTTTTTGGACATTTTGTTCAATTTTAATCTCGAAAATAAATAATGATACTAAAATAGAGATATACAACTTGAATAATTTCTGAAATCTGAGATATTGATTTCTGGTTTTATCTAAAATTAGGGAAATAAATATCGTTATCCACTAAAATCTAGTTTCAGGGTTGTGACGTCCTTTAACATTCAAAGAAATTGAACTTACCAACGGGTAAAACACATCGTCTGCTTCTGAATCAGACGCGTAATTATTCTCCCATCTGTGCAAATTATATCTTTTCCTCTGACCATAAACACTTCCCGACGATTCTGATCCTGGCATTCTCGATTTTAACAAATATTTCCAAAATATTGAATATGAACGAACTGAGATGAATACAAATGTGAATGAAGAGGACTAGAATCTCGACGTCTGAGTGGAATACTGAAGACCGAGTACCTACAAACAGCCTTGAACCGAATTATCGCAACTCACTTATTATTTTCATTATCATTTCTGTAAGAAGATAAAAGTGAAGATAAGATAGTGATTCTTTTTCTGACTCGTAATGTGATTCATAAATCATAATTGTAAACGTTTTACTCACACAAAATTTGAATATAAATATGTTTCATAAAATCTGTATCTATAGGCCTACGGCATAGCGGCGATATACTAAACTAAAGAATTGAGGTGATAAAAAGCAAATAACTGGAGTCGGTTTGACTAGTGGCTAGCACGCTGAATCGTCATTCAGGAGACGAGGGTTCAATTTTCGCCTTGGTCGACCATCCCGACAAGAGTTCTCTCGTGGTTTTTCTCTGTCGTTTAGGTTCATACAGCGATGGTTATATCACAAAAGGTCAAACCCGAGTCCTTCCCAACGTAACCCCGTATAACCTAGTTGTTGGTGGGATTGTTAAGCAGCATTAAAAATAAAATACATGTATCTGTTTAAAATGTCATCCACATGAAATAGTTGATCGAGAAAATATCCCCATATATTTTCACACGTTGTGTCACCCAAGTTGTCAGGGTTAATGTTTTGTGTTATCGTAGTACTTGCTAGACGGCCGACGACGCTCGAACTAGGGCGTAGGTATCTATAATTAGATATTCCAGATCTATCCCAATCTCAAACTAACAATGGCGGCGTAGATATAAGGTTTTAGTCGACACTCAAATTGGCGACAGAATAAAAAGTCCTTTTAGAGGTTTCACATAAAAATCAATACTTTTGTGACAATATTGATTGATCTCAATATATCACTAATGTAAAAATAATGAATATAATGGATCGGATGCCAATAACTGAAGTCACTTATAAATAACTAGATGTTATTTACATTTTTTTTTTTATGTACTGAAACTTATCAAAAATATGTGACAGGAACGCTATACGGTACAATTAATCGTGATTGATTATTATTTGCTTAACGACCCCACCAACAGTTAGGTCATACGGGGGTAGGAATGAGCAAGTGATAATGAAAGTATGAAGCATGATAAGTGAAAGGACGTTTACAAAAACACATGCCTTATGCGGGACGCGAACCCATGCCAAACGATGACTTTGGTTTCCAAGGCGGTGCATTAGCTGAATGAGTCACGGAAGACGGAGCCGGTTCGATTAATATGCACAAACCCATAGTATAGGTCCGACATGCAGTTGACTCATCAAATCAATCACTTCGATTGAGATTAATTTAATTGATAGAATTAGCAGTATGAAGTTAGTTTTAACTTGTAACCGATAAATTTCCCACCTCTTGGGAAACAACTAGATGTAAACATGGATCCTTTCCAGAAGAAACATCTACGTGACCTTACAGGCTCACACATGTTCGGGAAGTTTGTCTACAGAAACAAAATGGGTTAACTACGGGTAATTACTTGTTTTGTGTCGGAAAGTCCAGAGTATACTTAACGCGGCTACCCCAGAATCCTTCTGGGCTTTTTAAATGTTATTGATGTGTGATGTTTCGAAGTAATAATTGTCTAGTCTGGGATCCGAAATGTAAAGCGATGTAAACGAAACAAAAACATTTTACGCAACCATAAGGAAAGTTGTTGTAGTACAAGTTAGACTGTATTCTTGAGTATATGAAGTATGATGAAATGTAGTCCAGTATTTACGGAATATTACCGGATGTTTGATTGATAACGCATAAATAGGAAACGATATAGGCCTATGCACAATAATATCAATAGTTTATTGATTTATTGTTCCACAGATTTTCACTGATACATATATAGGAAATATAAATAGTTAGTACATTTATCTAAGAAGTCTCAGTCAGAAGTCTAGTAGAAATAGATAATCACATGCCGATCTATTCCTGAACCGGGAATAATCTGACTAAGCCTGGAACAAAAGATGTGATCCAGACGGTTTGCGTATTATTCACCGGATACGTATGTAGCGTTATGACGTGATGGTACCGTCTGGGTTACAGCATCTTTGTGGATGAAATGGGAAGAGACTATCCGACTGACACATGTGTCCAAAGCACTTTTGTGCATGCCAATTTGGAGAACCGGAATCATAAAAACAAAGGGATTAAAAGCCGCATTTTTATGTTGCTTTAAATCTATAATTTATTTTAAATCTTCATAATTTTGTTGCAATTCATTTTCCTTCTACAGATAGTTGTTTTCAAGGCTGTATGAATTAATGATATAAGAGATATTGCATTTTTGAATGAATAGTGAATGACACACTCGATTGGAAAAAATGTTCAATTATCTTATATATTTTTTTAAATATAGGCTATTCAAAGAAGGGCATTGTTCTCATGGTTATTGAGTAGGCCAATTGACACGTGAAAATGTGCAAGAAAATTGTCTCTCTAGTTCTGTTATGGTTTTACATGATTTAGAATTATTATAAAAGTTATTTCTTATACATTTTCCAAAATATATATTCATTTTAGTTTTGTTATTTAGTTATCTTTTTTTTCGAGCTGTTGTTATACTGTAGATACACACGGTAGATACATAATTAATTTCCTACTAAATAATCGAAAAGAATTCTTATCTCATTTCCGAATAATGTTTTACTAAATAAACTTCCTCAGCATAGATTTCTTTGCCCTAATTCACATATGAAAAAGAAAATCTAGATGTTATTTTCAGTTAACATCGTTGCCGAAATGTACGTTGCTGTAACTTAGCTTTTATAGCTCACGTGATGTAATTTCATTTTCCTCAAATGTGAGACTCTTTGTACAACAGCCAGATGTTATTTGTGAGCGCTCCAGTGTGGTGCATACTATCAGTCATAGATAGGCCTTGATCGTTTCTTCATTTCCTGTTATTTAATGCTCGTTAGTAATTATATTAATTTCGCTCCTCTAAATATTTGAATTCAAGTGTGAAGATACTCTCAAAATTCAAGTGTTCAACAGATGTTATAGGAATTTCTTGAATGAAAAAAAATTAACGTTTGATGGTTGTGCATTATACGCTTAAATGACCTTTTAAAATGCACTGTCCGAAAATTGAGATCACTAGTGGATAAGGGATAGAGGTAAAACCATTGGCTACGATTAATCGGAACAATAAACCATACTCGTGAATTGTATAGATTAATCAGGCACGACTTGCAACATTGTGTCTTCAATACTATTGTGCTAACTGGCAGTTCAAACCATTTTAATGACCCAGTTGAATTTTAATTTGACGATTTCACGATATATAATTAGCATTAAATCGCACATATTAAATTAATAGACGTAATTCATAACAAGCCAATAATGCCGAGTCAGAGAGCTAGCGGATATTCAATGAATTAAACATTCAAATAATTCGAAATATTAAAGTGACGAGCACTACTCCGTTTATTAATGATGCATAGGCCTAAAGTGCTCGAGACTATTAGGCGTGATGTACGGAAGTGTCGGACCGGGGTGATAGAAAGGGGAGGGGGGGGGGGGGGGAAATCATGACACATCAAAGGCCAATGTTCATAGAAGTCGGTCGAAGGAAGAGTTCATGTCAACCGATCAATTTAGATCAATATCAATCATCAAAGAAAACCGTTTATATGGATAATATGTGTATAAGTTGAAGTTTTACATTTTGATTATTTGAGCTCCCCACAATTTTCATTGTTAAACTAAATAACGGGTAAGGTTGACTAATGTGGGGCGTGGCAAAACAGATGATACTTGGGCCCATGTGGTTTTAATCTCAAAATAGATTTTTTGTATATTTTTATGACACATGCTAGTCTAAATGGTATCAGTTCAAATTATAACGTTAGCTTTTAAATTCATTGATCCGGTTTGGACTTAAAATTTTCTAAACAATCACATCCAGTGTTCCAAGACAATGTATGTTTTCAATTTAGATAGCAGATAAAACACCAGATGTCACAATATTTGGAGAGTACCGAATGAAACGTACCGTATACTAAACTTGTTTTCATTAGTAATGTTATATAAAAAAAATAAATAACTTACAATTTGGTGTTGGATGAGTAGTGCTAATTTATCCGGCCGATAGCGTTTATTATCCAAAGGCTTATTCACTACAACTGGCAAATCCGAATTAATCAAAGTAAACTCAGACAAATCAAGCTGAGTAAACTCATTAATCGTAATATGAGTAAACTCAGAAGTTATCGAATCCGTTTCGGAAGGTGTTTTCGATTCTTTCACATCTTCAACTACAACTGGTTCACTCAATTTCACATCAGACTCACGAATCACATTATCAATAATTGGCGATTCGGTCTTCGAACTATTTAATTCACCACTCTTCGCCTTCTTCGACGAATTTCCACCCATTGTCGATGATGTTACGTCGAGGACTCTCCACACGCTACTGAATACTTGTTAAACCGTAACAACCTTTCCCAGAGGAAGTGAGTCGAAGAATGATGACTTCTAGAGGGCTCTGGCTGGCAAACCCCAATGTCAAGTCATTCATTAACGAGTGATTATAGTCGGTGACCGACTGAAACTTGATCCCCCCTTAAGGCCAAATACCACAGGGTTGTTGGAGACCGAACTACCCCTACCCTCTTTCGGACGCACACTGTGTTCTCTCTCCCATGTACCCGCATAGACTAAAATATATATGTATATAATTTGGGTTATTATTGTTTTAAAATAGTCAAGGCATGGTTTAGGAATGTCGGAACACACTGCCAAGAAACACCCCTATCTTGTGAACTTGGACGGTTCCAAGATGTATCGGTACCATTCCTATATAACTTAATTATAAATTCTTTTTTTTTTTAGGAAATTTAGAGGACACGGTGCCATAGGTGCCAAGCTGCGATACAGAGCGGAACTTGACGAAATTACATGTTTGTAATTGTTTGTAATTTTTTTCAACTTATTATTTGTGCGAAAGCGATCAACCGATTTGTTTCATTGTTGTTGATATTTTGTAATGCCTACGGGGTCAGGCAACAATGATTTTGCTATTGTTGTCATCAAGTCATTAAATCAGTTATAAAACTGGGTCTTCAATTTATACATTTGGCTTCGATTATTTTTTAAGTTCATATTTTTTCTGGTCAAACTAATCAATATGAATAGTACAAACTATAATATCCAGGAAGTAAGCTAAATTTAACTGATCTACGTTATATTTTAACCTTTGGTTAACCTTAACAATAGGTACGGAGATACAAATTACGATGTTTTAGTTCACCTATAATAACCATCTTTACATAGGAATTCGATATTGTAGTTTGTTTACATTCACTCAAATATTTGTTATTTAAAAATATGCATAATTTCTTATTGAACAATGGGAAACAACCACAGGTAGTTTGTTTACCTGAAGATAATATACCGGTATTTATCAGGTATAACCCTAGTCAGGTTGACAATCAATCAAAAGACATGATTTAATGTAGGATTAGATTCGATGACCAAGATTTCATTATTAGTCGGAGCAGATTCTATTTTATGATTTGTAGCATAGGGATTATGTTCGGAATTACGTATCTTTTGTAAGGTATAATCATTGTACATAACAACTTTGCATATCTCTTGATATATAAGAAATGTACAGGTATGTCTATTTCAAAAGATGATAATTTCAAAAATTGTTACGATATTTTAATTTATTTAAGTACCGTAGTTGAAATTGTGCGTCGGGTTTTGAACTCGGTCCAAAATACGAGGGTCGTAGTTTGGATTGTTCATGTTTGACCTGAATTTAGCTAGTTACCTATACATGCTTGCATTGACCTGATTTAAAATTTACATATAGATTTTTTTATAAATAATTATATGCTATTGTTTGTCTATTACTATGTAAATTTAATAATAGGATATACGTATCTAATCTTGCAGTAGAAAATTATGCCGATCTTAGAATGATAATAATTTTGTGATATATAATTAGAACATTATTGTATAAAAAGATTTAAAAGTTTTTATAAGTTTATATTCAGTCAGATAAGACCATGATTGAACGGCTTTGGTATAGCGCCAGATTTGCGTGTTAGCCAATATAACGTTTATCACACATTGCAAACATATTGCAGCAATTTGCAATCAAATTATGCTCTTGATTATTCATGTAGTGAAGAACCTGTTTTCTTGTGTATTTAGAAGTTTGATCGAGTAGGGTCAAATCTATAATACCCAGGTATGAATTAGGATAATACAATTGAACGTTTTGATTGAATGATTCATTACACGAAATATCTCCAGAAATATAAAATTTCGTTTATGGGGCTCAATAATGAACTTTTTAAAAAATAAATATATATGTACCATTTGAAGCAAATTGTATATGATCGGATTTATTATTGAATGCAAACATGTCACGTATTTTATTTTGCTTCACATACATTTTCATGAAATACCATAAGTTTAATACATTTTTTTTTCAATACCGTTATTATATCACCTAGCTGTTGGTGGGGTCGTCATACATAATTGAAATATAGTTTTCAATTCATTCACTTTTTTGTATTCTGGAATTAGGAATACGCTAGAGAATACATTTAAATAATCGCGTAGTGTGAAATAATTGATGCAACTCAAGACAGTTTTTATTATTATTTTTTAAAATTTAATTTAATGATTAATATTCAGTCTTCGGGGAGCCATTAAAAGAAATAACAACAATGAGAATATAAACACACATCATAAACATCAAAATGAATTGCCGTATTCTTTATTTGGCTAGCGCGAACGACTCTAGAGAGAAAAGTAGACGGAACTCGATTCAAAATACGCGCACAAACATCGTAGGGAGAGTGCAGACAAACAAACAGAGTGCAGGACGAACATACACCAAAAGTATCAGGAACGCAGAATACAGCAGGAAGTGCTAGTAGTGTACGCTGTCTGCTACACACTCCCCTCTCCCCGCCCGTACCGCGCTGGCAACAAACTGAACAAGAATCCACCAGCACAACAGTATAGTTGGGCGCACTGGCGGAAGAATGTAAGTTTATTTATATTGGGTTTAACGACGCACTGTGATGGCTGATATCGATCGCGTCGGTGAGTCACAAATGAGGTGATGGAAAGAAGAGATGAAGGTTTGTTTTATTATGTGTTTTGAATCTGAGAAGGAAGCGGTCGTGGTCTGTTAAGGAACTATCCCAGTATAAGAGGGAAACCACGAAAAACCTCTGTTAAGATGGTCGACAGTGGCTAGGAACGAACCACGGTCTCCTGAATGACTACAGAAATCCAAAATATTACTGGTGTAGGTTTCACCACCATAGTTTCATGTTGAAAATTAACTGTAAGAAGAAAATTCAAGTTCGAATTAAAGGCTATAATACACTATAATTTGCAAATGGAGGCTTTGACTGGAGGATACATTTTACATTCCAGCATAGGCGATATTCTATTGTCTATGATTCATTACTTCGGTGATTTTCTTTGGAAACAACTTTGGTGGTACTGTCCATAATGGTAATACTAATATAATCTGTATATTTATTAATCAAGCAAATTATATATTACGAACGATAAAAACGAGGCATGATTACAAATTACAACGCAACTTAGAGCATCTAATACATCTAGTAAAATCTGAAAATTGGTTCCGAACGAATGGTAGTGCCGAATGGAAAAGTTGTTCCAAATTATCATTTTTCTGTGTACTAGCTGAATATAGTTATTCATCGATTGAAGTTTTTAAGATAGCGATCAATGATAAAAAGAATTGAACCTTTAAGGCCAATATTCCCACATATTATGGCTATATATGGCCATAATATGCCAATATCCAATATTTTATCATTCTTTTCTAGTACACTTAATAATCCAAACCAAAATAATTACAACGATAATCGTATTTCCGGTTATTACTGTCAGTCCTTTTGTGTGTTGAGGGTTTGTGTTGACCCCAAGTCCTTGTTATTTGAAATGAGAGTTGGTTTAAAATGTGTGGGCAGACATTTTCTCTCATTACTCGTACTGACAATGTGAAATGACATTTAATTGATGACGTATCCCGTATCGCTCATCAGCATGACTGATGTCTGTGTTTAATGATGGTTAATAATGAAATCATGATTGACAACAACCGGGCTCCAGTTTAAAGGACATCACAAATCTGACACAGGATTTTAATGAATGACTAGACAGCTTCATCTCAATTTCGGAAAAAAAAATCATTTTTTTGGTTCTTCAGATATCATAAGTCATGACGTAGGTATTACCGATTCTGTATGAAAACATTAACATAATCGAGTAATGTCTACGTCAGGACTTGGAAAAAAAGTTGTATCCTGGAGGACAAATACGTGAATTATAATTTCTGAATTGAGATAATGATTTCTAGTTTTCCCTGAAATTAGGGAAGTAAAAATCGTTATTATTCGTTAAAATCTTGTTTCAGGGTTGTGACGTCCTTTAACGATCAATTGAATCATTCCTCAAGGTCACTCCAACCAGGCAATTGAGCTATTACACACAACCATTAGGCCGGGCTGGTTGAATGGATCACAGCCTTCTCAGACACGGCCTTCCTGGCACGATTTACAATAAAGATCATGAAATCATGGCAAACTTCGAAGTGTCACTTTGAATTTGACATAGAAATGCAAATAAAAATATACTGAATTGATGCTTTTGACTTCCAACCAAGGGCCTACGGCCAGTGACTACTGCTCTATCGTCTAGGCCAAGGGTGGGCCTGAGTGATAAGTTTACTCTATACGTTGTAATGGTTACATAGGTCCATAGCTAGGCCCTATAGGCCCATAACTAATCCTAGTCAATGCTCTAGTCTACTATACCTAGGACATTAGCCATTAGCTTCGGTGGCATTGTAAGATGTCGAATCATGTTATAATATATGCACTGGCTGCATCAATAATATAAGCATGGGCAGATACTATTTCATGAGCACGAATGATTTCAAATAATTCCAATGACATACAAATTCCTAACCCAACTAATATTATTCACATTGGAATCAGCTGTTCGCTATTTGGCGGGAATGCCCAAATTATACTTGCAGTTTCCTATTGGGCGAATTGGATCACGTGGGCTCTATTCAGTGAATGCAACCCGACAATATAGAACTATTTCCAAATGAGTCAATTGGATCTATTCAAACAGCCGAATAGAAATGAGTCTTCTGCGCTTGCGCGCATCAATTGCAACCAACCCATTCGGGCTATTCATTCCCAGTGTAATATGGGCTTAAAGCCCGTATTACACTGGGAATGGTTGCAATTGAATGCAATCAATTCATTCCTCAAGGTCACTCCAACCAGGCAATTGAGCTATTACACACAACCATTAGGCCGGGCTGGTTGAATGGATCACAGCCTTCTCAGACACGGCTTTCCTGTCACGATTTACAATAAAGATCATGAAATCACGGCAAACTTCGAAGTGTCACTTTGAGTTTGACATAAAAATGCAAATAAAAATATAGTGAATTGATGCTTTTGACTTCCAACCAAGGGCCTACGGCCAGTGACTACTGCTCTATCGTCTAGGCCAAGGATAGGCCTGAGTGATAAGTTTACTCTACGTTGTAATGGTTATATAGGTCCATAGCTAGGCCCTAGGCCCATAACTAATCCTAGTCAATGCTCTAGTCTAGTATACCTAGGGCATTAGCCATTAGCTTCGGTGGCATTGTAAGATGTCAAATAATTTTATAATATATGCACTGGCTGCATCAATAATATAAGCATGGTCAGATACTATTTCATGACCACGAATGATTTCAAATAATTCTAATGACAGACAAATTCTAACCCAACTAATATTATTCACATTGGAATCAGCTGTTCGCTATTTGGCGGGAATGCCCAAATTATACTTACAGTTTCCTATTGGGCGAATTGGATCACGTGGGCTCTATTCAGTGAATGCAACCCGACAATATAGAACTATTTCCAAATGAGTCAATTGGACTCCATTCAAACAGCCGAATGGAAATGAGTCTTCTGCGCTTGCGCGCATCAATTGCAACCAACCCATTCGGGCTATTCATTCCCAGTGTAATATGGGCTTTAGAAGAAAATTCAAGTTCGAATTAAAGGCCATAATACACTATAATTTGCAAATGGAGGCTTTAACTGGAGGATACAGTTTACATTCCAGCATAGGCGATATTCTATTGTCTATGATTAATTGCTTTGGTGATTTTCTTTGGAAACAACTTTGGTGGTACTGTCCATAATGGTAATACTAATATAATCTGTATATTTATTAAATCAAGCAAATTATATATTACGAACGATAAAAACGAGGCATGATTACCAATTACAACGAACTTAGAGCATCCAATACATCTAGTAAAATCTGAAAATTGGTTCCGAACGAATGGTAGTGCCGAATGGAAAAGTTGTTTCAAATTATCATTTTTCTGTGTACTAGCTGAATATAGTTATTCATCGATTGAAGTTTTTAAGATAGCGATCAATGATAAAAAGAATTGAACCTTTATGGCCAATATTCCCACATATTATGGCTATATATGGCCATAATATGCCAATATCCAATATTTTATCATTCTTTTCTAGTACATTTAATAATCCAAACCATAATAATTACAACGATAATCGTATTTCCGGTTATTACTGTCAGTCCTTTTGTGTGTTGAGGGTTTGTGTTGACCCCAAGTCCTTGTTATTTTGAAATGAGAGTTGGTTTAAAATGTGTGGGCAGACATTTTCTCTCATTACTCGTACTGACAATGTGAAATGACATTTAATTGATGACGTATCCCGTATCGCTCATCAGCATGACTGATGTCTGTGTTTAATGATAGTTAATAATGAAATCATGATTGACAACAACCGGGCTCCAGTTTAAAGGACATCACAAATCTGACACAGGATTTTAATGAATGACTAGACAGCTTCATCTCAATTTCGGAAAAAAAATCATTTTTTTTGTTCTTCAGATATCATAAGTCATGACGTAGGTATTACCGATTCTGTATGAAAACATTCACATAATCGAGTAATGTCTATACGTCAGGACTTAGAAAAAAAGTTGAATCCTGGAGGACAAATACGTGAATTATAATTTCTGAAATTGAGATAATGATTTCTAGTTTTCCCTGAAATTAGGGAAGTAAAAATCGTTGTTATTCGTTAAAATCTAGTTTCAGCGTTGTGACGTCCTTTAACGATCAACTCCAATGAAAACGATATTCCTGTCCAAATGGATGTCATGTTTTTCTATTTCGATTTTATTTCATTCTCATACATTATTTACGCTACGTTGACAGTCGACAATTACATTATTCGATTTCAATCACATTAGAATCTATTTTTCGTTTCAATACATTTGGATTAATAGTATATATGGAAATAGAATTCTATTTCTTTACTCCATATAATATCATTAAATACACTTATCGATTCTGGAATTGCTTTTGTTTGAACAATGTTCAATATTCATTTCAAAACTAATCACTGATTAAATGAAATGAGTTGATGTATAATAAAAGAAGATCATGTAGATCACATTCAGAATGTATTCAAAGTATTATTTCAAAATCATGTTAACTCGACATTTTAAAATCATTATAGAAAAAATATGAGTATGGGAGGTGAAATTTTAATATAGGTATATAAACTTTGTATTATTTTACTCGATTCGATTCTCATTCGTAATCATTGCCCTGAATCTTTATGCCATTTTAATTATTTTCTCCCCGTTTTTTTCCATAACTACGCGTAGGCCTATAAATTACACAACACACCAATTCCATGCGAATTCATTATTCATTTTTCAATCTTCATTCTGTTCTCATAGTTTTAATAAAGCCGTATATATACAAAAACAAATAGCTCTCGTAGTTAAAAGTACCATTAATTATATGCGTCACTTCATACCCGATGAGCACCCTCTCAGCTTTCAACCAATCAGCTAGGAGAGTTCTAAAAATACTACTCCCCATCGTCCCCATCTTCAGTAATATTTAATGACATCAAGAGTCGAGTGATGTCATCAGCTATAGTTCGCTGAATATATGTCACGTGCTATTGCCATTGTTGGTCGACCTATTTCACCTGCATTAACAATATCGACTTTTACTTATATAATGGAAGAGCCTCTCTGGCGACAAGATATGGTGGATATGGCGAATAGCTGGGGTGTGGCTTTGTACTAAGTGCAATCGAGCTGAAAGCTATTTAGATCATCTACTTTATTTGATATTCATGTTTTATTTTTATGTTGGGTTATTATTATTTTTAGTACGATCAAATTCTGTCGATTAAATTTCATAGAGTTACGAATGAGTTAAAGTGTTTAATGGTTTGAAAAGTAGATCGCTGTAATGAATAAACATTGCATGCAGATTGAATAAATAATTAAATCTACCGTTCGGTTTTGTGTTGTATACCTACAAAACTAATTTCAGTGTATGAAATAGTGAAAAATATTAAAAGTGATTAGAAAATATTGTTAAATTCCACTTAATTATTCGCTGTAAGTGATGATCGCGTGTGTTGAGTAAGTTAGGGGTGGAGTTTCGCATGTTTTTGTGACCCCTTCCATGCTACCAGTCAGGCAACCTGGCTTGCACATCTAATAGATAAGTTGCCTACGAGTAGGGCGTAATACACGCTCCATGCACACATGCTTCTGTTACGTTACGCGAGATAAACAACACAAATTGGTCGTGCTTTGAGGTAAAATGGAGTTCCCATTCTTTGAATTTGCGGAAAACTTTTATGACCATATTAACATTTTCAACAACAATATAAAAACGAACGAAAGGTTTATTATTATCGAAGATTTGGTTATTTACGTAAATTCGCGAGCAATACTGTTTTTATAGTCACGATAAAAAGATATAAGCACGAAGTAGGAAAGTATTGGCACGCAAAAGTTGTATTTTTTTGTTAGCTAGACGAGTCGATTCTCCGAGAGAACAATCGATAATTACTACTACTGACATAGCTTAGGTCTTTCATATCAGACGTATAAACGTTTGGCTAAAGGAAAGAGAAGTATTTGTAATAATATAAAGCAAATAATGTAAATAGTGTAAAAATTGACGTGAACCTGAATTATGCTATAATTCGTGTGTCTAAAGAAATGAAGACAATTTATTTAATCACAACAATTGAATTGAATCATTGAAAATCTTAAGTTCTTACTGGTACGCAATTTAGCGTAAGGCTAAATAAATAAATAAATAATAAAGCAATGATTTCAGTCAATTATCAAGGAAGTGCAAGCTTTTCTAAATGTCGGTTATTCTATCGCTGATACAGAATGTCAAAGACTGAGTTGTAGAATGAAGGTGAACGTACCTTCCCATACATTGAATAATGGTGAAAGCTATAAGCCTAATCATCGGAGGTAGTTTCATGTACATAATAAAAAGACAACAATAGTCTTTGATATCGAAAAACAGTTTCTATATGGATCATAAATTCAATTGAATTATAACGCTCTATGGGATGGACGACAATGTCAACTATAATATGAAGTATAACTCATCTCAGGTTTCCTTTCAATGGACTCATTTCTAGACGAATCAACCTACAAAGTCTGTAGATAAAATTGTAACATATATATTTCATAATATTTCTAGATGGTGGAGGTATTAGTAAATATATTCACGATAGGATGAACGTCAACATTTCTACCAATATCGAAGAATTTTAGACTTATTTTACAGTATAAATTTTTTTTTAAATCAATACATATATTGATTGTTGTGACATTTTGTAAATACTGATGTGGTAGAATTATCGTAGAGTTGTTAGTCTTGAATTCCCAATTATCTTTATTTCAATCAATCTATTGTTTTTTTTTTATAATTGGTAAGTATTGGTGTTTCAAATGTTTACGTCAAAGGAAAGTTACATTTTCGTTGGAGATAACAGACGTTATTAAAGCTCCAGAAAGACGGCTTATAACTTCTTCAAGACTTTTTTCTTTTCACATAGTTTCGTTTGAATACTCTTTCAACTTGAGTTTTTTTTTAGGGTGGGGAGGGGGTGGTTGGCAGTAAACTTTTTAACGCTCTATGTAAAGAGAACCGTTTGGCAAAATGTCAAATGGCACAGAAGTTGAACCAAGTCAGCGCTGGTCAGGAGAGGTTAACATTTAAATGTATATTATTTAATAGTCTGCATAATATATTGAAGTCGAAAAAAAATATAAGGTATACAATCAAAATCGAACTGCAGTATTTTACTGCTCTTCGTTTTTTATATCTCTGGAATATGTTATTACAATCATTATTTATATAATCGTAAAATATTTATAATATACATTATTTTAATAATGTTACTGATATTTCGATGTACGATACAAATTTAATCAAATATGCTATTATTATATTCAAAAAGATTCTTCAGTTTGATATGAAACATTATGATAGCTCATAATATACATTATAATCAATTTTGATACATATTTGAAAAAACATCGAATAATAATGTTTTTTTTAAATCACAGCTATTACAGTTCAAATGTGTCTATTTACACTCTGTATTTTAAACTTGCAATTGACCAAACAGCTGTTCATAGAACGTCATTAGCACTAATGTCACTGTCACTTTAGACAACAATACCTCACACTTACGACCATTGTTGCAATAATGGTATAGTTGAACCACTGCTATCTCGATGCTAGGTCATATCGGTCAGCTAGTTATATGGTCAATGATTACACGGTGACATCAAAGCTTGAGGCTTCATTGCTAATTTATATGCAAGATATGTTACACGAAGACATTCCTCACTTTCCATGTGACTAATTACGTCAGAGCTCGGACACTGAGTGTTGTACTAGTTTAAAAGTTAAAAACAAGATACCTCGAGGTAAGGATTTTTTACAGTTTAAAGTCCATTGAAAGCGAATGTATATATAGGGCCTACTTGGGAAGTGGAAGTTTATTTTTAAAAATGTTGTTTTAGAAGTGAATACATTATTGATTTACCTATGTTAAATTTTACTGTTGATGATAGTCGCTATCAGAAAACCGACATACATGTGAAGGATTTGCATATCAGTGATTTTTTTGTGTTGGTAAACTGCCGACGCTCATACTTCGAACGATTTGCATTTTATAGTTTGACCTTATAGATAAATTCAACTAGACTAAAGCGGAAGTTTGATAACATTTTATGATAAGGCCTATACTGTGAATTCGAAACTTATTGTTCACAATCAAATGCATCATGTTATAGGCCTATTCCAAACTACACACTCGAATAGTACAATTTAAAATTTACAGAGAGAATGGAAATTGCCAAATTTCGAAAGTATTTTTTTCTTCTGAAACTTCATGCACTATCATCAAGTTCTGCTCTCAACTATATAAACCTCATAAGGAAAACGCCACAAGTGTTTTGAATGTGAAGACTTTCTTTTTAGGGAAGGGCACTTCGAATAAGTAGGTACACTACCGAAAGCACTCCTTAAATTCTGAAGATATTGCGAAGTATTTATAGATCTCTTCATCGTTGACTATACGTTAACTCACAGCTGGGATATACTTCAGCCAAATCGATTCAGCCAGAAACGGTTCAATAAGGCAATTTTCGGCACCGTGCTCCAACACGGTTCAAGAAGTTTAAAGGGCATCACAACACTAAATCTGGATTTCAATTAGTTATACCGATACTCATTTCCTCAATCTAGAAGTCATCATAACATTTTCAGAAATTAAAATTGATTTTTTGTCCTTCAGAGATCACGAGTCGTAGGCATTACCGAGTCTGTATAGAAACATGAACAGAATCAAGGAATGTCTACGTCACGACTCAGAAAAAGGGCCGGGTTCCGGAGGACAAATGAATTGATCATAACTTCTGCAATTGAGATGATGATTTACAGTTTTCTCTAAAATCAGGAAAATGAATAAGTATATAAAAAATCACCCATAACTGTAACGGAACTTGGCATGTATGCAATGATTTTATGTTGTTAAATAATTTCACTAGTTTTTCTGTCAATGAAACAGCATGTTTCCCGTTTTACACGTTGGATTTGGCACGCCGGCAAATATGAGTTATGATATGTTTGCCCTAATTTTTTGCGCGTCTCGCTTTAAATATATCCAGGTTAAGTTTATGCATCCTGAAAACACGTTTTTGAACCGCTCAAAATGCGATTCTGTACGAGAATTTTCACTGTACGTTGCATCTTTATTTATAAATTCCGTCTCAATTAATACGTCCGGTAGGCGTTTTAGTACGACCACATGTTATTAACGATTTTATAGAATTATTGCAAGTGTCATCGGTAATGAAATAATGAATCATCAATTCAATTTTGTGGTATTTATCTCAGCTATCATAATGCATTTCACTTATTCTTCATTGGGAGAATTTGCTTCTTCAGTTAAGGCACCGCTTTAGAAGCTGAAGTCAGGTCGGGCGTGGGTTCGAGTTCATGGCTTTTTGTAAACGTCCTTTTACTTATCATCGCTTCATAGTTTACAACTGCTCATTCGTACCTCCGTATAAACTATCTGTAGCTGTGGTCGTTAAGCAGACAATAACCATCAATAAAGAAAAAAATCTTCGTAAAAGTACAATAAATTAGTTGAATTTGAAAGAAAATCTTGAATATATACGATCAATAGTTTGTGTAGAGATATACGTAGATATAGATATACATTTCTTGAAGCGCAAATTGGCCTGTGTATCCCAATGTATACAAATTTGCATACGATTAAAATACATTAAAACTGACTACTGATATTTCACTTCACCACCACCTGAGAAAAAAATAACATGTTACCCCATTAACTAACTTATTATCGCTATCACTCATGTTCTATCTACTTCAAGGTGGCTTTTTTTTGTCACTTCTCATCACGCCTTGACATACAGGGCCATGAAAAAAAGGATAAATCATAAATAATGCATGAAACATTTAAATACATCAACAGTTCGCGATATTTAACCATGTTACTTGTTCAGTTGGTACTGACGTTTGAATATAATTTCAATTGAAACTCTCTTCACCTCATAATAATTAATCGATTGGAATTCAAATGTACATTAAATCACCCTCATGGTGATCTATCCAGTAGACGCGTATTATTACTTCTGTGCACATTTTGATCAACATCCATAATCTATTTACATCAACATATATAATTTATCCAAAATTCCTTCTGGCAATATATACCTAGATCAACACCAGATACTCTCATGTAACATACTTCAATTGTTGGCGGGTTGAAACTCTCGGCTGTTGATAGCTAGTGAATGTGGTAGACGGTCGATGGACCCGCCAACACTCATGTTCTATACTATATTAACAAGTAAATTAGTGCCAAGGGGTTGCTAAGTGAATTGGACGTAATCATAATTATCCTGGATCTACTCATGGATAGACGATTTTAATTTAGTAAATATCTTCCAGAGAGCTACTAGGTAGATTGGTAAAATAATTAGATTCAGGATGAGCACACCCGTGTAGTTTTGGAAAATAAAATTATTCGAGGTTTCTCAACTAGACGTTTTGTAAAACATATTTTTAAGAAGGTCTTTGGCACTGTTGACATGAGTTTATGTATGTAGTATGTAATATATAGATACTATTCCATGTAACCTATAAAAAGTAGAGTATCGCAGAAACTATAAAAATTTACATACAGTACAACAAACTTGAAAACTAAAAGAAATGTTGCGATATCTGAAGTTGTAAACATTCTGTATGAACTCGGGAACATGTATGTGAGTAAGTAAAGTTACTAAAGTCAACTATACATTACATTTATATCATCAAAGATCTTGTTGATTTTGCGAATTTCTCCTTGTATTCTTTGTAGTGTTTAGATTATAAAACATGATATATCTTTTTATTATACTTTATTCTTATCAAAAGAACACTCACTATACATTTATTCATTGAAATGAAGTTAGATTCAACTCTGTACGTATTCTTTCTTATTTCATTGCAAAAATGTATTCTGTAACAGATGGATGATTTTCATGGTATGTTCGTATAATTAAATACGTAATTCAATCTGTCGATTTAGCTACAGCTTTGATTTGGTAAATTACAATATCTAATTATTCTGACCAAATTAGTCAAATGGGTAGAATCTGAACAATTCACTACAACAAATTCAATCGAATTAAGGTTTACATACAAAAAATTGAATAATATTATACATACATAACCAGTAACAACATTCCAGTTAATTCACCAGTTACTTAACCGGGTATTCAACATCGATTTGTAACTCACTCAGAGGCCAGATATTTTGTCAGGAGACATTTTGACAGACCAGGCTGTTATTACGATCAAGTTAGGTTAGGTTGAGTTAGGACTTGTAGGTCTTTAATAACCTGGCAAAATGTCTCCTGTCATTGTCTGCAACACAAATAACTCACCGGGGTTCTGAAGGTATCTCCACACATACAGACGTTGACTATCGGCAGCCCTGTATCCCAATTGCACACAAACCGCGCCATACTAGAGCCATCGCAAAACATTCAAATCTGCATCCAAGTCTAAGTGGGATGGTACAGCACGACTTAGATCAGCATCCCTTCTGGCAAGTAGAGACGTGTACCGATTGGAGACGTCACAACAATCACTTGGATGTATCTTGGATTTGGATGAAGTACCACTGGATGTGCAATTAGAGTTCAAGACCGATGTATTTTTATGTTGTATAACGTTTGTTTTATAGACACGGAACGATCTTCAGTTTGACGATGTAAATTATTTAGTTACGTATGTTTGTTTATGAACTTTACTCG